>CM057008.1:37622490-38222490 GCA_029891345.1 Dryococelus australis | reverse complement strand
TGTTCCAAATAGCCAACACTCACCCTCGCACCTGCTCTCCTTCCTTATGGAACTATCATCAATCGCACTTCAAATTAATCAATACGGTCTGCAATTGATTGATATTCTGCATAAACAAAATAATATTTACTTTAAAAAAATTTATTGAGTAATATTTACATTTCAAATAACAATAGATATGAAAGTAACGTATGAATAAAATCAGGTATATATTTTATCTGAAATCAACAGTTTGAGCTTGGAATTTTAGCACAATTTATTCTAAATTATGAATTAATAATTTCCAAATTTATACATATATTATATTAAAGATTTACTGGGAATACTTTACAGTGAAAGAATACTTGTTCCTGTGGCATTCCATTGTTTTCAGTAATCTAGTATTACTTTATAAATTCGTAAATTGTAATATGTAATGCAAAATAGGCCTATAATATATTTGTTTACGAAAGTCACACGGAAAATGAAATTTATGCAGTTTATTTATTTTTCGTGATATTAAAAAACAAACAAAAGAATGGTAGCTGTAGCAAGCACAGAGGGAGCATGCATGTGCAAACATTCATAAACAAACACTCGCACTCGATGGACATTTGGAACAGCACTCACTGACATCATTACCAAGTGCGAGTTCATGAGTGTGTGCATTTCTTGCTATTTGGAACATGGCCATAGTACACCCTTCCACTCAGAGGGAGAGCGGATGAATCATGGGGGACGGGGAAGGGGGTTACAAAAGCCAGGGTTCGTACTACTTTCAAAAAAAAATTAAGGAATTTGAAGAATATCTGAAGTAGTTTTTCAGGTCTTTTGAAGTGTTTCCCCATGTCATATGTGCTTTTAAATCTACAGCATCTTGGCAGTTCATCGTATATCAGATATTTGTGCTTATCTTCGCCATGCGAAAGTCATATATGAATAGCTATTTCTCTGGTAAGAATATATTAAAAATGCGTATCCCCGGCTATTCCCACATAAGTATTAATTTTCATAAAACCAAAATGATACTTTCCCATGAAACGTCTGCTCTGAAAACAGGACGAACATGATAGTATACTTTCACTCTGACACAGTGAGGCACTAAGGGCCATATTGTCAGTTGATATGTGTTAGAATCTAAGTATGCCTATTAAGTAAAATATTAAATTTTTTTTAAAGTAGTATTTAAGTTTTGGTAGCACTCTGACTTGACTACACACATCTATGCGTATGGCTCCACTTCAGTGATCAATGTGAATCATATGCATGACATATGCAACTGTCTTTATTCTTAAAAAATTTTTTTATTGTACTTTAAGTAATTATTAAAAATTAAGGACTGTACGATGGAATAAGGTCTTTTAAGGTCCCTTAAAATGAATGTTGGAAACAGTGGACTTTTTAAGGACCCAGTTAAAACTGAAATGTAATAACACCAGAACTGTTTCAAATACATACTAACTTTATTTGATTAATTTAGTATTGTTTGCTATAGTTACGATGAGACAATGTCCCCGTCCCATGTGACGAATCAGGGAAAATTACGGTCTTAAAACTGAAAGCCTAAATCTGCTCGACTCCACATCACCATAGATGCCCACCTGGCTGGTAACTAAATGACTGACAGATATGACAGGTAGTTGCACATCAAATTTTGGGAGCAGAGCAGACTCGTGATTCCTTTTTACAATAATGGTCTTCATCCCAAGCTTTTATCCTTAAATGAACTGTTTTGTGGTTGTACAGATATTCTTTTTACCCTTATTTTAGAACTCTGTACATAGAAGAATGGTGTCACTTATATTGGTTGACATGCAGTATCTGGCAGTGGAACTAACTTGGCCACAGACATGACCTCTGCGATACACACCACATAGAGAGCTGACACAGCACCGAGGAGGGAAGCCAACCGACACGACGGAAACCACTTGTGATCCGGAAGTATTAGAAGTGGTGATTTGGCTCCAGCATCCAGTGCCCTGGAGATATACAACAAATTACTAAAGATAAACAAAGACCACGGAGGGGGAAAGGGGCATGGAAATTACTTTATACACACATTTAAAACATTCAACACTCCAACATTATAAGGAATTGAATTTTATCTAAAAATTAAATTAATTTTCTTAACTACATATTATCTCAATTACCAGCCACCCCTGGGTCATAGACTTAAATTCTGGCCAGAGGAATGAAAAAAAAAAAGGAAGACATTTTTTCCTGAATTTATACAAAATTTAAAAACTGATAAAAGGATCAGTCTATGAAAGCTCAACTGCAAGTGACAGACACACCCATAATAAATATTTCATTTGTGGAAGAAACAATATTCTAAGGAAGATATCCACAATAAAAAATTAATTATTACTCACATATTTTTGTTTTTAAAGCAAACGTACTGGTAGTGACTAAAGAAAGGTAAGTGTGTACTGTATCAACTGTATCTGTGATTATTTTCATTCCTCTTTAACAATCCATCTTCAGACAAGGTATATGTCACTGGAAAGAGGACATTTTGGAGTACATTTTAAGATATCACTAAAGACATTAGTGTGTAATAAACATGTAGTTATGTTAACCATAACATTCTATCATTAAAAAATTTGGATTACGAAACGGAATTTAATCATTGTAACCAATTGGGATTATTTTATTTATTATTATAACTCACAAGTGATAAACAGGTTCCTGATTGGCTTACAACTGTCTGAGCATATTGTTCTGGGCAAAAAATAATTTGCTCTACAGGGCAAACTACCTATATAGTTTACATGTCATAGTCGTGCATCTTATATGCCTTCTACCTGGCAATGATAGTCCAGATGGAGTACACGGTATGGCTGCCCATCGGGCAGGTGACATTTCATTTATGATGGCTAGTAGTGCATGACTGGGCATCCATTTCAAGGACATTGGTGGCAATTTGCATGTTTCGGCACGTTCCAGTTAGAATACATGGGGGTGGAGAGAGTTGGACAGCGCTTAACACTTTGACTGCCACGTCAGACGTATCTGACTGACACCACTCCATTCTTGCAAGGCCACGTCAGACATTCCTAACTGACACCAATTGGGATTTTACTTGTAGTGTGATAACATGGCCTCTGGTGAATCTTTTGACACAATTCTCATGGCCTCTATTGGTCAACTATGATAATTATGTGAGAGACAGATTCTACTTCGTGAACTTGTGATTTACACACAACCACAACAGAGCTGAGCGAGCATGCACATTATTGGTTTACCTGGCGATGAATAGGATTCATGACTTCAAATGAGTTTCACAATAAAACAGACAATTCCTCCCTTTTATGATGTCAGTCAAATGTGTCTGACATGGCCGTGTAATGAAGTCATCACACAATAGGGCCACGTCAGACATGTGACTGACACATTTTATTGTTCATTTTTACAATTATAAAATAGATAAACAAATGAAATGTATATGAAATCATTTTTCCCAATACTACCTATGTGTTTGAGGCAAAAAAACCTACTTGGCCTCGGGCAATCCTATTACCATAGCTGCCATGTCTTGAGAGCTGATGAAGGTGAAGCGATGTGAATATGGGGCAGTGCTGGAATAAAAGGGCAGGGAAAATGGGGATCCGTAAGCAGACCAGCAGCGGCATCATCTGGCAAAATTACCACATGCTAAAATCCAGGAGTGACCATGCCAAGAATAAAACCCAGTTTGCCTTAGTGGCAGGAGTGTAGTGTGACCCTTGCACCAACTGCAAATTTGTTGGCTTAACCTTCCACCATTCCAAGTGGCCTATTGGGGCAGCTGCGTATGAGAATGCCCTCTCATTTGCATATCAGAAGCAAGCATCACGCACCACACATGCTCGCGCATGCACGCACACACTTTCTCTTTGACAAAAAGTTGGTTACATCCCAAAGAAGCGGAAGAGCAAACCAATTAAGGACTTCTGTTACAATCTTACCCACCTTGGGAGACATGGATGATGGTGGTCTTAAAAATGGTTGTCACAAATGAACTAAAGTTAAAATTAGCCAGCCCATTTAACCAAAGCATAAGACACAATGGCCACAGGCAACCATTCCTGTTCCGCAAACTTGCAAACCTTGGGTAGTAATAATGCCGAAAGTCATCCATGATTCTGTGGACAGAAAATAACAGACTAACTAGAGTGTACACTGCTGGGTAACTGAAAGCTAGGCTATAGATGGAACTCTCCTTGAACAAGATCAATAGTATGCAGTAGGTAACTATGTACAGTATTATGAACTATTATATGTAGCATCCTAGCCTTCCTCTGTCCCCATCCAATACCTCTGTTAATTTCATGACGTCACCAAAGCTTTCACATATCCTGTACGCAATATACGAGGCCACAACTGACATGTCACATGACATGCGTTGCCCTTTGTCTTATGTATTAACAGAGGGCCTGGGTAATAGGTGTCCGGTCAGAAGGTAGGGAGAACTTAAGTTAGTGTTTTTTCGTTTACACACATCAGAGCATAAAACAGCATATTAGTAACGCAGTTATGTAAATTCTTAACACTGTCACTGTTTTACTAGGATGGTACACAAGTAAAGTGATTGGGCCCCTGGCAATGTTTATTTTGCATATGGAAGAAGAATACACCATGAGAAGAAAATTAGGTTCCACGTGATAAATTAATCGTGAACAGCCTGTACGTACAAGCAGTTAACATCATGTCTAGAAAAATAAATTTGAAGATTTAAAATTTCTAAACTTTCCAACTTATGTCTGTCCAAAAATAAAAGCCACATTGATGAAGCTGGAAAAAATACTCAGACCAATATGGTTAGTATACAGTATCAAGTCACCTGTTTGCTTCTGCGAAATGTTCTCACCTCTTAATGCCGGCATAAGCAGCCTCTGAGATGCTCCTCACATCATGGTAGTCTCGAACCAGGTTGCCAAAAGGAGAATAGATGAGTCGCCGGCATGGGAGGGCTACTTCCAACACAGACCTGCATTTTCCCACGTCATCGTCCAGCTGCGAAAAACATCAGCAATCAAGCTTATCCATCCTCTGCAGATTTCTGAACAGAGGTCAGAACACAAGTCACATTGTCCGACAGCCGATCAAAATCCAAGTCCTACCTCAGGACTGTATAAACGACAATTTATCACCACTTACTTCTGACGAACACCGAAATCACTAATGGTTTATGACTCCTCAGTGTTTGTCAGTAGCAAGGGAACAACTGCGGCAAGCTGTAAACATTTTGTTTGAGAGTAAGTTTTCAGTTTTGGAACTCTTAGCAGTGGTATTCATTAAAATTAAAGGGATTAAGTTATGAATTTAAGTACCAAATTTTATCTCTCTCTTGATTTAAATGATGTAACAAATACATACCAATACTTGGTTGACTGAAGAAAATAAATTTTTGTAACAACATAAATTCTGTTTCAAATTTACGTAGCACTGCTTTTGTGCAAAATTTCAATCCTGACTATTTTGTATTTAATGATGCTGCCATCTGAACATCTGTAAATATCTGGATGAACCTACAACTTGACTTGCCAGTTTGTTTCACAAGCACTGCACAACCTCAGTAGCTCATTCATTAGGCGCCTAATCATCTAGCCTCGTGTAAGGTGCTACCCAGTAGCACATAGAAATGAGTAGCACAAGTGATCGACCATCAGCGCTCATCAGCAGCATCGGAACAATAGCTGGCACTACTCAAATAACTGACAAGTGAAATTTATATGAGAATGTGGCATATGTATGCCAATCCCCACAGGTTTTCAAATATTCACCAGGGAATTTTAATACACAATCATAACATGACAAAAGGCATCCACTAAAATGCTTCTCAGATTTAGTCTTTGTGTGTTCCGACACAATGTCTACAAGAGATTTGGACTATTTGATGACATGCTAGAACTACCTCAATGTTCTATAATATATTAGGTTTAACCCAATCTTACTACATAATATCAAAATCAGTTACAGACTATAAAAACCTCTTCACCATGGCTGGTTCTTTTCGTATAGCTTCGTGTTGCATATTTCATAAATACATTTCTGTGTTTCATATTTCATAATTAGTCTTAACAACTTTAGTAGTCATAGACAGCAATTTAGAAATATTTTCAACAACTCATGTTCACATTGATAAAACCCATTTTAGCTATATTCGTGTTCCTTGTTGCAGATAGCTGGGAATGTGCTTTGCATTTTTAGCTTTGTACACTGGACTCTCAAACAACTCGCGAAAGAGGGACTCAACTTCGTTCTCGAATTCAAGTTTAGTTTGCGGAACCACAAGAATATACCTAACCCTTAAGAAGTAGTACCAAATTGTTTCCTATTAGGTAGTTGTTTGCAAGGTTATGCATATCTCAGTAAATCGATATTCTGGGAACACGACTTTTTGCCAATAAAGGTAAAAATCAATTATCTAAACCCATAGGGCCTATAGTCTACTTTTTATCATATCAAATGTCTTTACTGAAAAAATAATTGTGAAAATAGTAAAAAAATAAATAAATCACACTTTTAAAGCTTGCCAGCACTGTTTCCTTATGAGATAGGAGAAATGAACAACCATACAAAGTAGTTTAGTCAGTGGGCTTTCATCGCATGTCGTAATGTGCCACTATTACCGGTCTGATTTGCACAGTACAGGGCGCTGACATAACCACTGCACATCTTGTGCGTAAGAATGATGAGGAGCCAGGCATTCACATTAATGTCACTGTATCGCTTCCACGCTTCTGGGCCTGGAATACGTAAAAAAAAAAGCTCCTGTTCCCATGTACTCTTCAGGAACCCGCCAATTGAAATAATAAATATATCAATAAACTAATTAATTAAAATTTTATGCCTACTTATTAATTCACATGTATATCTTGAGAAGTGACAATATTTTGATACACACATGTCCGGCTTGTTTGCAATGCTTTTGCACAGGTGTACCAACATTACCAAGGATGAACGACACACACCTGGACTGCTTTCGAGATGGCAGCTTTCACCGGCTCCAGAAGCTTGTTGTGCTGCAGCTCCGTGCTCGACACGTACACCACTGCGTCATAGTTGCTGTCCGCCAAGTTCACTTCTTCCTTCAACTCGAATGGAAGCCTGCAATGACAGGTGCCGTCCCCAACCAACATCAGTTCAAATACAGGAATTGCCGGCTGACGAAACTGAATTCTTACACATCAAACAACTTATACATCAAATTTTCGTACGTGGCCAGATTTAAAAAAAACTTAATATCTGGCCAAATTTAAGAGTGAAATATTCTGGCCATCACTGACAAGCAGATGTGTGAATAAACAAGTCTCAAACCAAATCAGGCATACTGAAAATTTCAGTTTCAAATAGCGTAAACTTATAATATTTGCTAAATCATTCATCTGAAACTTGGCTTTGTGTGTAATACTGTATTGTAAATTATCACTGACAACATATTAAGTTTTACCAGTAGTGCTGTTCAAAATTTTGTTTTTTTTAGGGAAAGAGGTTTCACTTTCCAACAAAAAGAAAATTATTCTACAATTACGTTCATTGTTTATTCTTAAAAACCTAACACATATGAGATATCACTTAATGAAAAGTTACGTGTATCTTATTCTAGAGATGTTTTGTTATAGCCACTGGAGATTTTCAGCTACACGAACCAGTATATTTATTCATTCGCTGGTGAATTTAATACGTTATACAAAAATGCAACATTTTGTCTTAACGTGTGCAAATTACACATACATGCAGTATGCTGGAAGCCCTGTTTAATTTAAAGTTCAACAAAATGTAATAGAAATTTTAAGAAACTACTACGAGTAAAAAGAAATCTTGAGTGGGGAGTGAACCCGGGGCGAGGCAACACTCAGCGAGTGACGGGCTTCCCAGCTGGGACCCGTAGGTGCCCGCCATCCCCGGACACGACATGAAGTGGGACCCTAGGATGGAGCGGTGCTGGAATGCAAAGGTGGGGGAAACGGGAGTACCCCGAGAAAACCTGCCGGCAAGCAGCAGCCTCATCCAGCACAATTCCAGCATGCGAAAATCCGGGAGTGAACCTGCCGGGTATCGAGCCTGGATCGCCGTGGTGGGAGGCGAGCGCACTAGTCACTGCGCCACCGATGCCCCACTACAAGGAGTAAGATAGGCCTACTGTATTCAGGGCTATATACATCTTTTTTCTTCTGACAGCTGTCTATAATATTAGAATTTTTTAATGAAATGTTCCTTAAGTACGCAGGCTACAATGTACAAGAAATAATGAAGGAAAAAAAGGCAGGAAAATTTGAAAACAAGAACTTCACCAGCATCTAGTTCTAGTGCATAAAATCACAATCATATACATTATGACAGTTGCTGTATCATAAGTAAAATCATAATTTTGTATTCTCTATCGTTCCTATAGAATGTCAAAATTTACCACTTATGATAACTTGTAGTGTTACAGGCCTTGCAAACATCTGTGTGAGAACAGAGAACAATCAAAAATGCCCAATTTTTTTGTGGCAATTCTTATTTCTTGGTTTGAAACCTTAAATATGTTAGATAATAAACACTGATGACGGAAGCTGTCAATTTGTGATTCCCACAAAAAAATTTGTTTAAGGATAAATTAACATTGATTTTAAAAAGTCTAACTAGGCTCTATGTAGAAAGACAGAAATGTTTAGGAACAAGGCTGATAAAAATTAACTTAAAATATATTTTGTATGATAAATTTACACTGTTAAATGTAGGTATGCAGACACATTAGAGGTTTCTGTGAACACATTTCTGACTTACAAGAAAAAAGACATTTATATTTAGACTACTATTATTGTTTTTAATTGCTGCCAATTGATACTGCTGTCAACGTATGGTACACCACACAGTCACACACTTGTATCTACAGGTGCACTTGACAAGACTCCAACAATAATTACTGGTTTTTCAAAGATTTATGAAACTTTGTCATTGCATGGCATCATTTTGTGTCCTGATTTTGCGAATAATCACTTTCCTACTATCATGTTCTTCACTGTATCATGATACTTATCATCACTTCATTATTTATAAATATTTATATCAGGTAGGCTTTTAAAAATTTGTCGGCTGCATATTTTAAAATTTGTAATATTTTTTTTTACTTATTGAATTTTTTTTTTATCATGTTATTTATCATATATAGTTATGATTGCTGTTTTAAATTGTATAATTTTAAATATGATAATCACTTTCCTACTACCATGTTCTTCACTGTATCATGATACTCATCATCACTTCATTATTTATAAATATTTATATCAGGTAGGCTTTTAAAATTTGTCGGCTGCATATTTTAAAATTTGTAATATTTTTTTTTACTTATTGAATTTTTTTTTTATTATGTTATTTATCATATATAGTTATGATTGCTGTTTTAAATTGTATAATTTTAAATATGGTATTCATTATTGAATGGTATCAATCCTATGGTTGTTACCTCTGTCCTGAGTGCATTATTTCACACACACTTGCCATCGTTATTATTACTAGTCATAAATATAACTTATTATATTTTTACAGTAACTCAGAAATTATTTTTTTACTTAAGAAGGCTGCATTTTTCCAGATAATGCATCATATTTATAATGAAGTAAAAAAATAATAATTAACTACCGGTAGTAAGATTTATGCAAGTGTTTTTCATAAGATTTGCCAGTTTCAGAAAGAGAAAATACCCACCAACTTTCCATCGCTGCCAGAAAAACGAGTTCCCTCACAAAAACTATAGAACTTGCTCACAGTTAGAACCGAGTTAAACTGTCCAACAATATCCCGTTGCACACGGGAATGTTTTACTGTTATCAAGTGAACTTTGAAATTTGTATTGCACACGTGTCGATCGCTTGTCACGAACACTTTTATTTTTTTAAACAAAACACCTGACAGGTTTGCCAACTCAACAACGTCAAGTGGCGTTACAAATAAAAAAACTAACAATTTCTTTATATTTAATTTTTTTTAAAAGTCCGTTAAACAAATGATTTAGTGTATTATCGAAAAAAAATAAAAACTGCTAGACATCATATCGTGCAATTTCGTCAACATTTGATTTTTGCAGGTAGCCCATTGGGAAACATAACCTCTATCTCGTTTTCGATCAAGAAAAGAGATACGCACTGTACTTACGTTACTGAATTTTTGTGCAAGCAACTGAATACTGAAAACTGCTTTCTATGAGGCGCACAATTAAAATGTTTTGATGCACTCTTTAGTTTAATTAATACGGGTAGAATCTTCGCCATGTTTCTAAAGGATTTGTTAATACCATATAGTTCGTCCCGTCTTGTTAGTCCCTCACCAAAGTATTTTGGATGAGCACAGATAAATACACTATCTACGCACACAGATTTACTATCAAGAACCACACTAACGATCAGCTAAAAAAAAATACCACGAGTTTACGATACACGGTGCTTTTGACTCAAAGCCAAACAAAAACGAACTACGGCATCTCACTTCCGCCGTATTCATCGAAACTCATTTCCGCTATGGCGGGGTGATTCAAAGAGAGCGCAAAATGGTTTGAAAATATATAAAATAGAATAACATTTGAAAAATTATAATTATATTCTGTAACATCAGTGCAGTTTCCCGCCAACAATAAATGTCACTGGGCTCTGATTGGCTACGTCGTCTTAACTTGTACTTAAGATATAAAATATAACGATATCTTAAGTCAAACCGAGATCGCACACGACCCGTCACTACTCGCACACGACAGTCATAAACCAATACCCTTGAACACATCGATTCATATCCTAAGCACACGCAAACATTTTCTGTTAAGTCAATCGTAAACCCGCCATAAGGGGAAGCCATCTCTAAATTTTCATTACTTTGCGTCCCGTGGTTTGGTCTGCGTGTTGATGTGTGAGAGAGAGATTCGGTACGTCGGAACACTTCATTTTACACGCTGAAATTAATATCACTTTCCGCGTACTTTAAGGAACGCAAACAATTTCTTTCCTTCATGCATTTTCTTTTGCGGGGTGTTGTCTGCTTGCTTGGAAGAATTCGATAACTTATCTAGCGACTTATTGGATCTGAAACTTCAAGTGTGTAATCACCGTATTTAATCTTTGATATGGATCAACAATATTGTCGTTCAAAATGTGGACAGCAGTATAGCTTCCTGGACTTTTTTTTCGTGTCAGATATTACAGTGATGTATTAGTGTAGGTTAAGAATTATTTACACACTCAGATTATAAAAAATAGGTCACCAGTGAAAAACGACTTGGACATGTATCGACAACGACGGCTTACAAAACCGCAAACGTTTTCTAAATATCTGATAACTAGAAACCTGCAAAATTAACGTTATTTTTTGAGGACATGTTAATCTTAACACTTTGAGGTCGGCACACTTTTACCAGCCATAAAGTCAAGCTAGACGTTAGTCACCTATATCCATACACTGTTGCAGGGACACCGTGTTCTATTGCTCCCTATTGTCACGTAAAGCCATTCTACTGGTCAAAAGACACCAGTCTTTCCGTATTGGCCGGCTGCCAACCAATGGAATGCCGAGTTTGCCGTTTTCCAACCAAATGCTCTTTCGTATGTAACAAGATGTTATACATCCATCGTGTTGAATTCCGTAACTATACTAAAATTTGCCGTTCATTTAATGAGTTCGTTGTTGATGTTGTAAGATTATTAAATAGTGAATTCATGTAAGTATACCAGCACTAGTTTTGTTTTCTATGTGGAATGAAATCTTCAAACAAGTTTTGCCCGAACTACACTCGAGTATAGTCCTCGAAGTGTTAAAACACTTCTCCTTTGCAATACGTTTGTCATTGGATCAGTCTTTATTTTACAGGCCCCTGGTAACTCTGCGCCAGTAAATGAACGCTCCACAACCGTGTGCCCCAATCACGTGCAGTTCACTCAGAAAGGGAGTGACTTACGTCAAGGCAGCAGCCATTGGAGAAACGACGCTGGCTTGAGTATATACAGTAATGCGAATTTTAGCTTGACGCAAAAAAAAAAAAATAACACGAATGTTGCAAGTCTCTACTGATAGCGATTTGAACCACCAGATAAAACTAATTTGTTAATAGCCAGTATCTTCGTGAAGTAAGTCGTTGTAGATACCGCGTCGCGAATTGCGTAGCAGACAGCTGTCTAACAATGCTTATGTTTACATTTGAAACGGGTGAGATTTACATAGCGTAACTGAAATAAATTGTCTGAAGAAGAACACGGTGAGCTTACTTTTGGAAACACCAACTATAAAAAAAAATTGCTGCAAAGAGAGATATACTGATTAATCAGAAGAATTGATGTATTATTGTTGTTAAAAGTTTTTTTTTCTTCTAATTTATAAAAATAACGGACACTCGAGTTTGTGTTGGGAGTGACTATCAAGGACGTTCGTTAAGAAATTACTTTCTTTACTAAAAGCCAATAAAATTTAATGTCTTGATTATTCTCAGCAATGCTCTGCATTAGGCAACACCACGTTTGCAGAGGCAAATTTAACGTCACCACTTATACTAAACGAGTTGCTGACATCACTCTATTTATCTCCGGTTTTATGTGGAAACAAAAGCAGTTGTTTCATTTAAAATGCCCCGGGAAATCGTATCACTCGGAGGCTAACGATTGCTTCTTGTGCAGATCCTAACATTAAATATGGTTCGTGGTTTCTGGCACAATCATTGTCGCGCCGACTAGTTAGGTGACGTCATATTCATAAACGTAATGGGATGGTCTAGGCAGACAAAAGACCACCCATTAGATAAGTGTTATAGACTGCTCCCGGTTATTTGAAAACTTTTCAAATCAACCTTTGAAAAATGTCACTGTCCCTACCTGCATATATTTTAACGAACACACTAGGTGACATGCGCTCAGTAAAGTTGGTAACGACTGAAGGAACGTAGTCTTATGTTTTAAAGTTGAATTAAAAGTGTTATAGGCTGTTCACAGTAAAGTGAGCACTTTTGAAAGCCCTCTTATTTGGAATAATGGTCCAAAAAATTTGTTTTATTTTAGCCTTAGACGTTAATTTCCAGGTGCGGTGGAGTATACACATACACTGTTTATTACCTACAAGACAATATTTATTTAGAAATGCGGTTAAAGGTTAAAATATGTTTGAAAGAAAAAAGTAACTAGCGCCTCAAAAGTGCTCACTTTACCATGGACGGTCTATAGGTAAATATTTGTCAGTATTGAAAGTATTTATTTTGTTTTCTGTTATTTGAATGCATATAAGTGTAAGAATAAAAAATGTACAGCAATATTAACTTTTATCATAATTTCACATTTCCACTTGACCGACGCATGGATAAAGAGATCAGGCCCATGGCAATGTTAATTTCTACGTATGGCGAAAGAATACACAAGGTGCATGCAAGTAGATCTTAAGTAAGAGCGTCATTAAAACACAAATATTATACCTTGTGGCATACAATCCCAAAACACTTGATATAATGAGTTACATTATATTTGTTCATTTTGTCTGTCGGTTTCTCTGCGTCGTAGATACATCTATGCCATAGCCCACTCACAAGGTTATTTCCGACTTTTCTGAAGATCTGCTAAAGTTCCCCTTCCAGGATATTCCTCCGCCTCGTGCAAGCACAGTTTAACGAAGTCTGGAAAATTACGCCAAAGGGACAGCGCACCTCATTCGTGCGCACTAAGTGTAATAATATTTTGGATAAGAACTATTTCTTACCAGGCATTACCAGTACACATGTTTCTCGCTGTTTTTATTGATATTAATTATAAATGAAATATTATATTTATAGATTAAATATAATAAAAATAGTAACCTTTTGAGGAGTCTGCACGTATATACTTGGGGCTAAGTTTATATAGAAATTTATTTGCTCTTAAAGACAAAGCTTGCACTTTTATAGCTTTACTATTTCGCTAGACATCATCGGAAACTAAGTTTAAAAAAAAAAAAAAAAAAAGAATAGTACTCAACGTTTCAGTTTGTAGGAATAAAACTGTTCTTTTTAATAATTTTTCAAACGAACACGATGTATTGTAAAACTTGTTACTTCCGTCGCGATACATTATTTGGTACACAGCCAACGCATAACTTCATTGGTCGACGGCAAGCCAATAATATACGTTGCAGAGTACAGTAGGCGTGTCCGGTGTAGCCAGGGCCAATAGGACGATGGTAAGTGGAAATACAGTGACCAACCAAAATTGTATTGCTGTAGTGTGGAATATAGGCAGCTCACTTCAAACTTGCCCTCAGTGCTAGTAAATTTGTGCCGTCCTCAAAGGGTTAATTAAACCAAAAATAAGGTGTTTTTACGATAACAAGGGTGTAAAACGCTTGTGATACATGGCATATTGACGACATAACTTATGAACCACGTCATGCATGGGGTAGTTTTACAAAGGTTTCATTCAAAAGGAGTGGAGAAACTGCGAATAGACTATAGCTAGAGCTAATGAATTATCGCGGATAGATCTGAGTGCAGGGTAGACTTCAATACGATTTTAAGCACCTAACAGCTGTTTGTCTATTGCCATTGGTTGATGTCTGCTTGAGAAGGCGTTTTCATATTTGACCGAGCGACTCAGAATTCAGTAACATCGGCACGGCTCCTGTGTGCAGACAGTTAACACGTGTCAAAAAGTAATTCAGCCAATGAAAATAGGTAGACGACAATACAGTATTTTGAAATATAACTTGTCTTGAAATTTTTTTCGCGAAATTTCAATACCCCTAACTATAGCCGTAGCCACACAACGTGTTAAATCTAGGTATAAGAAAATTCACGGTAAACAGAGCACTTTTGAAAGCCCTACGTAAGAACTACTTGTATACACGTTGTGTATTATTCTGCCTTATGTAAGATTAACATTGTCATGGGCCTCCTCAGTTTATTCATGCGTCGGAAAAGTGAAACTGTGAAATTATTAGAAAAGTAGATTTTTAACAAATATGCTCATTTTTACACTTCCGTGCATTAAAATACACAGAAAGTGAAAGAAATAATTTAATTTATCAGAAATGTTTGCCTCTCACTTTATTCGACATTAAGATGCGGAACTACTTCCCGTCCATTGTTGCCAACTTTACTGGCACATCGTCACTCACCTCTGGCCAAGCCTGCGGGTGATGCTCAATAAGTAGGGACCTGCAAAATTCGCGTTATTTCTTGGCATCAAGCTAAACCTCGCAGTACTGTGTATACTCTAGCCAGCGTCTTTCCTACCCAAATGTGAAGTCACTCCCTTTCTGAGTGAACTGTACGTGACTGGGGCACACGATTGTCAAGTGTTCATTTATTGGCACAGAGTTACCCGGGGCGTGTCAAATAAAGTATGGTCCAATGACAAGCGTATTGCAAAGACAAAAGTGTTTTAAGTTCAAACTGTCCTCAAATAATAACGCGAATTTTGCAGGCCTCTATCAATAAGCGAGTGTTTACGCAATCGGCCGCGGTGATGTAATGGTCAGACTACTCGGCTTCCCACCAATGCGAACCGGACTCGATTCTCGGCGGGGTCGCTCCCGGATTTTCACAGGTGCGCATCGTATCGGACGATGTCGTTGGTCGGCGGGTTTTCTCGGGGATCTCCCGTTCCCCCTGCCCCTTCATTCCTGCACTTCAATCACCCTCTTCGGCTCTCAAGACCTCGCTGTTAAGAGCCGCCCAAATCTCTTCACTCCACTTCACTTTTAAGAAGTTAACTGCACGATTTATTACTGATATCTCAGATAGTTTTTCAGTTTCACAAATGCTGCTCGAATTATTATTATTTTTTTTTTTATCGCAGCGCGGCAAGGAATATGAGTTCCGTCCAATTGTTCGTCCAACACTTTCGAGACCTAATTACCAATTGTTCTGCCCTGATTATAGTTGATGAATTTATGTTAGCGAATAAGTTAACTGTTAATCACGATAAACATTGCATTATGTTTACCTGCAATTTGGATGCACCTGGTAAATTTTACTCTTCAGGAATCTCTGCAGGAAAAAAATTAGCCGTTGTCCAATAGGAATAACGAGGCTGCCCAGTTTAAGGAAGTGAGAAACAATTCCTTCTTCAAAGAGATCGTTTGAGGAAATCTCGTTCCGACCCCTACATTCTGATTCGCAATGAAAGAGAAGGACTAACAAAAGCGATTATTATTTATTGCAGTTCAAGAATGAAAAGGGTTCTACAATTTATGGAGGTTCTGCTGGGAATTAATTAAATGCTATACGCTGATTGCTCTCTTAAAATTCGAACCAATCACGAAGTCAGCTTAAAAACACACCGTACAATAGCTGTCTCGGGATGTAATTCTCTCCACTGTGGTGCTATTGGCTGTTTCTGCCGTACACGAAGGCTCCACAAATTTAGGAAGACGTCCGGATAATTTTTTGCCGCTACTTTCCATAGCTTCTCGAAAAAAATGTTTCCCGGTCAGGATTGTTTCGATTACCAGGAAATGTGTACCGACATCAAAGGGTTAAGGTTGAAGGTATTTCGCACGCCTGAACTCTAAAAGCGTGGGGGCGCTAGGGGCGACCGAGACATGCGCATCAACCCTCCCATCGCCTCTACGCTCATGGCACTGAACTGGCGCGCAGTCTTACCGTTGACGACGCGTCTCTATGAGACTTTCAGCGGAGGACCTGCCAATGTATGGCGTAATAATTCAAATACAGATTTGATGCACGTCCTTATTCCTTTTTCAATGTTTTGTACCGAAATGTTCATACCTAAAAATGACCTTGAAAACACCCGATTGGGCCATTTCCACTATCACCAAAACATGCTTTAAGATTCTTACACAATAGGAAACTTTAGCATTTGACTTTACGTTTCCTTTTCTCTGACGAAAGCACCAATACACAATACAATATTGTAAAGTCAGAGTTCAGACAATTGAACATCGGTTCTGCGAACTTCGTAAAAATGTGTATCTTGTCGTGTAAATAATTATGATACTATCCAAAATGCATTTTACATATCTTTTTTTTAAATATACGTTTGAAATTTACATTAAAAGTATATTTCAAAAGAAAAAAAATTGTTTTAATTGATTAAAATATTTCAGGTCATATATTTCCTCTTCACATTATACTTGTTAGCCATTCATTTAATTTAAAAACGAGATTTGTTTAATATACCGAGATTAAAATCGTCCTACAATAAAATAATGCACTTTCCACATAACCTCTGTTAGATTCTCAGCAGCATGGCTGCTTGACTTTGACTTTAAATTTCAACTATTCGAAATCGTAGAGTCAAATGTTAAAGTTTTCAATTGTGTAAGGGCCTTTAGGGAGAAACGGAAGAGCTGAAAAAAAGTTTACAAGCGCGTAACGTTTCTTAAATGCTATTCGTAAGCAGACCTCACTCAGGCACGTTAGACGGTGTTCTTAATAAAACGTATTCTGCTGGAGCTCTGCACACCGTTCGGCAGCTAAGACTTTTAAGTAGGACGTTCGGGGAAGGGGGGAGGGGGAGTTTTTTTTTTTAAGGCTCGTCGCAAGCCTGTCATTGAACACGGCTCTTGTCTGTCACCTGCTTTCTCCGTCGCCAACTTTACCACTAATCGGTTTATTTCACAACTGTTCGTACCTACCCCCCTCCCCTCCCCTTCCCCCCTTCTACTTCTCGTCACGGTGGGTTGATAATCCCCTCTTCCTCCGCAAGTTAACAACCGAGACGCGAACGAATAGAACCCGGCCCCCATAGCCCGTCAACTAGACCCGCATATACCAATTTCCCCTACTCTGTACTGGAGAGACTCCGAAACACATTACATAAATATTAATCACTATGACGAGCGAAATAATCGCGTATATATTCTAGTCGTACACAACTGAACATTTTAAGTTTTGCAGCACCAATTTTTTTATTTAAGACGATTTAATAACTTTAATTACAACCGCTTTTAATTTATTTAAATTTTTCCTTGTCAAATAAAAGCTGTTGACGGTAAATTAAAGACCATGCTGCCATCTCTCGAGCAACTTCATAAGCCCCGCCCCACCAAGTTCTCTCGGCCAATCAGAGCCCTCTGGCCTATATTACTGTTTAACTTCACTCACGTGACGTGTTTTCATGGCTCTGCTTTCGAATTTTACAAGTCTAAATAATTATCAATATGGAATATAGTTCAAAACAACTTTAAAAATATAAATTCACGCCTTCAGCGCAATTATACCGCCCGATTTCATAGAAATAAGGCCCCGAAACTGTCCGGAATTTTCCGATCGGTCCGGGACAAAAATCGACCACGTTTAACAAAACTATTTGGGGCTAGCATCGCGCCAGCCATATCGCTCTCGGACTTCCCCGAGTTAACATGTTTTACTTCACTTTTAGCCGCTCGTCACGGTACATTCAGACATGCATTTACACGCCAATCAGATTATTTAATGGTTTTTTACAATAACTCATAAGCTATGAAGTAATTACTGAAACAACTACACTGATTTAAATTTTCGCGCAACTTAAATTCACCACTACACTATACATATAATTAAGTTAATTATATAAACCCTTGCCACTCCAGTCATGAGAAAGCCACTTATATCGAAAATTTAACTTAATTTGGCTATTAACCTCCGCTTTTTATACCAAACTTTCGCTAGCTCTCTCACAGGGAGCTCGTGACAGTACATCACAAGTTCTAAACTTTAAAATTCCGCGCTGATAAATTCAATTTAACTTCACCACTCTCTTTTATCCCGTACAGGCAGGGAAAAAGAGAGTAAAACTCAGCTATGGAAACAGATCCCAGGCGCTACCCTGGGAATACTGTAAAAGAATGCTAGCTTTGCAGCATAAAGTAAATTTGATGGGTGCGAAGGGGGGAGGGGGTTAGCTTCTCCTCGCCTCCGCAAGCTAACTGACAACTAACTGGGTGGCCAAGGTCCCTCACAAGTGACCGATCTACCCCCGCGCTGAGGGAGTAACGTCCCAGTGATGTAAAATGGCGGAGAACCCCACAGCGGCCCCCTCCGCAGAAGACGCCGCTTCTACATCAGCGTTGGCAGATTTACAGAAACGAATTCCCCTACGTGTTGAACGAGAGATTTCCTTATCGCTGGATCAATTTCCGCACGTTTGTAACGTATTGGGTATTTATTTTACTACCTTTACATTAGATAAAATAAACCAAATATTGTAGCTCTAGCAAAGGCTGATATTCACGCTAAACTGAGCACTTTTGGGTGCCCTGCTTAAGATCTACTTGTATCTACTGCATTGTGTATTCTTCCGCCATATGGACCTGGTCACTTTATTCGTTCATCGGTCAAGTGAAACTGTGAAATAATTATATAATTTTTAATGCATACAACTGTAAGAATTAAAATTATATATATGTAATTTTAATTCTATTTAATTCTATATATATAATTTTAATTCTATATAATTCTATATATAATTTTAATTCTATATAATTCTATATATATATAATTTTAATTCTATATATATAATTTTAATTCTATATAATTCTATATATATATAATTTTAATTCTATATAATTCTATATATATAATTTTAATTTTATATAATTCTATATATATAATTTTTATTCTATATATATAATTTTAATTCTATATATATAATTTTAATACTATATAATTATATATATATATAATTTATATTCTTGCAGTGACATGCATTAAAAGCAGAAACCAAAGGCAGTAATTTAGTACCCACAAATGTAAACCTTAACACCTTTAATTCGACGTTTAGACACGTAACGGCTGTTCACGATAAAATGAGCACTTTTGAAATCAACCTTAGAAAAAAAAGTCACTGCATATATTTTAACTGGCGCGCTGAGTGGCGTGCGCTCAGTTAAGTTGGCAATGGCGTATGGAAATGTAGTTCTATGTCGAACGAAAGTGTTAGGTAACAATTTACAGTAACTCAAATTATTCCTTTTGCTTTCTGTTATTTTATGCCTCGAAGTGTAAAAATTGACCAGATTTGTAACATATTTACTTTTCTAATAATTCCACAGTTTCACTTGGCCGACGCATGAATAAAGTGACGAGGCCCATGTCAATGTTAATTTTACATAAGGTAGAAGAATACACGAAGTGCGTACAAGTAGATCTCAAGAAGGGCTTTCAAGGTGCTCATTTTACCGCGAACAGCCTATAACTACTTTATCTCCGTCGTTTACCAACTTTACTATACTCTATTCGCGGTTTCTTCACACTTTTTAAATTTAACCTTTGAAAATCACTCCATGTATGAGGTGTTCTGCGGTTTCCTAAATACGTCATGTAACAAGGGTTTTACAACTCTGTCGATATAGAAGTATCTTATTTTTGGCTAAATTGAAGTTTTACCAATGTTGTATTTATAAATTATAATATTTCATTTATGACAAATGCTCTATAAAAACAGTGAAAAAATCATGTGTGTTGGTAGCACCTGGTAAGAAATAGTTCTCATGTAAAATATTGGCTGTGTTCGAATTCGCCAACTATTGGCCCTTATCTGGCTTCGTGCCCTTGAAAAGTGCATCCCGGATGTGACGTCACATTGCCGCTGTCCGAATTCACAGCAAGGGCACATTATGCACCCTAGAATGTCCCCTTCAGCCAAGGGCACGAGCAGCTTGCCCTTCTCGAGCCCTAGATAGTTTTCGATTCGCTATTGTTTGAAACATTTCATTTGTGTTTTGATTTTGTGTTTACAACTCTGCACGGCCGCAGAAAACACTTGCGAACGTCACAAAGACAAGTGAAAATCGCACAGAGCCAAATTCGACAGAGTAAAACTTGAGGTGGAAACGAATACAAGCGTCCGAATTCACTTAACGAATATATCTATGTAAGGGAACAAGGGCTCGTGAAACGAGATGGGATCATGAGTAAGTGATCAAGGGCAATTGCACCGAAATCGAACACAGCCATTATTACAAGCGAGTGAGCACGAATTTGGTGCGTTGTCCTTCGGTGTATTTTCAAGCTTAGTTTGCACGAGGCGGAGGAATACCCTGGAAGTAGAACTTTCGCAGGGCTTCAGAAAAGTGTGAAGTAACGATGAATGGATTATGGTCGCATGGCCACCAGGTTGCCTGTTAAAATGTGTGCAGGTATAAAGGTGCTCAATGAACCATGAAGAATATATAACACCCAAAGAGCATCATGCAGCAAACACTACTTTTCGTGAAACCAAATGACAAGTGAAGTTTAATGCCATTCTTCGGTTTTGCGATTTCCGTATTTTAGCTTATGGAATAGATGTTACATTCGCACGCCGTACAAACCCCCAAATCTATGTACAAATTCGTAAATTTATATACACCTGGCAACACTGTGCGAATGAGCTATATTTAGGATGGTGGCGCCCCTAGCGGAGAGGGCTGTAGAAATGGAGTTGGAGAGGACGACGAGTAGGCACATTGCAGAGAACGGTGCAATGACACTGCTAAGAGAAACGTGTTCTAAAATTTATGTTGGACTTCCGAAAATGCGTTTCCACTTAACACTTTGAAGTCTACACATTTACTGGCATTCAGGACTAGTTAGAAGTAAATCACCTGTCGCAAGCACTTTAGAATCAAAGGTTTTATTGATTATAACGTTTTTCTATTCGCGACCATCCTACTGGTTCACGTGACATCGGGCACGTCTACTGTACACAACAACGTTTCTTATAGGCTGGTCGTTGGCCAATGGGACGTAGAGATGAGCTAAACCAGTATTTTCTCAGGAACACCCCGTACCTGTTCCTGATCCCAGTCGATACCTATTGCTAATACCTGTTATCGAGAATACCTGTTATGGGTAAGCAGTGTGCTAGGCTGCTTTGTTCCACTATCTCACCTGGTTCTCGAATACTTGTTATTAGACAAGTACTGGCCTGATATTTTTTGCTAAAGGCTGTTCGCGATAAAGTGAGCACTTTTGAAAGCAACCTTAGAAAAAAGTTAGTGCTCCTATCTGTATATATTTCAATGAGCGCAATGAGCGGCATGCGCCCAGTAAAGTTGGTAAGGATGGAGGGAAAATAGTTCCATATCTTAACGTCGAATAAAAAGTGTTAGGTAACCATTTTTGATAATTTGAATTATTTCTTTTGCTTTCTGTTTTTTTATGCATAGAAATGTAAAAAAGAGCAGATTTGTAAAATATTGACTTTTCTAATAATTTCACCGTTCCAGTTGACCGACGCATGAATAAAATGATGAGGGCCATGGCAATATTAATCTTACATAAAGCGGAAGAATATTCAATGTGCATATAAGTAGATACTAAGCAGGGCTTTCAAAAGTGCTAATTTTACCGTGAATAGCCTGTACCACTATGTAGGGCTGAACCACGGTGGCTGAGCGGTTAGCCTGCTCGCCTCCCACCAAGGCGATCCTTGTTCAATCCCCGGCCGGCTCACTCCGGACTTTCGCATGTGGGAATCACGCCGAACGATGCCGTTGGTCAGCGGGTTTCTCGGAGTCTCCCGCTTCCCCCGTCCTTTTATTCCGACGCTGCTTCATACTGGAGCCCTCAAGACCCCAATGTTAAGATCCCACTCTATATAGGGCATACCCTCCTGGTAGTTGGATTCTTTCAACTACCTTCTGAAAATATTATAAAACCATTTTTTAAAGTTGTCAGAATTAAAAAACAAAATCGTGTATATGAAAACACGACTCCAGTGTTCACTTCAGTGAAATAACGGGCCTGCCTATCACTTCTTCGCTCCGTCCGTATCTCATAATGCATAGCGGTGCGTGCGCTTGAAGATATCCCCGCAGCGGCCCCGGACTGAGCACTTCCGTGCACGGCGCTGAAGCGAGCGTCAGACGTCGTTCAGGCATGAGGACCTCTGTTGCATTCATGCTCTCCTAATACATCGCCGCCCGCTGCCCCTATCTCGTAATGCATAACGGTGCGTGAGCTCGATTGAGATCTTCGCGGCGGCCCCGGAGCGAGCATTTACAAATACATGGCCCTAGAGCGAGCGTCAGAAGTCAGACCTCTGTTACGTTCATGCTCTCCTAATACTTCGCGGTTCGGTGATGTACGTAGTACGTTCGAGGGTGGCAGCGGCTATCGCGTATTATTTTTAGTTTATGTGTCTCCTCACAGATAGCAGCACAACAACGAATTTTCTAGCTTGTCTGAAGTTTATTTTCTTCCCATATACGATGTTGAGACGACGTCATATCCTGTACCGTTGCCTAGCAACGGATGTAAACAAAAGTGTGGTCCAGCAGTTTTCTTAGCTGTAGTAAGATTTTTTTGTTTTGCGCTATATTAGCGTAATAGTAACCACGATTGAGCGACGGTAAATTGTTTTGCATTTGATTGCAATTACAATAACGTTAGAGAGGCGTGTGAATTCTTTCGTTATAAAAGACCCAAAAATACATATTTTTTAAATGCCATAAATATGGTAAACTGAAATATGCCCACGTTATTTTTATTATTGTCCAAATTGGAGCTAGAAAAACTACACGTTACATGTTAAGGCAAGTAATAAACATTCTATGTAGGCTACTAGGCTTATTATTTATTGACAGTGGACCAAACTATTAGTATGAAGCCCTTGTATTTTACTTTAAAATTACCATTCTCAGCATGTAAGTTAATTTATGCAGGAAACAAGATTGAGATCCAAAGGAAGGCTGGCGTCTTTGTAGCTGCTACTTTAAAGAAGTCCTGAAAGAGAATGGTTTTACAATTATTGAAATAAACAGAACAAAATTGTTCGTTATCTTCCCCAGAGAAGTCGAAAAGGAGGTACGTTATAGGTTATATTCTGTGGTTACTAATGTTTAACATCTTTGTCATAGCGTGATGATACAACACGAGATGCAGTTGAACATGCCTTATCCTGTCTACAGTGGGCACAGGACAGTTCACAGGAAAGTGGAGTAACTTCGGACGAATTAAAGAGGAAATGCGTGACAAGTACAGTCAGCTGATTTTCTAGGACTTTTTATCTATTTTAAGTAATGACAATTTGTGTAACATAATTCTTTGCCAGTAGTCCTAGCACAAATGTATGTCGTGTAGGGTTGGAGAGTCAGTTGATAGGCGTAATGATAGATAACCTAATGTTGTGTGGGCGGATCTAAAGGGGCTGTAATAGTCACACCCACTTTGTTTTGCTTATTTGTCATATTGCATATTAGCGTGGAAATTGAAGGGCCTGCGTACTGCTGGCACATTCCTAGCTGTGTGAAATGCAGAGGACCTAACCAAGCTGATTCTAAGTGAATTACAGGAGGTATGTGTGCCTATGCTCTTATCACATTTCGGAAAAAGAATAATGAATAACAGGAATAAATGACTAATTAAATTGCGTTATTTTACTGCATTATATCTAATAAGACCAAACCTAACTAAATTTTTCACTATAGGTGAATTACAAATGGTGTATGAGCAGATGCGCTATCGTGTGTCGGAAAACGGACAATAAGGACTCGCCTAATTAAATCTTATTTTTGAGACAATTAATTACCTTATTTTACTCCTGTTAGTCCTTATTGTACTTTGTGCAATGTGTGATAGTAGCACACCACCCCTTAGATTCACCTATCATGAAGTTAGGTAAGGTAATGTGGTTAAACGACACAATTTAGGAAATTAAAATAGGAGGTTGGTGGCAGTGGTGCAAATAAATTTTCATTTTATGTACAAGTTGAATAACTCCAACACAAAACTAGAAAAATGCTTGTTGATACCTACAGCCACTGCCTATCATGAAAGAAGTGCAATAATTTTACCGTCAATAATGTCATTCTCCGACATTATATCTGCGTGGTGTCTCTCATAAGTACAGGATAGATACACGAATTTGAGACTGCAGCTTTGGGTTTAAATTAAATTCTCAGGGGAGAACGCAACAAATCATTAAAATGTGTGTCATTAAAGCACCATAAATAATTACAGATATTCTCGCTTGGACATACAGAATACAAACTAAACAACGCAATTTGAGTAATAGTCATTTCGCTGTACTTGTTTTGAATATTAACATTCCCATGTGACTAATAAAAATAGCGTATACATTCCGCCACTCCCAAACGTTAATGTCTGAAGCTGCCATAAAATATGTTATTAGTGGTTAATGCCTATTGGAAGGGATTTAAAGAGTGCCCACTTCACCGTGTATAGCCTAAACAAAAGAAAGTGTTAGTTTTGAGTGGTTTTTCACGTGGTAATTCTGAACAAAAATGGTGGGGGGAAAAAAGGTTTCGATTGAAATTAAGTGGCAGATAATTGGGATGGACAGAAAAGGCAACTCTTCTAGAGCTTTTGCAGAAGAACTTCACGTGAGTAAAACGTGTGAACAATGCAATATAGGCTGTTCACGGTAAAGTGAGCACTTTGAGGCCCTATTTACTTTTTTATTTCAGCAATTTTTTTTTATCGTTTCACCACTTTTTAAAATAAATATTTCTAGGCGAGTGATAAACACAATGTGTAGATTCCATCGCACTCTGGAGTTATTTATTCCAAATTATAGGACTTTCAAAAGTGCTCACTTTATCGTGAATAGTCTATAAATAAATTTAGCGAGACGGGTGGAGTAGCGGATAGGCCACACCCAGGCCGACCCATGGTAACCAGGCCACGAGAGGATACGATTACACAGGCCTGCAAAATTTGGGTCATTAGCTACTTCTCCAAAATTGATGCTGTCCTAACATGTTTTTGGGACGCTGAATCCGAAACTGGCTTCAGTTTTTCTCTATCACATACTAATTTTTTTCAATCCGTCTTTGAACTGTAAGCCTATTTACTATTGTTACAAAATTATTCAGGGGATATATTACTGAACAAAACATATTCGTAAATCAATATATATATTTTTTTTTTCAGTAGTCTTCTAGTCCCTTTTTCTCTTGAGCATGAAGGAGCAGGTTTGGCTTGCGCGCAGTACTCAGATTGTCATTTTGAATAGTAGCTCATCATGTTTACATCACAATGGTCTTGATAATGACATGTATTTGAGATACTTTTTTTTTCTTTCAAAATAAGAAGATATAAAGTAAAGAAGTTCCTCAATGATGACAAATGTGCAGCTTACATTAAGCCTATTCAGATACATAGCCTCAGTTTGTCGGAAAAAATTGTGTGATACGATCATTTTAGTACCATTTCCGAATTCAGCGCACTAAAATACACGTGAAAGATGTAACATCGTCAAAAAAAAAAAACCTGTTTCCGTCGCAGGTTTGTGGGGCGGATAGCGGAAACAAGAAGAAAATCCAATTTTCCCGACTGTTCACAAGATGTTGCGTGAACGTACAGGGAAACAATTGTCAACAATGGCGATTTCACGTCGCTTACGAGACCATGGTTTGAACTCAAATGTTGCACTAAAGAAACAATTGTTGACAGCAAAGGGCTTAAAAAAGTGCTCAGTTTACCGTGAATAGCCTATACTAAAACTACATACAATACTTAGTTATGTACAGTAATTGCAAGTCTGGGTATATGTATATGTGTACTATAAAGTGTACAATTGTAGCGTGGAAAACATACTGTAGTTATGACAGTATTATAACCACAGCCAGTGATATGATAATATGCCATTTTTCTCTATTGATAGTTAATACCTCACTATTAATAATTAAACATCATTCTAAAATAATTAAGACCATTGTAAATTTTGAGCGAGGGTAGTATTGTACGTAATAATTGTTTTACTTTGCTAAAAAAATTCCTTTAATAATGTCTTCAATGTGTTCTACTTTATGAATAATTCTGTTGATTGAATATCCGTGAAACCTTAAATTCCAAACGTGCTACAAATCATTCACGATAAATGTACGATATCAAAGTTTTCATTATCTATCAGTACATCAATTATACGTGGTGTTATGGGATAAAATATCAATGTCTGTGAAATCTCACTTGTGGCCCTATGTTTTTGGTTGGTACTGTACTATTGGGATGCAGAATTGGATAGACTACTAATATTAGACGATATGAACAGGTACGACGAAATTATGTCGTAGACAGTGGCGTCTCGTTATGGTAAGTAAGGCTTGCCCAGGCAGTTTCCCGACAGTGCTATATTTAAAATGAATATTAAATTATAACTTATATTTACTCTAAGATAACTTTTCACTCATGTGGTACACATATTACTCAGGAAAAAAATATGGTACATTACATGAAACCTCGTTGGCTAGCAAAACCAAGATGTTTGGAAGCGCTGCAAGTAATGCTTTCAGCAGGTAGCACTGTCCCAATGGTTTCCCTGCAGACGGAGGGTCACCAGGGTAGGAAGACCGCCCGGGGTGGGGCGGGGGCTTATGGCTGCGTCAACCTGTGTTAGAAGCTACGGTGGTAGTGCTTTCCTCGCCGAACTGAAGCGGACATAGCCGAAGCTGGCCTAGCCGCAGGCAGTTGGCGTCGTGTAGTTTACAGTAACTAGATCGATGCGTGGACAAGTTCGTGCGCATAACACGAATAGTATTGTTTTTATTCAATTTAGCATATTCGTGCGCGATTTTTACCCTACATAAAGATTATAAAATTACCATGTGAGACTAAGAACCGAGTAGATAGAATTCGTGCAACAGAAACATGCGGATGTAAGTGTGGTGTGTGTGGCTTACGAGTGAAGCATTTTTCCAGCAATGCTTTCACTTTTCAGGAAAGCTGTGACATCATAAAAGAGGGTAGGCCGACACCTGAACTTACGATCACGACGACATGCAAGAAAGGTAATTTTGTACGTCATTTTGAAAAAAAAAGTTTATCAGAAACACTCGTGGTTAGCTGGATGTAACAGCCTAAAAAAACTATTTTGCTGGCCATGTTTATTGTTTTCAAAGGATGTTAACACGTGAACTGCAACTGGGTATTGTGACCTAAACAATCTGTGCAATGCTGTTCAAAAACACGAGCGTTCTGAAGTTCAAATAAATTCGTTTTTCTCTCTTAAAGAATTTGGTAAAAATAGAGTTGACTGCTTTCCATCTTTATACAAACGAATAATCATTTTTCCTCTCTACACTTTTGTACAAACAAAATTGCTCCGTATGTAAATACTTCACTGTCGATGGGTATTAAAATAATATTGATTTCGAGCGGACAAGGTTCCGGGTTTGATGAAGGTATTTTTGTAATATTTTTCACTCCAGCAAATTTTGTATGAAAAAAATATTAATATTTTTACAAGCGGTGTATTTTACATTAAGGTACGAAAAACGATTAAATGGCACCATTTTGCAACCCCCCCCCCTTCCTCCCTTTATTGGGGATATCAAAGCCACTACTACCCCCTGCACACAGTAGCTTGCCCATGAAATTATAGCACGCATCGCCACTGATCGTAGTGTGTCGAGTAACAACCGAGTACGTGTGATCGTTCCTGCTTCAGTAACAGGCAGGTATGGTAACAGGTATCTCCAGAAAACTAGGAACAGGTATCGACTGTTCTCGCCCAATGTCTGTTGCTGATAACAGGTATTGAAAATACTCCCCCCATCTCTAGTGGGATGGCAAGTTTATTTTGCCCCAATCAAATGTCCTAAAACTGAGTAAAAGGCTTTGTAGTCAAACGTGTCCTCTTGAGTCAGTATATGAAAGTATTGTTTTTTAATCCGGAAAATCATTATTGCTGGGCTAAAATGTTCTTGTAGGTTTTGGTTGCGTACAAGTGGAACAAAGAATCTACATCCTTGCGAGTTTTGTTTATAAATAAATTATAATAATTATTATAATAGTAGAAATGGTTTAGCACGAGCTACACTCGTGCGTAATCCTCAAAGAGTCAACATATAGGTTGGAATTCATGAAAGTAAGCACATATTTGACAGCTGAGAAATGTTGTGGCATGAAAGACATGACAAGTGCTCGAGAGAAATGAGTGTTCCCAACACCCTTACAACGTCAAAATTCAGGCAATATAGATATTTTGACATCTCACTTTTCCCCCAGTATTAAGTAAATGCGTTTTTCTTTTAATATGTACAACACTAGTTAAGGTCTGTTCATTACGTGTTAATTTTCGTTACAAGTACTGCCTTATTTAAAGCGAAAACCAGGCAGGGATATCGTCTATGCTTCTGATATTTAACTGGAGACTTACTCAAATAGATACATCGTAACAGGCTAACGTAAATGTGAAGTAGGTCAAACTGTTGAGAACATATTACTGCATTGTGTTTCTTCGTGAGATACACTTCCAAGACAACCACGGTACAGTACATAAGTGGAGAGGGGAAAGATTTGGGCGGTTCTCAACATCGAGGTCTGCAGAGCCGATGAGGGTGAAGCGAGCTGAGTATGGAGCAGCACCGGAATGCAAGGGTGGGGGAAAACGGGAGATCCCCGAGAAAACCCGCAGACCAGCGGCATCGTCCGGCACGGTTACCACGTGCGAAAATCCGGGATTCACCCGGCCAGGGATTGAACCCGGTTCATCTTGATGTGAGGCGAGCAGTCTAACCGCTCAGACACCGCGGCCCCCGCAAAGAAAGGTTATTTTTGGTAAGTACGTACACTTCAAAGCTCAATGCCCAATGATATTCTCTGTCGGTAACTGATTCGTAAAACGCGCTGTTAGTTTGTATCGATATGTAAAGTCTGTTCACGATAAAGTGGGCACTTTATAAATGAACCTTAGAAAAAAGTCACTGCCCCTGCATGCATATACACTATCTAACAAAAAGTAATTGGGCACCTGTCCACAATGTTTACTCGGTGGTTGTCACCCCGTTAGAATCTCGTAGGGCCACCTCTTGCGGCTATAACAGCAGCCATCTTGTCTGCCATGCTCTCTACGAGTGTTTGTATGACATCCACGGGGATTCGTCGTCATTCCTCTTTCAACCATTCCATGAGTTGAATAATGGATTTTGGCCGCGCCTGACGAGCCTTCACTCGGCGATCCAATTCGTCCGAAAGATGTTCTATAGGGTTGAGGTCGAGGCTCTGGGCGGGCCAGTCCAATCAGCGAACATTGTTGTCGGCGTACCACTGCATAGTAGCCCTTGAAACATGGCACCTGGCATTGTCATCCTGGAAGTAACACGGGTCCATTCCGTAAAAACGCCACAATGTTGGGAGCATTTCATAATCCAGAATATTACAATAGGCCTCTACGTTCATGTTACCACGGACAAACACCAGCGGTCCTACGCCAAAGGCAGTGAAACACAGGTCAACTGACGTACTGAACTACCTATCTTCAAGGGTGCCCAATTACTTTTTGGTAGACAGTGTATTTAAATGGGCGCACTGAGTGACATTCGCCCAGTAAAGTTGGCAACGATGGATGGAAAGTAGTTACATAGCTTAACGTCGAATAAAAAGTTTTAAGTAACCATTTGTGATAACTTAAAATGAATGCTTTCACTTTCTGTTTTTTTTTTTTTTTTTTTTTTAATTAATCGAAGTGTAAAAAACAGTAGAATTGTGAAGTATTTACTTTCTTAGTAATTTCACAGTTTCATTTGACCGACGCATGAATAAAGTGATGAGGCCCGTAGCAATCAATGTTAATTTTATATAAGGCGGAGGATTACGCCACGTGCGTACAAGTAGATTTTAAGCAGCGATTACAAAAGTGCTCATTTTACCGTGAACAGCTTATAGTAGATGTTGCTGGTGTGCATGACAACCTGCAATAATTATAGTCGCGCCGGCCTAAGAACGGGCCTGGCTCCGCCTACCCGAGTGAAAGAGAGAGGCAGAACGACTTGCAAAGCACCAACCACAGGTAGCTAGCAGGTGGGCAGACGGATGTGCAGGCACTCTCTCCCACCTGCCCTACCACCGTCGTACAATTGTTCCCTTTCCCGGAGAGAAGTGACCCAGCATTGGCAACGCTCCCAAGTCCTATTCTATAATGACTGATAATTGTTTTTTCACACGCCAGTGATAGTAAATAGGGACCTGCAAAAACTCGCGTTATTTTGTGGCCGCAGACCAAACTCCGAGACGTTGTATGCCGGTCTGACTTCTGCCATTGGCCGAAAACTTGTGTGGCACGTCCCAAGTATACTTCCAGCCTACAGATTCTATAGTGAAGCAGAAGCGGTCTCACACCTTTATGAAACTGGATAGTTGCCAGTAGTAAGGTTAACTCTACTTCGGTTATAGTTGATTCACGGTATCTTCGGCCTTTTCTGAAGCCCTGCTAAAGTTCTACTTCCAAGATATTCCTCCGCCTCGTACAAACTAATCATAACTAAGTCTGGATGACTACAGCAGAGGGACAGCGCACCGGATTCGTGCGCGCTCTGTTGTAACAGTATTTTGTATAAGAACTATTTCTTACTAGGCGCTACCAACACACATGTTTCTCACTGTCTTTTTTTTTTTAATTATTTATAAATGAGGAATATAATTTATATCTAAAATATGAATAACATTTCAATTTAACAGAAAAAAAAAGTAACTTTTATGAAGACAAGTATAATAAGCTTGTGATACATGGCATATGTAAGAAATATGTAAGAAACACGTCTTCAGGGGGAGATTTTTCAAAGGTTTGATTCAAAAAGGCCGAAGAAACCGTGAATAGACTATAGGCACAAAATCAGTTTTCCTATGGGCGAGTTTGGTATAGGGAAAAAATCTGCCACTAGGTGCGCAGTGTTCCAAAGAAGTCGCCTATAAATAAAATTTTTAGCTACATGAATAATGAAAGAGAATGATTTTACTTAGTAACGTAGTTATTTTATATTCTATTTATAATTATTACATTAATTTTGTTTTTTAACTCAGAAAATCGAGAAAATCTGGTACACATGCGACACTATCGCTTACCTAGTGGCGAAAAAAAAAAAGTTGCCAAACTAAAAGCCTTGAGCTTCTGTCATATAGGTATAGAGCAGTGAATTCTTGCATGTTACCAAACCGTAGCGCAAATTTTGTAGGTCTCTAATGATAAATCATTAAAAACGTACTAAATGATTGCTATACAAAATCACAGGTTTGTCATTAATTATGTCTGATCTCATTTGCACACTGTGTTGATTATGAATAACGACTTATGAATCTGGTGTAATTGATTAATGGGGAAAAGGTATTCATGTATAACACACATTAGCGATTGAAAATGATACACGTATATGTCAACTTTTTTGTTTTATTTTATGTTTCCTCTTGAAATTTATATCCAATTGAAGCTTGTTATGCAGCAATGTTGGCTCACTGAAGCAATGCTTGTCTCGAAAAAAAAATCACGTTTACACTGATTACTAAACTGACGAAACGAAATGGGTTTTGTGTCTCTCTAACTTGGCCAAATATAATTTTCAACGTGAACGTTCATTTCATCAGTTTCCTGCTCGTGTCGAGGCAAATTCACTTTTTGGGTCCACACAAAGTAGGTAATAAACGAGCTAGAAGCACAAAAAATATACCTGCTGTATAATAGAAAAATTAACCTTCTGTTCCTACGTGATTTGAAAATAATATTCTTTGAAGTGCAGAATCGTGTCAGACGATACCGCTGGTCCACGGGTTTTCTCGGGGATCTCCCGTCTCCCCCGCCCTTTCATTTCGGCGCTGCTGCATACTCACGTTACTTCACCCTCATCGGCTCTCAAGACCTCGATGTTAAGATCCGCCCAAATCTCTTCATTCACCCACTCGTTGAACTGCAGTAAATGTTTTTCTTGTTACAAGTGAAACACATTTTTAAACAATCAGCAGTACGTTTTAGTTGGCTCTTTTTATCTTGAGATATTCAAACATTTAGACTTTACAATAAGTAAATGTGCTACACGAGATTTTATGCGGCAGCCTCATGCGGAAGAAACGTTTTAGAACTCGCACATCTCGTCGAATTCTTCCTCTTTATCCATCACGGCGGGAGAGAAGAACTAAAAAGTTTGAGAAGTTTTTGGTTTACGTACGACCTCAAAAGACAACGGTTCGCTAGATATCCTTGCGCCGAGAAACTTTTAAGATGTTCGGGGTGTGCGCAAAAGACGTAAACACTATCGAATTCCAATAAATTCAAGCGACACGATAAAACAAAAAGAGTCTATAAAAAATGAATAGCACATCAAATGTAGCTGATTTCGTTCCTTCGTGGAGCGATTTTTTCGGTGTGTTGCGACATTTTTAAAAGCAGTTACAGGAGCAACAGTATTAAGGAACACTACATTTTCAAATAGATTTTCATAGTAAAACATTCCTAAGAATAACTAAAAAATATTTTGGAACGTAATTACTGAATTATATGGCACCGTGTATGTTTGCGCCTCACTCGTAGTGGTGGACGCTAACTTAGGAAGTTTCTGAATTCTCAGTGTATACTTGTTAATTATATACATTTTCGTACTAGCAGTGATGTGTGCTAGTCGTGTACTTGTTGAAATTATTCGGACATGTCGTCAGCTATCCATGCTAGACTGGTCGCACATTCTGGTGGAAATATCGGAATCTAAGTGACGACAGAAAAATTCGGTGCAATATTGTGTTATATATAAGTTACATCTATGATTACGGATTAAAACATTGAGGTCTGCACGCATTTACTGACACTTAGGATATATTATAAATGAGTCACCTATATCCACTACTGCAAGAACACCGGTTCTGTTGGTGTCTGTGTTAGAACTCACCATCGTCCTATTGGTCCATACCACACCGGACACTACCTTGTACTTTATAGCGTTCATTATTGGCTGGTCATCAATCAATGGAGAGCCGAGATGATATTGACCCAATCAAATATCTTTTACTATATAAAAGGATTTACAATTAATCATGTTCCTTTGAGTAGCTATAAAAAAAGAAATTCTATCGTTAGTAATATCATTGTTACTACGCTGTCGTGTTCTTGTGAGGTCGTGTTTAACACTGGCCGAACAAAGACTGCACATCCATGCGAGTTTTGTTCTGAACAACAAAGTAATTTTCAAATCAGCTTTGCTCGAGTGTAACTCGAGTGTAGTCTAGAAAGTGTTAAGTAGAAGCACATAACCTTATAAACATTTATTTATTTTTGTCGTGGTTTTGTACATTGACATCTTACTAGTTTAAGTGCTGAAACATGGCTTTAGCCGGGAATGAGGAATTAATAGGAGCATTAGTGGGCGTGTATTATTTGCAGGACGGAAATGAAAGGCGACGCAGTAATATTGTCGTACACTGGTTTCTTGGCAGAGCAGCAAGACAACATGTGTGTGTTGTTTGAACGAAAACTAATACGAACAAATATGCCAATATAATGTCTGTGTTTGGTCATTGTACACTTTGAGTACAAGTTGTACGAAAGAAAAACAAATTGCAGAAATACATAAAGTCTTGTACCTCGGTAGTCTCCTGAGGTTATGTTTATATGTTCAGCTTCTCTCGATTTCACAAGTATTCATACCAAACCAATAGCCTTGGGATATTGCTTTATCACGTAATTGGAAGATTGTAAACAAATTATGGCAGTTTTTATGGGATTTGTTGTATTTATTTATTATATGTAAAGGGGCATTACACAGAAACTGGCATTCTTTCCTCGTGACGTACCTTACCACGTGTTTGAAATGTACACATTGGTAACAAAAGAAAGAGAAATACAATGAAACTGGGTTTGTAATAACTTGGAACTGCAGATTGCAAATGTAATATTATTAATTTTTTAAGCATACACCTGGGAAATATGCTACAGACGTCTTCAAAACGCTCAGAATTGTATTCATAATTCGAAGCACATTTACCAAACTGAAAATTATTTACGCACACAACAGAACGACATTTTGTAAATACTTATTAACTTTTAAAATCATGCGAACTTTATAACCACAAAACATACAATTTAATTTTCACACCTGAAATACAATATGGCAACAGTTGAAGTTCGCAAGTATGCCCAGCAAGTATGAAATTTCAAAAACTTACCAAGTATACTTCCTGTGTGTACTATACGGAGAATTCGAACAGCGCTCGTATGCACATGGTGATGTCACTTCCGGCGACAAGTACGCACAAGTATGCAATTTTTGAGAATTCAGAAACGTCCCAAGTCTGCATAAGTATAACTTTGATTCTATACCACGCAACACACATCCCGAATGTACGATAGTTAAACGTCTTCATTCTAATACACTGACCCAATTTCAAGCAGTCTTGGCTAATTAAATTTATTAACAAACAAAGCCACATTTGACTAGGCCTACAAGACTTTTGGAATGTGTTTCAAATTGCAATTTACTTCTTCAAAACTGACATGTTCTACATGAGAGGCAAAAAAAACATAGCAACTGCTAATTTTTTGCTCTTGTTCTTTTCGTCTTCAAAGGTGAAACACACGTTTCACGCGCACCACCCGCCCTATTTAACATCTGGTGTAGCGGTTAGACTCCTCGCCTCCCACCAAGGCGAACCGGGTTCGATCCCCGGCGGGTCCGCCCCCAGATTTTTGCACGTGAAAAACGTGCCGGACGATTCCACTGGTCTGTGAGTTTTGTCGGGGATCTCCCGTTTTCCCCCCACGTCGTTGCATTCCGGCGCTGCTCCGTGTTCATCTCGCTTCACCCTCGTCGGCTCTCGATACATCGATGTCAAGGCCATTAGTGCATGGAAGCAGTATATTTATATAATTTGTGTCATAACTTGTTTCACAGCGCATTTTTCCAAATGTTTGGCTCTTCAAGACGTAAATAACCACTTTTAGCACCTGTTTACGTTGTTAGATATTCATTGCCGTCATTATTCTTGGAGCACTGATGGAAGAAAAGAAAGAATTTTTGTTTTCTGGTCTGCAATCAGCTATCCGTGAATAATGACACCAGTGAATATCTAACAACGTAAGAAGGCACCAAAAGTTATTTGCGGCTTGACGAGCCAAAATTTTTTGAAAAATCCGCTATGAAACAAGTTATGACAAATATTATATAAATATACTGCTTTCATGCACCAATGGCCTTAGGAGTGGGGCGAACCTGCGCGTCCAAGGTCAAGAAGCGAGGGAGCGATACGGGCGACAGTAACACGCACGCCTGGCGCCTCATCGCTCCTACGCGCAAGGCGTGCAGTGTTTTCGTCTTGACGCTGTACTGTGTAAATTAGATCTGTAACAGCAGGACTTTGTCACACGCGATGAAAGACCACAGATTAAACTACGCCCATATCTTTGTACTTCACGCTTGCCGCTTAAGGAAACTACACAGGCAAGCTTTAAAAGTGCGATATTTGAACATTCACACGATTTGTTTTCTCCAAGAATACGCTAAAAATGACAAAAGTAGAAAAATAATGGCATATATAATTTGTTTTTCATCTTTTCTGACAAAAAGTCGTATTTGCCTAACTTTATTTACCGAGATACGAGTATTCGCGCAAACAACTATTTCATGAAAAACGCGCGGGTCCATTGAGGAGTATGCACGTAAAGGCTGTTCACGGTAAAGTGAGCACTTTTTAAGGCCCTCCCAACCGGCATTAACCAATAACAAATATATCTTAGTGCAGCTCCAGACATTAACTTTTGTTAGTGGTGAAATGTATACAATGTGTTTATTAAACTGACGGAAGTGTTTATATTAAAAATTGACGAATGAAAAGAAAAATTCAGCAGGGCCTTAAAAAGTGCTCACTTTACTGTGGATTGTATATATAGGCCTATACTCGGGGCTACGTTAATATGGGAATTTATTTGCTCTTGAAGACAACGCTCACATTTTTATAGTTTTATTATTTCTATAGATTTTACCGGAATACGAGTAAAAAATTCAACCAGTCAACAGTTCAGTTTGTAAGAATAAAACGGTTCTTTTGAATAATTTTTCAAACGAACACGATGGAATGTAAAACTTGTTACTTCTATCGCAATGCATTAATTAGTACACAGCCAACGCGTTGACTTCATTGGTCGACGTTCAGCCAATAATAAAAGTTGCAGAATACAGTAGGCGTGTCCGGTGTACCAGGGCCAATAGGAGAATGGTAAGTGGAAACACGGAGATCCACCAAAATGACATTGCTGTAGTGTATAATATAGGCAGCTCACTTCAAACTTGTCCTCAGTGCTAGTAAATTTGTGCCGTCCTCAAAGGGTTAAGAGGCGCCCAAATCTCTTCACTCACTCATTCCCTCACCCGCGGGGCTGGGTGAAACAGGCGAGTGAGTTCTGCTTGCAGCGACAGCCAATGAACACGTGACCCGTGCTCGAGTATGTACAGAGGACTGCGGAGTCCATGTTGGCGTCACCTCATAACTACAGTGAAGTGAAGAGATTTGGGCAGCTCTCAACAGCGGTGTATTGAGAGCAGGTGAGGGTGATTGAGGTGAGAATGGGGCAGCGCCGGAAGGAAAGGGAGGGGCAAAGCGGGAGATCCCCGAGAAAACCCGTCGACCAGCGGCATCGTTCGCGGCACGATTCTCACCAGCGGAAATCCGGGAGTGACCCGGCCAGGGATTGAACCAGGTTCGCCTCGATTGGAGGCAAGCAGGCTAACCGCTCAGCCACCGAGGCCCCTCTCATAACTAGAGACCCGGAAATTTAGCGATTTTATTTGCGATTTTATGATTTTATTTGAGGACAAGCTAAACTTTAGACACGTGTAAGTTTGACTTCCCAAGTGGATTGCAGTTTGTAAAGCCACGTCCCTGGACGGATTTGAGCCAATAACTAACCTGTAAGAAAAAGGCGAAAGAAGATTTCAGATGGCGGGCAACATCGGGACGGAGAAAAAAATATACGAAAATGAACAAGATAGTAGAAGACAGGAAATTTTGTGAAGAGATGTCACGTGTAGAGTTAGTGATTTTTCGCTGATAGATCTGAGTGCACGGTAGACTACAATGCTGTAAGAACCTAAGAGCTGTTTGTCTATTGCCATTGGTTGCTGTCTGCTTGAGAAGGCGTTTTCATAAAAATCGACCGAGCGACTCAGAATTCGGTAACATCGGCACGGCTCCTGCGTGCAGACAGTGTGACACGTGTCAAAAAGTAATTCAGCCAATCAAAATAGGTAGGCGACAACAGCGTATTTTGAAATGTAACTTGCCTTGAAATTTTTTTCGCGGAATTTCAATACCCCTAGTCACGTGACAACCTAAGGAATGAACAAAAAGAAAAAAATAAAATAAATCACTGCGGTTTTCCATCCCTCCATTTGAATATGAACGTGACAGCGTCGAGAGTTCGTTTCTAGCACTGCCTTGTCTCTGACAGCCCGGCAGCCATCGGACCGTGTGTGGCAGCACAGCGAATCGACGGCAGATTAATTATGATTATTTTATGCAGCGGGAGTGACGAATTCGAAATTAACTTTCATACGCACGGTCACGTAGGTGGAAGTAGCAGGAGAAAAAAAAAATGTCCATCCCGAAATTTTTCTCGGTGCGAATTTCATTTGTTCCTCGTTGACGCGCGGTAGCCCAGACTAGCAGACAGCGTAATTGGATAGCCGGAATTCGGTAGCACGTTGTGGAAACGTATTACACAGGCAGAGAACAAACGAGCGGCGTAAATGCATGTCATCATTCATTTTTTATTCCTCCTTCATAGTATTACTTTTTTTTATACCACCTCGTAAAACTGCTGCTGACATAACAGCGAATTTCTGATTCGTAGGTGATCATATTTATGTTGCATAATCATACCCGGGTAACGATTTTTTAACACATTCTGGACTACGCCCGAGCTGAGTTCGAGCACCGCCAGTTTAAACAATTATTCGTCCTTGAAAATAAAACTCGCCTGGGTACACAGTCATTGTTACGATAGTATTTAACACGATCTTACAAAAACACCACCCAACAGCTATAGGTTTCCTGCAAAAAAAAAATTTTTTTCTATGCCCTTATAAAAAGACATGATTGACTGTAAACATTTTACACAGCAAGCGACATTTTACTGGAGCATATGAGCTCTGCGACCCCAGTGGCTGATGACCAGCCAATGATGAACGTCGTAGAGCACAGTAAGCACGCCCAGTGTGGTGTGGACCAATAGAAGAGCGGTAAGTGGGAATACAGAAACCAATAGAATAGACGTTCCTGCTGTGGTGTATACAGGTGATTCACTTGTAGCTTGCCTTCAATTGTAGTAAATAAGTGCAGTCCTGAATGTGTTAATGAAGACCTCCATTCTGGCTTACGGAATGAATTCGTACTGAACTATTTGCTCCTATAGCTGTTTTTTCAAACCTTCCGCGTGCGCACGTGTTGCTACATCAAAAATTTTTTCCGGTTACTGTACACCGCAGGGTAGAACAACAGAGTATAGGCTATTCACGGTAAAGTGAGCATTTTTGAAAGTGCTCACATTTGAAATAATAGTCAATAAATATGTTTTATTATAGCCTTAGACGGTAATTTCTGAGAGTGGTGGAATATACACTCTGAGTTTTTTACTTACATGGCAATATTTATTTTAAAAAGTGGTTAAAGGATAAAATATGGCTAGGGTTAGGAAAATTTCGCGAGTTCAGTGAGCTGTAGGCTAGTCTCCACAGTCCTGTGTACACTCGAGCCTCAGATGTTTGTTCATTGGCTGCTGCTCCAGAGAGTAGTCAGTGTTACTAAACACCTGGAAGTATGGCACTTGCTACTTGTTTCCTTGCATGTCTGCTATTGGTTCAGAGTCTTCCAGGGCGTGCCTAATGAACTGCGATCCGGTTGCCAATATGACCTCAGTGCACACGTGTTGGACGTCTATCTTGTCCTGAAATGAACTCGCGAAATTTTCCTATCCCTAAATATGGCTGAAAGAAAAAAGTAACTAGGGCCTCAAAAGTGCCCACTTTACCGTGAACAGCCTATACTCGAAGCTCACCTTCAACCCTTTCTGCAGAAATCCTTCGTTTTCGCGTCCCTCGCCCGCAAATGGAACTTTGGCAGGGTTTGAGAATGATTCCGGTACGTATATTACTGTGAAGTTCAGCCTGAGGCCAAATGATAACGCGAATTTTGCACGTCTCTGGCGATTAGCATTGGACCGTAACTTTAAAGACAAGCACTGTTTGAATGTGAGCCAGTATTGAATATGGAGTCGAGTTGAGAGCCTTGGGAGCCGATGACGGCGAAGCGAGGTGGGAATGGAGCAGCGCCGGAACGCAAGGGCGGGGGAAACGGGAGATCCCCGAGAAAACCCGTCGATTAACGGGTCTGGCACGATCCCTACTTGCAAAAATCTGGGAGTGGCCATGCCGGATATTGAACCTGGTACGCCTTGTCGGGAGGCGAGCAGTCTAACTGCTTGGTGTAAGGTCCTTGTCACGCTGTCGAATTTTCCCGTCAAACTGCTTAAAATAAAGTTGGTCAAATAACATAGGATGGTTCTGACGTCACCTAAACGTCATCACTGCCATGTTTGTGTGGAAATGTTGGATGGCTCTAGTTTCCAGCAAACATTTTGAAAATTGGACATGTTCTAGAAAATCTTTAATGTTTGACGGGCTCAGCCTATCAGAATCGTGCATGACAAAAATGGACATTACCGACATCCCAAAGCATTAACATGGCGAACTGTTTCTGGAAATGAAGAAAGTATATATATATTAATAGTTCATAGAGAATTTATCTGAGCACGAAAGTTAGCTGAAGTATTTATTCCACAAAAAATACCAAGAACTGAAAGGCATTAAGTTTAATTGTGCGGGAAATATCTCTGATAAATAAAATTTAAATTAAAAAAAATAAGTGAAAATGAACATTCGTTTCATTTCTTTCTGTAGTGGACTGCACGGAAAGACTACAGTGAATTAAAATTAAATCCTCCTAGCAAAAAAGAACAAATTAAAAGTGGGGCATATTTTCAAATACATTCAAGATTATTTGATCCGTTTTGTTGAATGGAAACATTTGACTCGTATTTCATATTCAAATTTTATTGTTAAATATATTTGAAGGCGAAAATTCGACAGTGTCGTAGGGGCTTGACGGAGTAATGCGTAAATCAGTAGAAAGGCTTCTCAGTAGGACAGCAACCAATACACAAACAACACTACGTCCGGAATTAGCCCGGACAGTCCGGGATTCAAGCATGTCTCCGGGAAAGTGTCCAGGATTAACGAATGTCCGGGATTTTCGGATATCTGATTGAAAGACCGGACGGCCGGGAAATTTCGCTCTGTTTTGATTTAGCGGTTGGCAACATTGCATTGGCAACAAGCAGAAGACAGCCAGACAGACGACATTGGCAAGCGTTCGTTGACAAGCCGTTGTTTACTTCGTTCGTTTTAAGATTAAAACTTCAGTTGTATCTATTGCGAGGTGAATAGTCAGTTGTCAGGGAGCTAGTCAACATACAAGTTAATTCAAAGATGTCTTGTGTGGACTTTTACGAAAAAATTAAAACTGATAAGGTGTTCCTTGGAAAAGTACTATCATCTGAGAAATATTACACCCTTCCAACTCCAGGGCAAAAGCAAGAACCCGATGGGACAGATGTTGTAATCGCAGGACCCAGTTCTAAGTAAATGTTTGCACGTTTTTGTGCCTATTTTAATTGTCAATTTGATTCTAAAAATAATAACGTAGAAAATAATGACGTTACTTGTAAACCAATATATTTTAACTAAGTGGAAAAAATTATTAATAACTACACATAAAAAATATGTTTTATGCTATTTACTACAAAAACAACCACTTCCAAAAAAAAATGTCCGGGGGTTGGAGTCCAGAAATTATGGTATGCCTATGTATAGGGGACGTTAAAGTCTAATCTTCTGCGAAATGAGCGTGGTAAATACTCGCGGCCATATATATTCTTTGCTACCCCACTAAGAAGCCTCTGCGCTGCTTTACTCGTGTCTCTGTTTCATCACTGGTTCCTGTTCATTGCCATAGACTAGAGATGAGGTAGATCGATCTCGCTGGCTGCGCACAAACAATCTCCGTGTCCCCGACATTGAACTGCTTCTCTTCCAACACGTCTAGCAAAAATGGAGTGGATTGGATATTAGAAGTTAGAACACTGTTTCGTAAACAAACGCATTGACATGTTCTTATACTTTCTTTAACCAATGTAAAATGCAGTTTGATAGAATTCGAATTGGTAAAAGTATTTTATTAATATAATAATGCTTGCCATTTAAAATTTTGAGATATAAATAAACACGTTCATCACTGTTGATCATGTGACTTTGACAGTTGTGTTTTTGGGGCAGGTCAATGTTGGATGCATGCGCAGAAGACGAAGAAACAGCCTACCTCATCTTCAGTCTATGTTCATTACTAGCCCATAGTCACACAGGGCGAGTCGAAAGTGCTTCGGTCCAATCGTGATAGAGAGGGGTAGTGAAATTCCGCGAAAAGATTTCAAGACAAATTATATTTATAAAAAAAAAAAAAACTGTAGGATCGTTTGTTTACCTGTCTTAATCAGCTGAATAACTTTTTGACACGTGTTAACTGTCTGCACACAGGAGCCGTGCCGATGTTGTCGAATTCTGGGTGGCCCGGTCGAATATGAAAACGCCTTCTCAAGCAGACAGCGACCAATGGCAGTAGACAAACTGCTGTTGGGTGCTTATAGTATCCAAGTCTACCGCGTACTCAGAAATTTTTTTTCTCGCGAATAATCACTAGCTCTACGCATTGTGCACGTGACTGACGTTTTACTGTCATCATTGGCTGTAATGTGGTTGGAAGGCTGTTTCCACCCATCGCCAGGCCAATCAGGATTCTCGTACTGCAATAATGGCTCGGCTTTGATTCCTTTGCAAGCAACTAAGACATTGTTGAATCCCATATCTATAGTAGACGCCCTGCCATTTCGCGTGATAGTATTCGATCACGCTAGACTTCATAGTCACTACAGAGTATAAAAGGAAGTCCCTGGCGTGCGTCTGTCTGAATGACTGCGCTAATCTCGAGAACCACTGAACGGACTTGGACCCGGTTTTGACTGTTATGCTCAGAATTTATCGAGGAAAGTTTGCGTACATTAAAATTGCTGTAGCACTTATAAAAGCTGAGCACTAAAGGTATTAGTGAATCAGGTCGGGAAATATTAGCTATTTTGCTGCTTTCTAAGCATGCTCTACAAAAACTGCAGGGCTAGTTCTTTCATTGTTAGCAAGCCTCATCCTTCCATATGGCTATAGACATATATCAAGATAAGCCACAGAGACCCAGTTGGTAGAGTAATCTCAAGTGGAGCCGCAGTGGACCAGAAGCTAGGGCTATCTCAAGTGGGGCCGCAGCGGTTCAGTGGACAGAAACATATCAAGTGGGGCTGTAGTGCCCCAGTGGCTATATTACTCTCAAGTAGGGCCGCACTGGCTCAGTGGATATAAATATATCAAGGGAGGCCGCAGAGGCACAGTGGCTAGAGCGATTTACAAGTGGGGCCACAGTAGCTCAATGAGGCCGCAGTGACCCAGTGGCTAGAGCGATCCCAAGTGAGTGGCTAGAGCGATTCCGATTTTCAAAATAAATCGATGCCCGACGAAGCGGGCGAGTGTACAGCTAGTCCTATATAAAATCGAGATTTCATTTTGCTAATGTGCTGCTGCCACAATCAGAATCCAGTATTCTGTTAGACGCAGCCACTATAAATAAAGCTTCTATAGTTTATTCGCGAATATTTCACACTTTTTGAATCAAAGTTTTGAAAAATCACACTATCGGATGATGTGTTCCGTTGTATCTTAAAAACGTAAGGGCTGTTCACGATAATCAACCTTAGAAAATAGTCACTGCCCCTACCTGCATATATTTTAACAGGCGCAAAGAGTGACGTGAGTCCACTAAAGTTGGTAACGATGGAAGGGAAAATAGTTTCATATATAAACGTCGAACAAAAAGTGTTGGTCAACCATTTGTGATAACTTAAGTTAATTATCTCGCTTTCGGTATTTTTTAATGTATCGAAGAGAGAAAATGAGCAAATTTTCACAATATTTATTTTTCTAATAATTTCACAGTTTCACTTGACCGACGCATGAATAAAGTGATGAGGCCCACATAAATATTATTTTACTTAAGGAGGAAGAACACGCAACGTGTATGCAAGTAGATTTTTATCAGGGCTTTCAAAAGTGTTCATTTTAGCGTGAAGCGCCTATAGTCTATAGGGTCATATGGTTTTCGCCAAAAATATTTTACTCGGCGGCTTCAATATCCTATGTGCACACTTGCGGTCTTCATTTGACTATTGGCCACTTGCCTTTGCGTGAAGGCAGTGTGTTACACGAGTGAACCAACCAGAATGAAGTTTCTCCGATACCTACTGACCGTCCGTGATTCGCGGGCAGACAGATAAGAAGCGTAACTGTTGAAATGATCCAATCACGAAAGTGTCTCTAAACTGAAGTACTTAAGAACACAACTTGCCCTGAAATCTTTTCGCGAAAAAACAGGTTCCCCGGGTAATGTATCACAAACATTTTGTACTTTCGTTAGCATAAAAGTATCATATTTTTGGTTAAATTAACATTTCATTTATGAATTATTATGTTCCATTTAATCCTTTGAGGACGGCAGAAATTCACTAGCACTGAGGACAAGTTTGAAGTGAGCTGCCTATATTCTGCAATACAGCAATATCATTCTGGTCAGGCTCTGTATTTCCACTTACCATTGTCCTATTGGCCCTGGCTACACCGGACACGCCTACTGTTCTCCGCAACGTTTATTATTGGCTGGTCGTCGACCAATGAAGTCTTGCGTTGGCTGTGTACCAATTAATGTATTGTGACAGAAGTAACAAGTTTTACAATCCATCGTGTTCGGTTGAAAAATTATTTGTTGACTATATAATTTTCTACTTGGATTCCGATAAAATACAACTGGCTAGAAAAACTATAAAAATTTGAGCCTTGTATTCAAGAGCAAATAAATTTCCATACAAACTTACCCCCGAGTATGTGCGTGCATACTCCTCAAAGGGTTAAATCAATATGAATAAAACCAGCGAGAAAATAAGAGCGTTCCAAAAACACTAAAATCGTGATTTTGACTTGCCATTATGCAAAAAAAAAAAAATGCTGTCTAAATTTCTTTCTGCAAGGAGGTATTCCTTGTAGGCGAAGCCTCAACATGAGCAGTCTATTTAGTGCAAATAAGAATAAATGCATTTTTTTTCTCCTTCGTGAATCGCGTTCGGGTGGAATAACGGCGGCGGAGATTTAGAAAGAAAATCCCGAAGCGCGACCTTATCGGACCTTCGCTCTCTCCGAACGTTTTCCAATTCGTTTACGGGGAATAAAAAAAAATCCTCGGGGTCCCTGGTACATTTCGGTAAATTTACCATGTCGGAGATAAACTTGTTTATGCGTCTGTGCGGGGCGGGAAATGGTAGCCAGCGGAACGGGGAGAACAAAATTCGCGCGAGGAAAAGGGAAGCGTAATTTTGTTGGGCGTGCCGAACGCTCAGGATCCACCCGCCCGAGTGATCGCGCGCGGTCCGGGGTGTGTTTTGTCCGTCCGAGTTCAAACGAGCGAACCGCCATTTTCGAACGTTTCCGCGTTGCCGCGCTGGGAGCGGAGAGAATCGTCAGGTGCTGCGAGTTAGAAAAAATGATGGCAAAAGGGGCGGGGGGGGGGGGGGATGGGCGAATGAAATTAATGCGTTTGTGTTCCTTTTTGGTTCGGTTACGGTCGGCTGCGATGTGTGAAACGTTCAAAAGCTCTCATCACTCCCATCCCATAAAACTCGGCGTCCTAGGGAGCGGATGGAAAGTGTATTGAAACGACGTATGAATAAACAAACTTCTGTAAAAATTTGACTCTTATTTTTGGGATGAACAGTGGACTTCAAAAACAGTTTAGTTTGCATTTTGTGTGATAGGGACTCGATTATTTGTAGCACAGATTAATTACGCCCCCCCCCTTTATCCCACCCTAAGGCCTTCCCGTGGAAAGGTCTGATCGCGAGGTAGATTTCAAGTTTTGTTATGTCATCGACTGATGTGCGCAATAAGAAAAATTTGAATGTTCAATTGAACTGTTCCGAATTTAGTTGCCCGTATTTATTTTGCAGGTACATAAGGCACAAAGTAGATATATATATATATGTTTTACATCGCCAGCCATAGTTCGAACCACGAGAATGTGATTTTACATTCCTGCCCTTTATGGGAAATGCCAGTGATAAGTAATTATTAACTTTTACTGATATGCCTAATGCTTCTATCTCGGGCCTGAGACTTCCTGTTGCCGGACCACAATATTTTCTACAAACCCCCCTCCCTTGTTTCCCAAGTTATATATTTCATGCAGTTGACTGCGTAATTGGATTGCCACTTCTATATATTTTTACCGTATTGTAATGGAGTTGAGAAAAGAAAAAAAAAATATGTCGTAAGAAAATAATAGAATAATAATTCTTGGATGGGGATAAGATGGATGAGCGTGGACAAAGGAGGAGGCGCAATGAAGAAAAAGATAAATAATTACGTATTAATTAAATCAATCAAATATCAGAGTCAATGTTTAGGACTGTTAAAGAAATCATTATTTTCTTAGTATTCAGAAAAATTTCAGACATTAACTTTCAATTGTCAACTCTAGGAAAAATCTAATATTTCAAACTATTAAGAAAATTGAATATTTAATTTTCTTAAACATTACATCTGATACCTACATATACCATTCCAAATCAATTACTAAAACTAGATACTAAATTAACACATAAACAAATGAAATCCATAATAACTATACAATTCGACCCAATAATTAATTAACATGCTCTGCATTTTGAAACCTTGATACTCTCGGTCTCCTCTGGGACTCTTGCATTAACGCAGATCAAAAAATTGCGACTCACCATTTAGTAAGGCTTCTTACTAGCCTATTATAATTTCATACAATATATATTCCATTAACTGATATCATCTCTTCCAGAGTGTGATGAAACATATGTGGTATTCACTTTTAAAAATTCTGGCTGGTTTATGACTAGTCCTTTAACCAGCACACACACACAAGGGATAGTTCCTTTTTTTGTTCACACAAGAAGTTCTATATATACATAACAACAGCTTTGCTTGTTTGAAAGGATATCTACAACATTAACATAATTACAAATATTTGCTCTTAGCACAATAATCTTAACACACTTCATTAAAAATATAAGGTAGCACTTTTGTTCATTACTCTGCTTTACACAAGCAATCAACCAATCTAAAAAATATACTGTTCCAGAACAACCCACATTCAGATACACAAATAAATTAAAATTTGGGTAGGGGTATGTCAATTTGTACCTTTACAATATAGCTAGCGCCACACGCACGCCAGAATTCAACTTCGTACATGCTCACTTGCAAACTTCTTTTGGCTATTGGCCACTTGTCTATGTGAGAAGAACTGGGCCAATCACACTTAAGTTACCCCGGCACTGAGCGTTCGTGAATGGCTGACAGACACGTAAGACGCCTGAGGGTTGACATCCTCCAACAACGAAATTGATTCTGAAGCATGTAATGTGTTTTACAGTACAGCTAGCCGTGGAATATTTTCGCGAAAAATGGGCGGCCCCTAAACAATAGGTATGGCAACTTTTGCTAACAATTTACACCGGTGCATTTATGAACTGGGTTATTGAAGTCGACAAAAAGAATCGATTCTCCCACAATTAAAGGATTTATTTTTATTGGAATGGTTTCGTGCTGCGTACGCCCATAGCTAGAGACCTGAAAAATTCACGAGTTCAATGACCTGCAGGCTAGACTTCGCAGTCTGGTGTACAGATATGTCGATACTAACTGCACATTGGTGGTCTGCTGTTACAGTCGAAGGCGACGATTGGGCCTGCGTTCTCCAGGAGGTGTCAAACACCGTGTGGACCAGTGGCTAATGTTATATAAACACGCGTGTTTTGAATTCTAGCTTGTCTCAAAATGAACCCGAGAATTATTCAGGTCTCTACCCATAGATAAAACTCCACTACTTGTGTAACGTGTCTTCTGTATTGGACACTATACTGCTACCACGTATGGAAAATTATTTTTTATCCTGCCTATTATTAACACATTGAAGTCTGCACACATTTACTGGCACTTAAGATATATTAGAAGTGAGTCACCTACATCCACTACTGCAAGAACACTGGTTCTGTTAGTGTCTGCATTGGAACTCACCCTCGTCCTGTTGGTCCATACCACACCGGACACAACCCTGTACTTAACAGCGTTCAGTATTAGTCTGTTATAACCCACTGGAGAGTCACGCTGTTAATGACCCGATAAAAAGTCCTTTAGCGTATAAAAGAATTTGCAATCAATCACGTCCCTCTGAGTGGCTATATAAAAGGAAATTCTATCGTTAGCAACATCATTGATACTGCGCTGTGGTGTTCTTGTGAGGTCGTGTTAAACACTGGCCGAACAAAGACTACACATCCATGCGAGTTTTGTTCTGAACAACGAAGACATTCTCGAATTAGCTTTGTTCGAGATACACTCGAGCAAGGTCTACTAAGTGCTACCTGTTCCCCTTGAAACTCAGCGCCCTCATTTCATGCCAATTTATTATTTCTGTAGCTTGTAATTACACTACCGGTCCATATTGGTTCATTGTGCTTTGCAGATGAGGGCGGTCTGCACAACCGGCTGGATGAAATTGGGGCAATTAACTGCTTACGCAGCAATTAAATTCTCATCAGTATCCCCTGAGCCAGGCTTCATACAGTCCATTCACGGTTACTTCAGACTTTTCTGAAGCCCTGCTAAAGTTCTACTTGCAAGATATTCCTCCGCCTTGTGCAAACTAAGCTTAACTAAGCCTGGAGAATTACACCAGAGGGACAACGCACACCACTTTCGTGTGCACTCAGTGTAACAGTATTTTGTATAAGGACTATTTCTCACTAGGCGCTACCAACATACCAATTCTCTCACTGATTTTTATTCAGATCATTTATAAATTAAGCATTATAATATATAGATAAAATATGAATACCAGTTCAATTTAACACAAAAATAAAAAGTAACTTTTAAGAACACAACTATACGCTTGTGATACAGGGCGTATTTAGGAAATAACTAAACACGTAATACATGGGGAGATTTTTCAAAGGCTTGATTAAAAAAGGCCGAGGAAATCGTGAATGGACTATACTCGTGACTGAGTGGGTCTCTCTCTGTTAGTTAACCCTTTAAGGTCGGCACACTTCTATCAGTTTTAAAGTCAAGCTGGACGTTAGTCACCTGTATCCATACCGCTGCAGGGACACCGTGTTGTATTGGTCCCTATTGTCACTAACGCCATTCTACTGGTCAAAACGACACCAGTCTTTCTGTATTAGCCGGCTGCCAACCAGTGGAGTGCCGGGTTTACCGTTTTCCAACCAAATGTTCTTTGGTATGTAACAGGATGTGCGTCCCATCGTGTTGATTTCCGTAACTACACAAAAATTTGTCGCTCAATAGCGAAGTTCGTTGTTGATGTTGTATTAGTTCCTAATTGAAATCCGGTTAATCCTTGTGAAATAGGGAATTGATGTAAGTATACCCGGACCAGTCTTGTTTTTTGTGTGGAATTCAACATCCAAACAAGTTTCGTCCGAAATACACTCCAGTATTATCCATTGAAGTAACTTCAGCTACGTACGTCACAACAAGCCGTCTTTTGACTATCCCTACCTCCGTGTGCGACTGAAAGTCTATTACTTGATTTGAGAGATGTGAACGGCTCTTAACGAGATACTGAGAGCCGATGACGGTGAAATGATTTGAGAATGGAGCAGCGCTGAAATTCAAGGGCAGGGGTAACGGGAGATCCCCGAGAAAACCCACCGACCAGTAGCATCATCTGACACAGTGAAGGGGGCCGCGGTGGCTGAGCGGTTAGCCTGCTCGCCTCCCACCAAGGCGAAGGTTCAATCCCCGACCGGGTCACTCCCGGATTTCCGCATGTGGGAATCGTGCTGGACGATTCCTCTGGTCGGTGGGTTTTCTCGGGGATTTCCTGGTTCCCCCCGCCCTTTCATTCAGGCGCTGCTCCATACTCGCCTCAATCACCCTCATCGGCTCTCAAGACATCGCTGCTAAGATCCGCTCAAATCTCTTTGATCGCCCTATAACGTGAAATCGTAAGGGCTCTACTCACCGGACAGTGTTTTCTGCACGTACAGTGTATACGATCAAACTGACATCCTGTACATCCCATGTACAGGACACTGGGGATGAAAGGGATAGTGCAATTTTCCACAGCCAAATTGCGTGGAACATGTTACTCCTGGCGCCTGCGGAAGGCAACCGCATGCATCCGAAGCCAGGCCAGTTGCAGATCTTATAGGCATTGCCTTTAGGCCTGGTTTACTGTGATCTCACGTCACACATAACTTGTCACAAGCAAGATCGCCAGATTTGGGTAGATAAGTTTTAAAAATTATCTGAGGTTAAGTTTAGTCATCTAAGGTTAGTTAATAGTTGGTATCTGTAAAAGTAACCGAGTAAGAGTTATCTATCTGTTGGAGGCAGCTTATATAATTCTAGCATAAAGAACTAAAGATTATTGTTTCAGAAAAAAATATAAACGCTCTTTAATATTTTAGAACCGTCACATGTTGTGTCGATTTCACTCTTCTACTCGGGGAAAAGAAACATCACGGGCGAGACGGTGCAAATAAAAGCTGTTGATAAAAGACAATCTAAGCTTAGTCGTAGCTAAGTATTACGAATATATGCACTTCAATACGTTCTGAATCGTCATATTCGCGTTCTAATTTCTCGTTTCCTTACCGCGACCACATAAAATTCAAATGTGTGCATGGCATTTACAACTAACTTAATCCGAAAAATTCTAGCCTGCTTTCCTGCAAAAAAAAAAAAAAAAAACTAGTTTTTGTTACTAGTTATTTGGTTAGAAAACTAACAATTAAGTTGGAAACACTGCAAAACAAATAACTTTTTAACTTAGCATGTATACAGCATGGCACACATTCCCGAAGATGACTTACGTCGGCCATATCTTGATTTGTGTATTTCAACGAGATGTGTTATTTTTGTTTCGGAAAACGTGTTAACGTTCATTCACGTATAAAATGGCTTGCCAGTGTTTAGCTTTTGCGTGATAAGCGATACGAGATCCAGTGCCACCCGAACTTGTGCTATTTCTAACATTGCCATGGGCCTCATCACTTTACCCACGCGTCGGTCAAGTGAAAATGTGATATTATTAGAAAAGAAAATATTTTACAAGTATGCTCATTTTTACACTTCGATGCATAAAAAAAAACAGAAAGCGAAATATATAATTGAAGTTATCACAAATGGTTACCTAACACTTTTTATTCGATGTTAAGATACGGAACTACTTCCCATCCATTGTTACCAACTTTACTGGGCGCATGTCACTCAGTGCGCCCGTTAAAACATACCTAGGTAGGGTCAGTGACTTTTTTCAAAGGTTGGATTCAAAAGTGCTCACTTTATCGTAAACCGCATTTAAAATGAATATTATGGATTTTTGTATACATTTTTCTACGTAGAAAAGAACACTGGATTTGGACACTATCAACCTGGCATCGTATTGGCAGAGAGCCGGCCAGTAATGGCAATGAACTCTGTGCAGTATAGTAAGTGTATCCGGTATTGTGTGACCCAATAGGACGGTTGTAAATACTGAGACCAATTAAACTTATCTTCATGCAATCCTAAATATAGGCAACTCACTTCTACCGTGTCTGTTGTCAGTAAATCATAACCGCACTCAAAGTGCTAGTAATACCGGCCTCATACACTGTTCGCGGTAAAATGAGCACTTTTGAAAGTCCTGCTTAAAATCACATTGTGTATTCCTCCGCCTTATGCAAAATTTCCATGGGCCTCATCACTTTTTCATGCATCGGTCGAATGAAACTGAAACTATTAAGAAAGTAAATTCTTTACAAATCTACTCATTTGTAGACTTCGATGCATTAAAAAAAAAAAAACAGAAGGCGAACGAAATAATTTTAAGTTATCCCAAATTTTTTACCTACTACTTTTTATTCGACATTATGATATGGAACTACTTTCCATCCATCTTTACCAACTTTACTAGGCGGATGTCACTCAGTGCGCCCACTAAAATACATGCATGCAGGGGCAGTGACGTTTTCCTAAGGTTGATTTCTAGAGTGCTCACTTTATCGTGAACAGCCTTTACACCAGAACACGTATTGTTCAACGAAGTTGGCCGCCCGCCTTCAGCTGCCAGGCAGGACACTGTCATTATGCAGCTATGCAGTTCTATATACATGCACCGGGATGCACTGAATACACACTTCCGACTGTCATCTCCGTCACGACCAATCACGACTCACGAGTACACGCAGCGCTGCACAGCAAAAACTAGCTTTATCAAACACCCAAGCGAATGCTGGACAGTTCTGTACAGCCTTTCCGCAGCGACCTCGCACTTTTCGAATAAAACCTTTAAAAAAAAACCACCCCACGTATGGCGTATTTGGTTTCTTCATAAGTATAACATATGTACAACAAGTATCCCAGACATAAACCAGAAAGCTGGCTGTTTAACATACACTATAACTGCACCGTCAAAAACTTTAAAATTACTAACTCTCCCTTCGTGGTTCTCAACAAAACTTAACTGAATGCTGACCACAGCCACAATGAGCAACAATATAATATATTTTCCAATTACACACGACCAGCCCAGAAGGAACTTATTTTACTTGTGTTGGCAGCCTTTGTCCAGACGAATCACATTATCTTAGTGTCTGTGTTTTGTTTTGCATACTGCACTTATATAGCCAATGTTCCTTATGTATTTCTTTGTAGTTGACTATAGTGCCCTCCTATTAGGCAAGGCTCTGACTGTTTGGAGGCACTTCACTCCAATAAATAAATAAACTAGAACATAAAACCCTTTTATGGTCCAGTACACAGATGCTTAAGGATAAAAAATCAGCCCAAGATTAGAATGTGTTTCTTTTAAAAGTAATTGCAATTAGGATATTTGTTTGGTTGTAAATGTAAGTTTAGAGTCCTTTACGCTGGCATCGTAATTTTTAAATTATTTAAATGCATAAGGTCCGGTTTTATCCACAGACTAAAGATGAACTAGACTGAATTTTGTCTTATGATTCTGTCCCCAAAATCAGCTCACGAACTGCCGCAAGAACTTTCAGTATCACGCGTGCAAACAAAGGCTTGTCACTTCGTTTACGTTTGCTTAAAAAAACTGTATTTTAAAAATCTAGATATTTGAATATATATAGTTGCATATGATATATACGTCTTGAGCGCTTCGTTGCAAAATTTATACTCTGTCTAAATGAAAGCATTTACCTCGTTCAGGATACGTAATCTCACATATTCTATTTTTTGTAGTAGATGACATTTAAATAATTCTACAAATATCTATTCAGTTAAGTAGCTTTAACGATAATTTAAAATTTCAATATAACGCCCTGACCCCCCCCCCCCCTCCTACAATTTCTTGTTATGTAACTATTGTCGCTACCTTTGCAGAGACAAAATGAACTTTCTCTCGGAAATTTGAAGAGAGAAAACTTTCGGGCGAAAAGAATTAAAGTACGCAATCCACTCGAAAGAGCACATAATATTTTATTACAGAGCGTATTTTTTGATCCCACGAATCGTACATTATTAAGTTACAAAATTTATTCCGCGTGGTCGGGAATATATAATCGCTCGTGCCCTCAAATCCAACAAGAAAATAAATAAATAAAAGTCGAGGCCTAACCCGGAAGTGCCAACTTTCTCTCTCTCTCTCTCTTTCTTTCTCTCTTACATACTTCTTGCCGCTGTGGTGGCGACATTCTCTTTGGCGATTCTTCCTTTTTTGCTTCTTCGCCTGATCCTTGTCCGTGGCAGTGTTGCCAGCTTTTAGACAGATACTTCCACTAGACCACAAGTGAAAAACCACCAGAATCCACTTGGTTATGAAAATGTATTGAATAATATTTGGAATAATAAGAGTAACTATATTTTGAATTCAACTTAAAATAATAGTTTAACACATGTTAAAAATTAAATTTTCTTTGACACAGCTGAGTTTATGTAGTAGTTGTGTCAAAGATAACAAGAAACTAAAAATAGCAACAGAAATATAAAAACAATCTTAATGTTGCAATGCCACCAATTCATGATTAACGCCTGTAGTAGAAGTATACTAGACACATTTATCACTCCACCAACCTGATACATTTTTCCAATCAGATAACTTCACACCACATGCCATCGACAATTCCATTTTAAAAAAATCTACTAGATTATCAACCGGCCACTAAACAACAGTTTTGCCTTCTAGGCAGGAATTAACACTTTGAGTGCTGCCGAATTAATATAATCTCGTCTGAATTTAACTGAGTCGCATGCAGTTTACCGTAACATTATTACAACAGCATTATTTAAAGGCACCGCGCCGAAATATAACTTCGCTTGCAGTTTTCTTATAAGGTTCTCTGCAGCGGAATAGTACGTCAGAAACTCTCAATGCGTGGGCACCTGCGAAATTCGCGTTATTATTTGGCGCCACGTTAAACTTTAAACACGCGTACCTTTGCAATATGTACGCCATTGGATCATACCCTATCTGTCACGTCCTAGGTGACGCTGCGCCAATCACTGAACACTTCACAGTTGTAAGCCCCAATCACGTGCGGTTCATTTAGAAAGGGTGTGGCTCAACATCTACGCAGCAACCAATGGAAAATCGACGCCGGCTCCGGTGCATACAGTACTGTGAAGTGCATCCTGATAACTAATAATAACGCGAAATTTGCATGTCGCTATCAATGCGTAAATTACTCAACTGAACAGGAATGATTGTATAATCTGTTCACGGTTTCATCACACTTTCTGAATCTAACCTTTGGAGAAAAAAAATGTAATGATGTGTTTATTTCCTAAATATGGCGTGTATAGTTAACGTTGTATGCTTCTGTTAACATAAAAGAGCTTTATTTTCAGTTAAATTCAACTTTTACGTATATTTTATTTGTAAATTATAATACTTAAATTATAATTAGTATGAACAACAGAGAGTAAACAGGTGTGTTGGTACTGCCGAGTAAGAAATAGTTCTTATGCAAAACATTGTTACACTAAGTGCGCACGAATGCGGTGTGTTGTCCCTTTGGTGTAATTTTCTAGACTCGGTCAGGCTTTGTTTGCTTGAGGCGGAGGAATATTCTGGAAGTAGAACTTTAGCAGGGATTAAGAAAAGTTGGGAGTAACCGTAAATGGACTATATATAATTGTCTGCGGCACAGCACATTTCTTCGGGGGACTTTCAAGTCGGCATTATGCTTGCAGAGAGCCGGCCAGTAATGAAAGTTGTTCAGTATAGTAGGCGTGTTCTCTGTGTTCTGTGAACCAATAGGACGACTGTAAACAGGAATACAGACACACTGAGTAAATAAATACACAGAGATGAACTAGTGTGGCGGTTTCTTTGATGTAAGCGTATTGTTCCGAATCAGCTTTTAAATCAATTCATACCTGAAAAGGGCTATGGGCGTAGCCAAATGATGAGTCATGATTAAGTAGAGCACAACAGTATAAGCTTGGGTTTATTGAGCATAAGGATTATACAATAACTATTTAAGTGATTATTGATCGGGGGAGCTTAAATTGAATACCAAGATGCTAATTAATTATAATAAGTTTTACTACCCCACACCACTACTATTACATAGACTGTAATAGTAGTGGTGTGGGGTCCCCACCTTGTTCGTTTTACCAGAAGCTGATTCTAGGAGGCAGTTAACGACGGCCGGACATACTCATCTCCATGTCTTCTTGGTCCGCTGCCCCGATGACAAAAGGGGCCGCTCCCAGTGTTACGTTGGCCTATATCGGGAGCGTTGTTTAATATTTCTGGCTCCGTTTACTGGTCGGTGGAGGGGGTTTCTACAACTGTCTTTCGCGAGGTGTTATTGCAATCACGCTCGTGTCCTGATTCAGTGTTTGAAGGCGTGTGATCAGGTGGCCGTTCGGCTAAGGTCTGATCAATTCATAACAGTACACATTCTCTGAATGGTCCTGAATGGGAATGGGCCTCGTGTGATTGGCTACCGCGTGCAAGGGTAAGTACCCTATTGGCTGGGTCACTGACTGTCTTGTAAGTTAGCAGCCGCTGATTGGTGAACGGCGTTACGACATGTTGCTAACTAATGACGCCAATTTGCTGGCATGCGCTGCTGTAGTTGGCTAAATAAGTTGATTTCTCCTTTCAGCCATTTTTTATCCATTAACAACGTTTTTAAATAAATATTGCCATGTTAGTAATGAAGACAGTGTGTATATTCCACCGCACTCGGAAGATAATTTCTATAGCTGAAATAAAAAATATTTATTGTCATAGAGCCCCGAGTATTTCGTGGACTGAGTTCGCAGCAAGCTAGGCTGGACAGCCTTCTATACACTCGAGACATTATAGTTTTATTATTTGTTGCTGTGATCAAGTGAAGCCTCTGTACAGGGCTGTTAAAAATTCACTCAAATTACTGCTTCCTGCTTATTACTGACACAATTAAACGGGGCGTGTCTGAGGAACTGCCGCCCAATCACAAAGTAGGAGAAAAGAACAAGTGTTTGGAGTCCATCTCGTCTCCGAATGAATTCACGAAATACTCGTGGCTCTATTTATTTACTATTATTACAAACGAGAGAGCTTTCAAAAGTTCTCACTTTACCGTGAATAGCCTACACACCAACAAAACTGATCATGCACTCCGTGAATATAAGCGACTCGCTCCTGGTTGGTATTAACCTTTTGAGAAGTATGCACGTATATACTCGGGGCTACGTTTATATGGAAATTTATATACGAACACGATGGGCTGTGAAACTTGTTACTTCTATCGCGATACATTAGTGGGTACACAGCCAACGCGTGAGTTCATTGGTCGACGACCAGCCAATAATAAACGTTGCAGAGTACAGTAGGCGTGCCCGGTGTAACCACGGCCAATAGGAGAATGGTAAGTGGAAATACAGAGCCCGACCAAAATGATATTGCTGTAGTGTAGAATATAGGCAGCTCACTTCAAACTTGTCCTCTGTGCTAGTAAATTTATACAATCCTCAAAAGTTTAAAATATATATTGCCACGTAAGTAATAAAACCAGTGTGTATATTCCACCGCACTTAGAAGTTAACAACTGAAGATAAAATAAAACATATTTATTGACTATTATTCCAAACGAGAGAGCTTTCAAAAGTGCTCACTTTACCGTGAATAGCCTACACACCAACAAAATTGGCCACGCACTCCGTCAATATAAGCGACACACTCCCCTGGCTGGTATTAATTGTCAGTAAACGTGTACCGCATTCAAAACGTTGAAATCCACTCTGGTGGAGAATCCTCTTAAGTTGGCAACGGCGCGAGCAAACTGTCGCCCTTTCTTCAGCCCGTCTTCTATTTCTTTTTCTTGACGCGCCTCGGGCCAGCCTGCGGCTTCCACGGGGAAACACAAGAGCCTGGCACATAAAGCGCAGCGCGGTCCACACCCACAGACGCCGACCACGAGATTGCTTCAGGAGACTGGAAAAAGAGGCCCGGAGAATAAAAAAAAAAATGGGTGGAATTGGAAGGGGGCGGTGAAGGGGGAGGGGGGAAGTGGAGGAAGGCTGTCACTCGATAGCTTCCGGCAACCCCACTTCCCGTCGGTGCCGGAAAAAAAAAAGTCCTCCCGCACCCCCTGAGGAATCGGCGAATAAAAATTTTTTTTTTTTATGTTCGTGACCTCGCTTACGCAAAGTGCCGCGGCCGTAGGGACATGAGGAAGAACAATCGCGCCAGAAGTGGGCAAGTATCGAGGTTACAACATTGCGCATGAAAACAAATGCTTTGGGGGGGGGGGGGGTACGCAAAGGTACTCTCCCTCTCTGATTGACTTGTAATGCAGTTTGATTCAGTTCAAATCTGGTGAAGGCACTTCGCGATAAAATGAGCACTTTTGAAATCAACCTTAGGAGAAAAAAAAGGTCACCGCTTCTAACTGCATATATTTTGTCGGGCGTACTGAGTGACATGTGCCCATTCAAATAGGCAACAATGGAGTGAAAGTAGTTCCATGTCATAACGTCGAATAAGAAGTGTTAGGTAATCATTTGTGATTACGTAAATTCTTATTTTTTGTACATCGAAGAGTAAAAACGAGCTTATTCGTAAAAAACCTACTTTTCTAATGAGTTCGCTGTTTAAATAGACCGACGTATGAATAAATTGGAGAGGCCTATTACAATGTTAATTTTAAATAAGGCGGTAGAATACACAACTGGCATACAAGTAGATCTTAAGCAGGGCTTTCGAAAGTGCTCATTTTACCGTGAACAGCCTATAGAAATGTTTTACTAATGTAAAAGTGCTTGACTTTCGAAAATCAAGATACAATCAAAATCGTCCACTGCTGTTCACCACGTGACAGTTGTGTTGTTTTGGGGTAGGTCAATGCTGGGTACATGCGCGGAGACTTAGAATCGGTCTACATCATCTTCAGTCTATGAGTTTATTCTATCTCTGGCTCGGGAGCCCGATCTGACATTTAAAATTTGTCACCGCCAGGGTGTAGTAGTGTCGCAGTCACAAGTGTGCCAGATTTTTTCGGTTTCTTTTTAAGTAAATTAGACAATTGTAAGGTGATAAATTCTAAAGGCTGTTCACGTTAAAGTGAGCACTTTAGAAATGAACCTTAGAAAAATGTCACTGCATCTGCATGCATATATTTCAACTGGCCCACTGAGTGACATTCGCCCAGTAAAGTTTGTAACGATGGATTGAAAGTAGTTCCATATTTTAACGACGAATAAAAAGTGTTAGGTAACCATTTGTGATAACTTAAAATTATTTCTCCCCCTTTCTGTTTTTTTTTTTAATGTATCGTAGTGTAAACATGATCATATTTGTAAAGTATTTACTTTATTAATAATTCCACAGTTTCATTTGATCGACGCATGAATGAAGCGAGGAAGTCCATAGCAATGATAATTTTACACGAGGCGGAAAATACATAACGTGTATACAAGTAGATCTTAAGCAGGGCTTTCAAAAGTGCTCGTTAATCCCTGAACAGCGTATAGGAAAGAGCTCTTGTATGCAAAGTCTACACGTTGGTGTTTCACGCAAATACAAAATAATGCATTGTTTTGGTGACTCGCGTTTCTAAGGTGATAGTTCACCTGAGATGTCCCCAGGGTTTGCGGCTGAGGAACGTGGGAGCGATAAGGGCGACTTTGCCACGCGCCTAGGTGCGAGGCGAGCAGTCTAACCACTCAGACACCGTGGCCCCATTTTATTGTGTCATCGCTCGCGCACAGAGTAATCTGAATTCGATATAATTGTTATTCTACTATCGTGGTATTAAGTCTGGCTTAGGAAAGGGGTTAGTAGCGTCAAATGCTGCTTCTGTACTCACGAACTGTAAGACAGTAAAGTCTGATAAGACTGAAACAACGAGATACGGCTCCGAGATAACACGATGGTTGGGAGAGGGGGAAGGGAGGTGCACGCAGACGTTAAGCCGGAGGCGGTGCAACGGGATTCATAATGTCGAGCGGCGGCTCGTATGTCAAGAACACCCCCCTTCCCTCCCCAAACCCTTTTTCCCTTCCAAGGCATTCACTTATCAACCCAGCCCGCGGCAGAGCGGCTTAATCCCCGGCGGTGTTTGGGGAGGGGATAACGCTGACAAACTGCGCAGACGAGACGTCGAGACGCCGTATATACTGCACGCCGAGCGTCTTTCCAGGACGCGACGCGCGCGCTCCGCTCTTGCTCCCAGCGGCGTTCGTGGGAAGTTCTCTCCGGGGAGGCAGCGCCGTGAGATACCCCAATTTACAATATAGTTTCGGAACATGTTCACCATGCCGGTAGAGACGACGATGTACCGCGGGAAAAGTTGACTGCTTGCTAGGATCCAACACGCTGCACACATGTCGGAAAGTTTTCTTTCCTCATTGGCTGTCACGCTTGCGTGAAGGTATAGGCTGTTCACGATAAAGTGAGCACTTTTTAAGGGCCTTCCAAAAGGCATTAACCTTTAATAAATATATATTATCTCAGACTCGGGCATTAAATTTTGGTGGCGGTGAAATGTATACACTCTGTTTATTGGTCACATTGCAATGTTTATAATAAAAAGCAGCATGAATATGGAAGTTGGATGAAAGGAAAAATTTATTAGGGTCTTAAAAAATGTTCACTTTACCGTGAACAGCCTATACTACTGCATTGCGCTGGACCAATGAGGATCATGATACTTCAAGCCAGAATGTTCGTGATTGGCCTGCAAGAAACTTAGCCTAGTCAAAACCTTGTTCATCCAATAATAAAATCATAAGCAAGTTAATAATGTCACGGAAGATGTGTTGGCTCAAGAAATCCTCGCTATTTTCCATCGTCTCTACATATCGGTATCGGCGCGACGTGAATCTTTTAAAGAGCAGTGAAAATCGATGGCGAGTCATCGAAAATATTTGTCATATTGATACGGCAAACGACACGAAAATCGCAAATCGCCATCATCGCATACCGTTAACACCACCACGTGCGACGTACTGTTCCCACGCTGTTGGACCACATCGCGGTCGCGATATTCCAGAAACATTTCTTCGTGACCTATGTATCGGCATATCGCACAGCTTTACAAAGAGGCAACGACAGGTGGCTTCGCTGCGTTGTTGGTAACCTCAGCCGTATCCTACTACGTGTAGCCTAATATTAGGCCACGCAGCTTGTAGCAGAATGAGTGTAGTCAAACGCCAACATTTAGCCTAACTGAGGTTCGATCTAGTAACAATTTTTTTTTTTCGTAACTAGTGTCCTACTGTACTGTATTTATCTTCTTTATTTTCCAATAAAAGAAACCACCAACACTACGGCATTTTAAATTAAATCATAACTCTGTTTATTTTATTTTTTGATAGTTTATCTCCACAGTAAATTCGCTGTGTTCTAAACAAGACTTACATTTCTTCTTCTAAGTGTCTAATTAAGCAAGCGAAAGTTACGGAATGTGGCCTCAGGGTAGCTTGGAGCGGAAATAGGAGCGTATGTACATACTAATACGAATCCTGTGTGTTATAGGCAGTTCACGGTAAACCGAGCACCTTCGAAAACCCTGCCTACGCTATACATGTACAGACTATTCATGGTAAAGTCAGCACTTTTTAAGGCCTCGCTACATTTTTCCATTCAGCCAATTTCTATTTCTCCGCCATTTTTTTTATCATAAACATTCCCATGTGACTAATAAGCACGGTGTATATATTTCATTTTTCAAAAAAGTTAACATCTGAGACTCCAATAAGCCATATTAATTAGTAGTCAATACTCTCTGGAAGGGCCCATAGGTGTGAAGATTGCGTATTGTTCCACCATATAGAAAATTAACATTGCGTTGGCTGCTTAATCACTTTGTTTATACGTCGGTCAGTTGCAACTGTGAAATTATTAGGACAGTTAATATTTGAAATATGTGCTTATTCTTACTATTTTATGCATTTAAAAACAGAAATCAAAATATATCATTTCATTCTTCAGAGATGATTACATAAGATTATAATCCGACGTTAATACATGAAACTACTTTCTTCCGTAGCTACCAACTATACTGGGCGAATGCCTCTGGAAGTGCCCGTTAAAAAATATGCAGGTAGGAGCAGTGACAAGTTTGCAAAGGTTGATTCCAAAAGTACTCAAATAATCGGTATAGTCCATTCATGACTTGTTACAACTTCTCTGAAGGCCATAAGTTATACTTTCACGATATTCTCTGCCAATGCGCACAAAGCTTAACCAAGTCTATAGGCTGTTCACAGCAAACTGAGAACTTTTGAAAGGCCTGCTGGAGATCTACTTGTATGCACGTTGTGTATTCTTCCGCCTTGTGAAAAATTAACATTGCCATGGGCCTCATCACTTTATTCATACGTCGGTCATGTGAAATTATTACAAAAATAAATATTTTTCAAATATGCTTATTTTTACACTTTAATGCGTTTAAAAAGAAAACATAAAGTTAAAGAAATAATTTAAGTTATTGCAAATGGTTACCTTACGCTTTATATTCGACGTTAAAGTATGGAACTACTTTCCCTCCATTGTTACCACCTTTACTGGGCGCATGTCACTCAGTGCACCCGTTAAAATACATGCAGGTAGTAGCGGCGACATTTTTCTAAGGTTGATTTCAAAAGTGCTCACTTTATCGCGAACAGCCTTTAGAAAAATTCGTCAAAAGGACAACGGACCGTATTCGTGAGCATTCACTTCTATAATATTTTTCATGAGAACTATTTCTCGCTAGGCATTACCAACACAACTATTTTCCTTCTGTTTGTATTGCTATTGGTTATAAATAAAATATAAGTAAAATTGAATTCAACCAAAAGTAAAACATTTCTATGCTAACAGAAGTACAAGAGGCTTAAGATATAGGTTAAACATGTTTAGAAAACAACCGAAACGTCATACGCTGAGTGATTTTTTTTCGAAGGTTTAGTTTAAAAAAAAAAAAGTGCAAAGAAACCAACCGCCGTGAATACACGTCGCTCGGATGTGAGGCTTTGATGTTTGACATCACGTCAAAGCAGAAGCGCGTTGGCGGAGGGGAAAGAAGGGGTGTCGGATAACATATTACTCTTGCGGTCTGTTCTGCTCACACCCGAAGTACCCGGCGGCTTATTTCCCACAACCCCCCGCTCCCGCATAACACGTCAACACACACACACACACACGTTGCGCGATTGAATATTAAACAAGACGCGCATCCTCCAGGACTGGCTATCTGTCAACAAACTTCGTTCGTCAATTATTCACGGCTGTGAAGAGGCGGTGAGGGGGGGGGAAGGGATAGGGGATGCTCATGCGTATAGGTAAAAAGGACTGTCGGTGGGGGTTGGTTTTTAGAGGGGGGGAGGGGAGGTCGTACGGGGGCAGGAGGGACGGCATCGCATTAATAACCCGTTCTAGACCCCCGCGTGGCAGCCAGCCATCAATTACGTCCCAATATCCGGGCTATAGCACCCCAGGCAAGCCCCTGGGGCGACGTACCAAGGGCCCGCTACATCGCTCAGACCCCGCTCCCGGTAACCAATATCCTGCGGCTTCTTCCACCGTGTATTCATCACGTCGCCCTCCGGGCAGGCACCTTCCCGTCGAGCGCTCGCTACTCCCGCCTGACAAACGCTGTTCGTCAGGGGGGGGGGGGGACGGTTGGCTCGGTGCCCAGCCCACTCGAGCCGGGTTCGGCTCCCCGGGCGGCGCGCCGGTCGCCCCGCGGATTTTTCGCACGTGGGAATCGCGCCGGACGCCGCCGCTGGTCGACGGAGTCTCCTCTCCGGGATCCCCGCTTCTTCCCGCCCTCGCGTTCCGGCGCTGCTCCGTTCTCACCTCGCTTCACCCTCATCGGCTCTCAAGACCTCGTTGGTTAGGAGCCGCCCAGATCTGCCAACTTGACTCAAAAAACTAGTTACTATTTCAGTTCGTAAGGATAAAAACGTTCTTTTTAACATTTTTTTTTTTTTTTTTTTTTTTTCAAATTAGCACGATTGATTTTAAAACCTATTACTGGCAGGCATAGGAAAATTTCGCGAGTTCAATGACCTGTAGGCTAGACTCCACTGTCCTGTGTACACTCGAGCCTCTGATGTTTGTCCATTGGCTGCTGCCGCACAGAATAGCCAGTGTTACCTCACACCTGGCAGTATGGCACTCGCTATTTGTTTACTTGCAAGTCTGCTATTGGTTCAGGTCTTCCAGGGCGTGTCTAATCGACTGTTATCAGATTGCAAAGGCGACTTCAGTGTACACGAGTTTGACGCGAAATTTTCCTAACCCTAGTTGGTACACAGCCGACGCACAACTTCATTGGCCGATAACCAGCCAATAAGAAACGTTGTTGTGTACAGTAGACGTGGCCGACGTCATGTGAACCAGTAGGATGATCGTGAATGGAAAAACACTAAAACCAATCAAACTTTTGATCCTAAAGTGTTGGCGACAGGTGATTCACTTCTAACTAGTCCTGAATGACAGTAAATGCCTGCAGATTGCAAAGTGTTTACAGGATAAATGAAAAAAAAAAAAAAAAAAAAAAAAAAAAAAAAAAAAAAAAAAAAAAAGTGGCGGCCATAGGTAGGGATAGGAAAATTTCGCCTAATTCATTTCAGGACAAGATAGACGTCCAACAAGTGCACACTGAAGTCAGCTCTGTAATTGGATCACAAATCATTAGACACGCCCTGGACAACTCTGAGCCAATAGCAGACTTGCATGGAAACAAGCAGCGAGTGACACACTGCCAGGTGTGAAGTAACACTGGCTACCCTCTAGGGCAGCAGCCAATGGACATAGTGTTCACAGGACTGAGGAGTCTAGCCTACAGGTCATTGAACTCGCTAAATTTTTCCTATCCACAGCCGTGGGTAGAGCCACGTGTATTTCGCGAATTAATTCTGAGACGAGGTAGACTCCAAACACTTGTCTCCTACTGTTGTGATTGGACGATAGTTCTTCAGACACGCCCCGTTTAACTGAGAGCCAGTAGTAAGCAGGAAGCAGTAGTGTGAGTCAGTGTTTAATAGCCCTGTACAGACGCCTCAGTTGATCATAGCAACCAATAAGTAGAGACCTGCAAAATTCGCGTTATTATTTGAGAACATGTTAAACTTAAAACACTTTTCCTTTGCAATACGTTTCTCATTGGACCACTCCTTATTTGACACGCCCCTGGTACATCTGCGCCAATAAAGGAACGCTCCAGAACAGTGTACTCCAATCACGTGCAGTTCAATTAGAAAGGGAGTGACTTAACGTCAAGGCAGCAGCCAATGGAGAAACGACGCCGGCTCGAGTATATACAGTACTGTGAATTTTAGCTTGACGCGAAAAAATAACGCGAATTTTGCAGGTCTCCACCCATAAGCAAACGATAATGTCTCGAGTATATGGAGGACTATCGAGCCTAGCTTACTGCCAACTCAAACCGCGAAATACTCGGGGCTCTAGTCATAGGTTATATATATATTTTTTTATTTATTTATTTATTTTTTACCTTTCCCGGGAAAAAATAGCATTCCCAGAGTATTTATTTACCGAGAAAAGCGTGTACGTGAAGACTTGATTTTACAGGCAACGCTGTAGAAAGGAGTCCCGTCAAACCTGGGGCGGGTTCTCGCGTGCCCTCGCTTATTGCTACTTGCCAACGGAATCATCACACACACACGCATGCACGCACACAGCTCGCGAGACCTCATTTCCGTTCGGCGTCGCCCTGCCAAAACACGACCGCCTTACGCCAAGACGCCCCAGAGCAGGCTGGTGTCTCGCGGCATTAACGCGCGGGTTTATAGCCGGGCGCGCAAACCGCATTACGTGGTATCTCCGGCTCGGTTTTGACAGCGGGGGCCTATCTCCCGCCAAAATACCGGGCCAGGACTGCCAACCGCGAATTAACACCCGCGTCGTCACGTAACGGGCAATTTCTAGAGGAACCTGAATTTCGCGGATTCATTTGGCAGCAACCTAGAATTCATTAGCGCACTCAGGGCCGGTTTCGCCAACTAGGAATAAACTAGGTTCCAGTAAAGCGATACTTAGATTAAGTGGTGCTTAAGGATGTCGAGGTGTTTCACCATTATAAAACTCAGTTTTATAAGTGCGACTTAGCTGGGCGTTGCTTAAAGAAATAAGTTGCAAATATTCTCATTGTGGTAATGTTACTAAACGAACCAATGAAAATTATTTCAACGAAAGGAAAAAGAACATGTTTTCCCCCTGAAATGTTATGTTTACTTTTGTTATGAGCATTACGAATCCTAACCAAATATTTGTTTAGCAATAAAAAATTAAATCTTTGTCGTTTGCCTGACGAATATTAAGAATCAATTAAAACAGATGTCACTGCAATACGAAAAATATATGTGCATTCGATTTGTTAATCTAAATATGCGTACCGAAATTTCTTAATGTTAAAATTACATACGTGAATAAATAAGTTTTTAGTTTTTTGAGGCTGATTTATTATCGTGGAAAGGTTGTGTTGCAATTCTGTGATGTTTTATGATCGTTTTTGTTAATTATCAGAACCAAGAAGTGTGATTTTTCGCAGCATAAGTTACCATCTATATTAGGCCTGGGCTGTTATTTACTAGTCAGAATGTTAATTGTTTTATATTTTATTTACTCTGGTGATTTATTATACTCGTTACATTTATTTAGTAGCTTTCTTCAAGTATTTATATATTAAATGCTCTATAAAAGTAATACGTTAGGTTAATAATGAATTTTTAAAATGAAACTGTTGTCTTGTTTGGACACTGATTAAATATTATCTAAACGTAATGTATATTTCGTGTAAAAATCGTATTGCCCTCAAACACCACACTGGGATTACATATACTACAGGCTACAAGGCCATCCAGAATTTTTCTACTTTAATAGAACTGTTTTATGTTTTACGCACGACATTACTGCTATGTTTTAAATATTCTGTTTGGCTTTCATCATTAACCACAATTGAACTTTCTGTAATTGTGATAGTTTGTAGATATTGATATTCATAAGCAATTTAGAAACGCCCAGTGCCCGAATTTTAATAGATATGATTATCACGTCACACCTGTATGACATCTTTAATTGGGCCCTTGTTAACTTTTCTAATTCAAAACAAAGTCGAATGTGTGCAAAACTTGTACTGCAAATTTGTCATGTGTAGTAAAACGTAGGTGAAAATGCATTATATTATGTCCAGTCTCAAATTCTATCAAAGTAATCATATATTTTTAGGCCTACATATCGTACATACATGCAGTGTAGTGAAGGCAAACATCTCCATTTATTTCAAACAGGTACTTCCGTAGATTATGCGTACTCAATAAATTCATATTTTATCTACCTGCCTTTACACTCTATTACCTATGTGTATATATTGGGTCTGCCTCTTGAAAATACGTGCAAAATGCACATAAACAAATATAAACCTGCCACGAGCTTTGTTTTCGACCATCATCATAGGTAATTTCAGCAAATAAAGACTTGCACCCAGACTCAATAACTTTGATACACGATAATTCCTTATTTATATTTATAAAACTAAATTCTTCATAGCACATTTGCGGTTAGGGGAAAGTCGCCTAAATCGTACCACCGCTGGTTTTCTATAAAGCAGGACCAGTGGAGCGCTCTAACGGTGAATACTTGAACTACTAGATGTATTGAGCAGTCCGTGAAAATAGCTAGTCAGTGTAAGCACGTGCTGCGTTTTTATTACAGTTATATTGTTTGAGTGTTTGTTGATGTAGTTTTCCTACTCCAAATGTAAGATAATACAGCACTTCAAGGTAGGTGATGCTGGATTTCATACAGTTATCATTGTGTTGCAAGTAATATTGAACGTAACGGCTGGTAGCTTTGTAGCGAGGCACCTGTTTCAGGTTAGAAATGACGTAAAGTGTGAAGTTGTGCGCAGTTGCCAAAATCGTGCCACGGGTGGGGTTCCTAATTCGTACCGGCACGAATTGGGATATCGTATTATTTGAAGTTCTATATTTTCTATTTTTTTGCATAAATTAACTAAATTTTAATCAAACACAAGTAACACACGTGTTAATTGTGTGTTGCAGAATGGTGGAAAGGAAATATGGTGCCTGGAGTGAATCAGACATGCTACCGCTAGTACGGTGTTCCAAAACCAACGCCAGAGCGCCACTTGGACTGTAGAAACGTAATTGCTAGCGACAGTACGAAGGAGCTTGGACGGTCTACTACTTTGCCTCTTGAAATAGAAAATCATCTTGTAGAATATATTTTAAAATTGGAACAACTACTTTTTGGAGTCACGATTAACGATGTACTCAAGCTGGCATATCAGATAGCAGAGCACAACCACATGTCGCATTGTATTGTTGTGTACGTGAAGAAACATTTGTGAAAGACATGGTTCATTGTTTAGTGAGCGCATCCTGGGTTCATGAAAGTTGTGCAGGTGTTAAGTCAGAACGGAAACATTTGTCTGTGTAGCCTGTAAATAATTGAATATTTCTTGCATTTATCGTAGAAAAATAATCAAACTTTATTAGTATTTAAATACTACAATAATCCTGTGTGTTATTATATGCGGTGTTGTTTGTTCTCTCATTTGTTTTAACTTATAATGTTGTGGTACGATTTAGGGCACCAGTTTCTTATATCGTACCTGTTGCAGCCTATTACGAAAAGTTTTTTATTTATTCCCCGAAGCTACGTTTTGAAATGGAACCCACATAAATAGTCATACTTTTTGATACAAATTTGTAATTTTTTTTATTTTTTTTTTATTTTTTTTTTTTTGAGACAGATAAAATTGCAAGTGGTAAAAGTGGGAGGATATAGGAAACTCTCCCCTATTAACACACAACTTTTTCAGTAGCAGCCATTTTCATCTTAATTTGTTTACAATGATTCAAGCAGAGCTTAAGGAGTTGGGCATCCAATTTTGGCTGCCTAAATTAAGAGCTGCTTAAAGCATCTTAAGAACTCAACAGTCGGTGAAACGGTACAGGGTGCTAGGGACAGCTTATTCAGTCTTTAAGTAGCGCTTAAATTTTAAGATGTTTTTTTGGTGAAACTGGCCCTCAATGTTCCGTTCCATCAATGCTTTGTTTTCGCGTCATAGTTTCAGCTAGAGACCTGGAATTTTCGCGGATTCACTCGGCAACAAGCTAGACTTCACAGTCCTTTGTGTAGTGGCGCCTCAGTAAGTTGTTCAATGGTTGATGCTCCAGTTTTACACCAGACCAGGTAGCGCGGGATTCGGACGTGTTTAACATACTGATTAGTTATTGGCTCAAATTGGTCGAGGTTGAAAACAAAGTCAAATGTACACGTGTTTGAAGTCTAGCGTGTCCTCTAATGAATTCCCAAAATTTCCGGGATATCTACTTGGCGACAATGTACACTTATAAAAAAAGTTTACATTCTACGAGTTTTTAAATATTTTTGTGCGTAATTTTAATCGTGTATTATTTGATTGTTGCAAAAAGTCGGGAAAATATTCATATTTTATCAGTAATTTCCTGTATTATTTTGCGAGCAGGAAATAGTAAATATAAGTGAATCACCTGTCGTCAGCACTTTAGGATCGAACGTTTTTATTGGTTTTAGTGTTTTTATATTCACGACCATGCTACTGGTTCACGTGACGTCGGGCACGGCTACTGTACACAACAACGCTCCTTATTGGCTGGTCATCAGCCAATGGGATGGCAAGTTTATTTTGCCCCAATCAAGTGTCCTTCACTGAGTAAAAGGGTTTGCCCCGTCAAACGTGTCCTTTTGAGCCAGTATAAGAAAGTTTTTTTTTTTTGTCCGGAGAATAATTTTTGCTGTGCTCAAATGTTTTTGTAGGCTTTGGTTACGTACTAGTGTAACAAATAATTTACATCCTTGCGAGTTTAGTTTTAGAAAAAAATCATGAAAATGTTTTTTTTCACGAGTTACACTCGGGCGCAGTCTTCAAAGTTTCTCCTCACTGCATTGATTTTAAATATGGGCATTTCAAACGAAATGCATTATTAGCATTTTTTTTGTTAACATATGAGATGTTTTTGTAACATATTTAAAATATACGCTGGTAGGGATCTTCTCCAAAAAAAAAAAAACGCGAATAATACATTTTATTTGAAACACCTGTATCTAAAATTACCGCACTGGGGCGAAACTTCCATAACATGGGGTTTCCTATTTAAATTTTGCATCTGCCAACCGGTAGGCAGTTGCCCTTAAATAACACATTTTCACATTTGAAACTTGAATTGGCAACATGTAGAGGCACCTGTTTTTCGAGAAAAGATTTACGCGAAGGCTAGGCTTCAGTATCCTACATGCACACTTGCAGATTTCCTCTGGACATTGGCCGGCTGTCATTGTGTGAAGACAAGGCTGCAACATGATTGAGCCAATCAGAATTATTGTTTCTCCGCTAGCGAATGTTCGTGATTCGCGGGCAGGAAGATAAAGATGCGCGACAAGTCAAATGATCCAACCAACCAATGTCGTTCCGAACTAAAGTGTTTTGGAGCGCAACTTGTCCTGAAATCTTTTCCCCGGGAAAGGACAGGTGCCCCTAGCAATATGTGGCTGTATAATCAGTATCGTGTACTTTACTCACCTGTCGGGGGCGAATTTCACTTCAGTCTCGTTGTACAGGGCGAAGGCGTAGTCGTAGCCAAAGTCGTAGTCGTAGCCGTGTGCGTAGCTGGAGAGAAGTACTACGCCCGACAACCACAACACGACTTGGAGGATCGGCATTTGAGAAACTCCCGCCCGGAGACCGTTTAACGCCAAGTTATAGAACCCGCCCGCTTACCTGCACAATGGAAACCATTTACAAACGTCCACGAATGAATACTTGTTACAACTTAAAAAAAAAAAAAAAAAAAGGATTATCGTGATTCCTTTATGGTCATTATGTTTATTTTTATTTATTCATGGTTCACTATCAAAGACTATTGTTTACTAAAGGTTTCAGGATATAAATTATTTCATCGCTCCAACTACGTCAAAGGTTATTCCTCTACGTGCAAAGAGAACGTAAACAGGTAAACCGATTATTCATATTTTGCCTATAAAACCAACATAACTGTTTAAGTCACCTGGTCAACAGTGATGAACGAGTTTGTTTATATCTTAATTTTCAAAATACAAGCCATTTTATAAGAACACTACAATAATTATAATATTCATATTATTAATAGATTTGAATTCAATCGAATTGTATTACAAATTGGCCGAAGGAAATTAAAAATCATCTCAAAGTATTGTTTACTTTAATAGTGTTCTAACCTCAAATACTACGTCGTTTGTGATAGTCGTATTGGCAGAAAAGCTATCCGATGTTGGAACCATAGAGTAAAGGCGAGGTAGATAGATGTCGCTGGCTGCGCACAACCAATCTCCGTGTCCCAACATTGAACAGCTTTCCTGCCAACACGTCTAGTGAAAATGGCGTGGATTGGATTTTAATTTGGGACACTCATTTGTAAACAAGTGCTTTGAGATGTATGTATAATTACTCTAAACTAGTTGTAATAGAGTTCGATTAAATTCGAATTGATGGAAGTATTTTATTCATATAAAAGTACCGGTCTTTTGAAAACTGAGATATAAACAAATTCGTTTATCATCTTTAATCACGTGACTTCGACATTTGTGTTCCTTTGGGGTAGGTAAATGGTGGGTACATGCACAGAAGACGAATAAGCGGTCTACCTCATATTTAGTCTATGGCTGGAACACGGAGACTGGTTCTGCGCGGCTAACGAGCTCGTTCTACCCTACATATATTCACTTGTACGAGGTGGCCCCCTCGATGGCTGAGCGGTTAGACTACTCGCCTCCCACCATGGCGAACCGTGTTTAATCCCCGACCGGGTCACTCCCGGATTTTCGCACATGGGAATCGTGCCAGACAATACCGCTAGTAGGGGGAGTTTTCACGCGGATCTCCCCGATTTTCCCCGCCCTTTCATTCCGGCGCTGCTCCAAATTCACCTCAATCAATCACATCGGCTCTCGAGACCTCGCTGTTAAGAGTCACCAAAAATATCTTCACGCGTCGTTCACTATATAATCGCTCGTGTTCAGTCTCCGGAGGCGAAGAAGTTACACGACCCCGGGACCACCTGTCATGCCTGTCAGATGACTTGCTTCAAACGTGGCGGACGTTGCCTTTCATCCCCCCCACACTCAGTAGGGCTGTGCGATAACTGTTTTTCAATATCGTTTCACAACGTGGTGACCATTCCGCTACCAGTGCGCTATATCGCGGTCAGGGAGAATATTCGAGATAGTTGCGCGATAAATCGCAACCACCGCTGTATATCGTATTATCAGCCACTAATCCTAAAGCTCATGAAGACCTCAGGTCTTCAGCGTCCCACGAATTGATTTTGTTCATTAACGCTTTCCGGAGTAGGTATGCACGTATATAAACGAGTTTACGTTAATATGGAAATTTCTTTGATCTTGAAGACCAAACTAACACTTATATATTGTTTGCAGATACCTGAAGAATTCGCGGATTAATTTTTGGACAAGCTAGAGTTCAATAACACGTGTGTTTATATAACATTAACCATTGGTCCACGTGGTGTTTGAGACCTCTTGGAGAACGCTGGCCCAATCGTCGCCTTCCACTGTGATGGCACATAACCAATGTGCAGTAGACATCGCCATATTTGTACATAAGACTGTATAAAGTCTTGCCTGCAGGTCATTGAACTCGCGAATTTTTCGGGTCTCTAGTTATAACCTGCTAATATTTAAGTTAGTAAAAATTAAAATGTTGGTTTTCAATAAATTCTCAAGTGAACACGATGGACTGTAAAACTTGCCACCTCTGTTGCGATCCATTAATTGGTATACAATCAACGCACGACTTCGTTGGTTGACAGCCAGCCAATTATAAACGTTGCGGAGTACAGTAAGCGCAGCCAGGACTATTAGGAGAACATAAGCAGCAGTTCACTTCAACCTTGTCTTCAATGACAGGAAATGTGCCTTCAGTGACAGGGTTAATCCAATGTGGCTGAAGAGATGTGGACGGTTCTTAACAGCGAGGTCTGGAGAGCCGATGAGGGTAATTGAGGTGGGTGCGGAGCAGAACCGGAACGAATTGGCGGGGTGGGGGAAGGGGGTAACCGGAGATCCCCGAGATCGTCCTCCACGATTCCTACATGTGAACATTCAGGAGGGACCCGGCCGGGGATTGAACCTGGTTCGCCTCGGTGGGAGGTGAGCAGGCTAACCGCTCAGTCACTTTGGCATCCTCATTCATTCAATCACTCGAGTATACGACAGCCTCCTGTGTGTGAGTCCGATAAGCCACTGTACGACAACAAAGCGTTCGGTTCGCGCTGCCGTCTGTCGTCCGTGAAAATGGCTATCCCCTTAACTGTATTTGGCCAGTCCCGCTGGGAGCTCGGGGTACCCGATGTTAAATGTCAGTGGTCAGTATGCGAACAGCAGGGCAGCCGAATACGATGGCACACTGAAGAGAAATGGTGAAGCGCTTCCTTTGATGTGAACGTATTTGGTCGGCGGTCGGTTGCCGTGAAGCTGCGAAAACGGGGCGTTGTCAGAGATAATGGAAAAAATGCGACAAAATTTTTTTGAGCCGACGTAACCTTCGCTAACACTCTAGCTATTATTAGAGACCCGAAAATTTCGCGGGTTTATTTGTAGACAAGTTGTTGGAATTCACACACGTGTACGTTCATGTGACGTTTGTAATTGGCCGACGTGCTGTTTGACACCTCCTGGAGATAAATGAACCAATAACATACATGCAATAAATCGTACGCCCAACCACCACCTTTTACTACCACAACGATCAACTAATAAACAGTGGATATCTGTATGAGAGTATATAAGGCTATGAAGTCTAGCCTACCGGTCATTGAACTCGCAAATTTCTCGGGGTCTCTAGCTATTATACTTTTTTTACGACACAATGAACAAGGTATTTACTCAGCTAATTTATTTGCATACCAATCACGAACGTTTCTTCTAATAATATCAGAATTCTCATTGGTCCAGTGAAATGGGGTAGTAGCTTCATACACGCATAACAGCCAACAAGAAACGAAAACTGTAGGACATGTGTACAGTACGTTTGCATTCTAGCAGAGAGTCAACTTTTCCCGCCATAAACCATAATCTCTAGACATTGTGTAAGTAGTAGGGACGTGCCAGTTTGAACTCAAAGGCGATGCCGCTTTTATTAATCTGATTAACCCTTTAATAGAATATTGATTGAAAGGGTTAAATTTTAATCCGATAAAAATTCTTAATCCGTTCTAAATCCAATCAAATTTTTTTCAATACGATCTTAATCCGATCAAATTTTTTTTATGTGTTTGGTGCAATAGTGTACAAGTGTATAATTTATTAGTTTCTTTCTTTTTGTGGGTTGAGGAGCAGCTCTGGTAGATGTTGTCAGCCCGACGACTGACACTCGACTGAGGTACGCCAAATTGGGGATTGGGTATACATATGTGGTGAATTTTGTGTAAGAGTGGTCTAAGTGTAAATTTATTTGATTTGGTAGTGATATTGCTAGTAGATGGTGTTAGCACATAGACAATTAAACATTAGAGTATTTCAGAGCGTTCAAAGTATGGATAAATAACATGAGAGAGAAGTAAAACTGCCTGGTCTCATAAAGAAACAATTGAAATTACGCGACTCTCCAGTATGAAATAAATTGTAACATTATTTACTACCTACCCCATTCTGTATGCTAGAAATATAAAATCACGAAACAGAGAAATATAACGAACGAGCATAACTACGTGAATATCATAATTACCTCAGTATCCAGTATGGAATTAGCTACTTCTACCTACAACGAATAAAAAAATTTCCCTATAAATTAAACAGCTAAAGAATACAATAACAAGATATATGACACTACTTGACGCCTCTCACACATACCTTACACATCCATCTGCCTGTGAGACTGGTGAGAAGGAAATTTAGAAATGTAATCCATACCAAAAAATAAATAAATTGATTAACATGCATAAAAAAGAAAACATTTAATATATGTCCAGTCTCTCAGTGAAGCACTGATTTGGATATATAAATTACGTCAACTTATAACCTATGTTTGATTATAGACTGAGTTGGAAATAAAAAAATGACTAAACACCCAATGAAATCGTTTAAGGAGCTCTCCCATAACACATCTGTCCACCTCGGAGGTCAGTCAATGAATGAGTGGAGCTTACACCGAGAGCCTGACTATATATACATGGAGCGCGTTCGGAGGCTGACAAGAGACTAAGATTATAGCCACTCAAAATAGATGTGAATGCGATTTAAGTGACAAATGGATTAAAATTATGTTTACAATGCACATACTAATATATAAAAATAGACTAGTTGAATTTCAAAAAGACACAATAGAAATACATGTAATGAAATCGTACAAGGAGCTCTCCCAAAACACATCCGTCCACCTCGGAGGTCAGGCAATGAATGACCTGATCTTATGACGTGCGCCAGTATAAGCTGCTATATATACATGGAGCCTGTGGGCGAGTTGAAATTTACGACTCACAGATCCTATTTACCTTCCAAGCTACTATTAATGACTTGATTACACTATTCGTCCTACAATTATGTGAATGTATAAAAGTGAATTATTTAAAATAACGGAGGCACTACAATTATTTTCCATAAAGTCTGTAAAATTAAAGGCACTTGGTAAAAAAAAAACAGTGAAAATGCTACGAAGTTTCGTCTACCGAACACAGATATGGGGTTTACACAATACACGATAATTTAAATTTTTTCCCGATTAAATAAAACTTTTTATATCAAAACGAGAATCGCGGCTAACACTCTCCAAAACCTGCTGAGTGTCACGCACTATGATGTTCATTGTCGAGTCAAGAAGCCTGCTTGCAGCCTACCCCTCAGCCGTGGAATGGTACCCTGGCAACAGCCCGGGAAGTCGAGAGAGTTATTGGAGCATCTATAAAGGGTGAAGGTTCTTGTGAAACTAAGATGGCGGCAGACTGTGACAACTCTTCACATTGCTCCTCACTGCACACCTCTCCCTCCCCTTGTCCAGAAGATGACTTTGTGCGAAAAGAGATTTATTTCCCAAAGTCACGGAACAACACCGCTGAGCATGTCTTCAGTGATCTGTCCCCCTCCCCCCTCCGCAACTCAGTGTTCCTTTTTGCTGCCCTGCCCATGGAGGGTGCTACACCCTCTCTGTCGATCCAAGGAAACACACCACCAAACCCCTCCCTTTACCATCAGCCTAAAACATGTTTTTCGCGTATCTCGAGAATTACTCAGCCAATGCAGCTCTGGTCCCCATCGCTGTCAATACAAGGTCACACACCCTCGTGCTGCAAAGTTTGGACTCTTCCAAATGCGTTAACTTGCCTTATTTGCAGCAAATAAAATTTCACAAGTCCTGTCGATCAAAATTTATATCCCTGATGCTAAATATTACCCAAAATCTTAATCCCAAGATAAAATTGCAAAAAAAAAAAATTATATCCTTATCCAAGAAATGAATTTTAATCCAATAAACTTTATCCCGTTTTCCAGCAAACTTATTAAAGTATTTCCAGGAAACTAAGTACATTTTCGTACAAGAGATATTTTCAGTAGCTAAATTTTTTTTAAAGCATTGAAAGATCACCATTTTTGAAACAAGTATCATTCCATTTACCTAAGTTTAAACTATTATGATGTATGACATGACATATGCGTACATATTCAAACTTTCAATCTGTTTTTTTTTTAATGTGTGTATAGCAGAGAAAAGTACCTATTTTATGTGTAGACTTGACTACGAAACTAAAATTTACTTATAAGCAAAGTTTCAATTCAAAAGCTTCCCAATCCAAATTTTTAGTTACTCTATTTGCCATAAAATTTCTATATACTCGAACTTATTTACAAATAAATTTCACCAGAAAACAAATTTGGATGTAATATTAAAGAAATAGCATGAATGAAGGTTGAAATGAGTTCTATCGGAGTTGAAATATATACATTTCTACTATATTTCAATACATTTACGAAAGTATAAAGGTAAATGGTGGCCATTTTGTAATTGTATAAACCATCTTTTAGGATAATACATTCCGACTATTAACAAATTATTTACATCGTAAAGAGATATCCGAGACAAATAACTTTATTCCATACAACTTAGGGAATCGGCATAACATATTATCAGACAAAAGTTACAGGGAAAACGAAATTCGTATTAAACGCATGTCTAAACAGAAAACCGTTAAGACAATCACAGCTCAAAATGGCTTACTCAACCGACTAGTCTCCGACTAACACAATCGTTTAGTAAACAATGTCTTTAAAAATTCCCCACAAAAAACTTCCAAACCCATCTCTCCTTTCTACATTCCTGAAATTAAATTATTAATTATACATTTTAATCGAATACCAAGTAAAGACATATTCCATCTAACATACATAAATTTAATCACATGGTGAATAAGTAAGCATACATCACAATTAACATACAAATATTAAAATGGAATACATTTTATTGTCATTAAGAAAACCTGATACTGTTTAAAACAGTATATTCATACAGAATCAAGTTACTCGTCATCCTGATATTGTGAGTTGAACATCTATTTGTAAGTAAAATTTCTCCTTACACCAAAGATTATTCATTTAATCTACATTGATAGAAGTGGAGATCGACGAATAAACTACACTGCAAATACTGCGGGAAAAATTTCACATTCGCCTACAATGATCATAGACATGAGAGGAGAAAAGTTTGAGGAATTCATCTTGTATGATTCTTAACTAGAAATACGGTTTTTGCTAGTTCGCACAAACAGATAACTTGAGTCGTCATTTCGAGATCTGTAAAAAAAATTATCTTCCTCCTGAGCAAGTAAATGTACCATCTACACTATATAATACCACAGAAGGAGAAGGAAATAACAGAATTACAAGAAATTATATCGAATCGGATTGTATGAAATATACAATAACATGTGAACATAATGCTTTTCGACATAAACTACCGCAACTGGTTGGGAAGACCAGTGTTGGTGACGATACACCTACTCTTTCTAAGCAAAGTAAAGTCGATATTTATGATGAAACATCAGGTCAATACAGTAGTGAGGAATTCAGTGATACTGTTGAAGACATTCTTTCAACAAATGCTGTGAAGTAGGCAAAAGGCATCAACAATATTCGTTACATAATTCCCCAAGACCCGAACAAATTTATTAATGAACTTAGATATTTATTAGAGATTAAAAAATACGGTGGATATTACGGAATAAAAGAGATGGTTTTTATTATAACAACACTTAAGGAACATGGTTACATCGAATGAAGTAATATCTGCAAACACCCAAGAAGTATGATAATAAATTTTAGTTAACCCTAACACGTAATTGAAAAAAAGTAATAATAATTTCAAGTAAACATTTTGTGATAGGAATATTTTTCAATTTTAAATATGTCTTCCTCAAATCATTTAAGTTATTTGATTTCAGTGGGAGTGTTAAATAGATTATTTGAGGAATAAAGTATGTTTTGTGGAATGATTTCGAGGAATAATGTGTAATCAGCATTAAATATTTTTAGTATATATGTTTGTGAATCACCCTATACCTGCTTATGCTATGATTTTTGTAACCTACTATATTTGTATTTGTTAGTGTTCAATGCTTTGTGTTATGCTGTAGTTGTTTTGGAGTAAGGTGTATTTGTTAGTGTTGTATATAAATTTCTGGATCTACCTGTATTTTTGAAATAATTGTGTGACATCCTATACTTGTTTGATTCTATGTGTGGTAATGTTTTGGAGACTTCCTGTAATTACTTGTGTATGTATTTGCTGTTCTGTGTTTTAAAATAATTTTTTGAAACATCTTGTGTTTGTATATATTTTGTCAGTAAAGTTATGTTTTAAAATGAATTTTTTTACATTAATTTAATGTAACCCTTATTAAAAGTAAACTTGTTTTCCTACCAAAAATATTTTCTCGACAGAGAGAATGTGAGAGGAAAGTAATTAAAATGTCATAACAGAGAGAGATTCTTAAATTTTCTATTAAAAGTATATTGCAATAACACATGCAATTGGTGTAAAGAAGAAAGCTAGAGGAAAAGTATTGGAATGGAGCACAGTCTGCTGCCATTTTAGTTTCACAAGAACTATCGCCCTGCATAGATGCGCCGCTAACCCTCTCGACTTCCCCGGGCGGCTGCCGGGGTACCATGCCACGACCAAAGGGTAGGCGGCCTGTGGGCTTTGTGATGCGACAGTGAATATCACAAGGCATAGCGGTCAGCGGGTTTCGGAGAGTGTTAGCTGCGTTTCTTATTTTAATATAAAAACTTTTAATCTATCAGCAACAAAATATAAATTTTCGTGTGATAGTGCGTTTATCGTGTAAACCCAGTTTCTGTGTTCGGTAGACGAATCTTCGTAGCATTTTCAACTCTATCTTTTGTTTCCAAGTGGCGTGAATTTCACAGACTTGATGGAAAATAATTGTAGTACCTCCATTATTTTTAAATAATTCACTTTTATACATTCACATAATTGTAGGACGAATAGTGTAATCAAGTCATTAATAGTAGCTTGGAAGGTAAATAGGATCTGTGAGTCGTAAATTTCAACTCGTCCACAGGCTCCATGTATATATAGCAGCTTATACTGGCGCAAGTCATACGATCTAGTCATTCATTGACTGATCTCCGGGGGGATGGATGTATTTTGGAAGAGCTCCTTGTACGATTTCATTACATGTATTTCTATTGTGTCTGTTTTGAAATTCAACTAGTCTAATTTATATATTAGTATGTGCATTGTAAACATAATTTTAATCCATTTGTCACGTTAATCGCATTCACATCTATTTCGAGTAGCTATAACCTTAGTCGCATGTCAGCCTCCGAACATGTTCCGTGTGTGTATATATATATATATATATATATATATATATATATATATATATATATATATATATATATATATATATATATATATATATATATATATATATATATATATATATATACAGGCTCTCGGCGTACGCTCGACTCATTCATTGACTGACCTCCGAGGTGGACAGATGTGTTTTGGGAGAGCTCCTTTTACGATTTCACATGTATTTAGTCATTTTTTTTTTGTATTTTCATCTCAGTCTATAATAAAACTTATGATATAAGTTGGCATATCTCCTATATCCAAGTCAGTGCTTCAATGAGCGAAGGGACGTATATTAAACATTTTCTTTTTTACATGTGTTAATAAATTAATTTCTTTTTATCTGTGTATTACGTTTCTAAATTTCCTCCTCACCAGTCTCACAGGCAGACGGACATGTAAGGTTTGTGCGAGAGGCGTCAAGTAGTATCATATAACTTGTTATTATGTTCGTTAGCTGTTTAATTTGAGGGACTTTTTTTCGTTATAGTTAGTAGTTAATTTCATATTGGACACTCACATAGTTGTGATATTCACGTATTTGTGTTCGTTCATTATATTTCTCTCTCTCGTGTTTTTATATTGCTAATATACAGCTTGTGGTAGTAAATCATGTTACATTTAATTTTATACCGGAAAGTCACATAATTACACTTGTTTCCTTAATGAGACCAGGTAGTTTTACTTCTCTCTCGTGTTATTTATTAATACGTAGAACACTCTGAAATTTTCCAAAGTTTAATTGCATTCCAAATAATACGATATTTCAAATTCTCCTATCTACCAACACAATCTATGAGCAATATCACTACCAAATGAAAAAAAATACACTTAGATCACTCTTGCACAAAACTCACCACATATATATATATACCCCGTCCCCAACATGGCCCCCCTCATCGAGTGTTCCTTTGGGGTAGGTCAATGTTGGGTGCATGCGCAGAAGACGAATAAGCGGTCTACCTCATATTTAGTCTATGTTTGAAACTTTAACCCCGTTCAGTCACCGACACATTACAAATGAATTATACTTGTGACCGGAACTGTATACATACAATTCACAGTTATTTCCATCTATAGTTCATTCATGGATACTTCAAAATTTTCTGAAGCCCTGCTAAAGTTCCACGTCCAGGATATTCCTCCGCCTCATGCAAATAAGGCTTAGGAAATGACACAGGAGGCATTCTATGGGTACCCAGGATGATAAAATTTTGCAACTAGGCATTACCAACACACGCTTTTCCTCTCTATCACTATTCATATTAGTTATAAATTGAATATTGTAATTTGTAGATAAAATAAAAGGAAATGTTAAATTTAAACATAAATTAAGCTATACGTTTACGTTAACACGAGTATACAAAGCGTGTGACACATTACATATTAGGAAGCAACAAAAATTCTTAAGCCGATAAGAAATTTATTGAAAGGGATAAATTAATTCAAAGGTTTAATTTTTTTTTTTGTTGTACATCTTTATTTCTTTTTGGGTGGAAAAAAGGGCGGAGGGGGTAACATGAGCTCTGGCACGTCCTCACCCTTGGAGCTCTGGCAGTCGATTATCTAGAGTGTTTTTTTTTTTTTTGGCGAGCCCTCAAATCCCGCTACGCCAACGTGAGCATCTTCCCAGTTCTGTGAGCCCTCCGGCATGCTTGTTAGTAGCTAAGACGGTTGGAGAATGGGATGTGTCTCAGGGCAAGCCATTTTGGCCTTGGGTCGGATTTATTTATCAAAATGGGCGCATGCATCGCGGCTATAGCAGGGTTGCCTGGTGCCATGACCGCAATTGTAGCCATGGACACACCGCGAAAGTAGAAGGGGGGCATAGAAAACCAGGCAAAGCGGAGAGGGTCTGGAGAAAACTATGCGACAGTCTCGGAGGATAAATGTAATTCCTTTATTGGATTAGGACTGGAGAAAGTAGGGCGGTGTTAGTTTGCGAAGATAGACTTTGTGAATGTGATGCAGGGTGAAATGGAATGAGGTCGTAGCAAGGTTGATAACCAGGTTCGCTCTATGCGGCCCTGGTGGTGGGAGACAGAAATGAGCCACCCACCCGACACATGCTAGCCATTTCTCTGTAACACAGGAAAGAGTGTTAGATTGTTACAGACAATTACAATAATCTTAAAACTAGAGGTATATTTCTATCAACTTGTCTGTGACTTTACGTGCAGCTGTGTGTATGGAAGTGTATGCTCGTAAGTGTTAGTGAATGTGAGTGCTAAGTGTGTTAGTGTAGGTGTGCCACTCCACAGCCCTCACCAGCTGCTGCAGAGAGCACATTACGCCACAGTCCCCCAGTTGTCGCTGGAACTGCACAGAGACGCCTTGGAATAGGCAGTGGCGACCGACCATACAAACAAACAGCTGTCGTATGAGAGAAGCTTTGTAGCACATGTGTGTGTGGTGCAGTGCGGATGCAATGTGAATCACAGGGCCATCGCCGAGCCAGAGGTTCTACAGAGCCTGCTTCACCTTGTTCTATGATCACATAGTGCTTCACTAATTTGTCATAATTATTTTGTCAAAGAGTGTATTTTGTAGTTAAATGTATTGCAGTATTACGGGTTTCCGGGATTTATTAGTTCGTCGGGTGCATGGCTGAGGGTCTGCATTCTGACCAGAGTGGTGGGTTGCAATGACTTATAAAGGTGTAGAGTTGAGTGCAAGAGTGGGCTGAGGCTAATTTTTTTCTAGTTTTTATAATTTTGAGATGTTTGGAGGGATGATGGTGATAGTTAGGCGATTTTTACGAATATATTTAACACAGGAGGGAAATTCAGAGTGCAGAGGGTTCTACGTATCAATAAATTACACTCATCGAATCGCAAATTTTCAAACGACTACGTGAATAATAATAAGTGCAATTACGCGAGTCTTAAACGTAACGTGAGTCTCGAGCTTAGAAATATAATTTACACGAGAGAGAATTTTAACTACGTGTATAACATCTGATGTCGACAAGTGGAAACTCAGTAAACGAAATTCAGCTAGTCAGTATGAATAAATACATTTTTTATTGGGTGTTTGTACAAAGGTTTGGGTAAAAGTGTGAAGAAATCATGAATATACTATAAGGCACCAGTTACCAGAACTTTGTGAGTCTCCCTTGAGGATAATCTGATCTGTGGAACTCTCTGCCCTTATTGATACGAATGGTTATTGCCGATATCATCGAACCCGCAGCATATTGTTTATTGTTTGCAATTAATTCTGAACACAAGTAAAAAGCATACAAATGAAAACATTGAGAAAATTCCCGAGTCTCTTGTTATTGGTGGGGCCGCGATTGTTCAATGGTCAGACTACCGCCTCCCACCTAGGCGAACCGGGTTCGATTCCCGGCGGGGTCGCCCCTGGGTTTTCGCATGTGGGAATCGCGCTGGATGGTGCAGCTGGTCGGCGGGTTTTCTCGGGGATCTCTCGTTTCCCCCAAGCCTTGCATTCCGACGTAGCTCCATACCGAAAATTCTACTGATCGAACCGTGGTTTTTACTTATTCCTAATGATTTTCACTGCGGGTACTTAGAAAGTAAGATGGTATTTAAAACGTCTTGTAGATGCTTGAATGTTTTTCATATTTTCTAGCTACAGTGCCCCCGAGTATCTAGTCAGTCTACCTAGCAGATTGTTACAGCGTGCTAAGCGTCCTACATACAACTACTAAATGTGGATAAATAAGTTACCAAACCATAACTGTTAAAATAATTGACCGAGTTTTGAAGTTCCGGGCGAAGCACAGTAAACCTACCGTATTAAACCTATTTATATAATCAATTTTTCTTATGAAAGTGGAAATTTGAAACTGCCTAGTTAGAGGTACTGTATCGTCATTTTACTAAACAAGTTGTTGATTGCCGTCTGGTGCCTTCTCTTCCATTGCTCAGGTATGCATTGCGTCTTGGCCTAGCCAATTCCGCAGGAAATCGGTGCATGTCAACTCGGAACTGTGATGTATGGCGACTTGTTCGATCGTGTGCGTGCGACTATAATCCATTCACGGTCACTCCGCACTTTCCTAAAGCCCTGATAAAGTTCTACTTCCAGGATATTCCTCCGCCTCGAGCAGACTAAGTTTAATTAAGTCTAGAAGATTACACCAAAGGTAAAGGACAACGCACCGAATTCGTGCGCACTCAGTTGTAATAGCATTTCGCACGAGAACTACTTCTTACTAGACGCTGCCAACACACACGTTTTCTCGCTCTTTGTATTCATATTTATTATGAATGAAATATTATAATTTATAAATAAAACACTGGTAAAACTTGAATTTAATAAAAAATAAAATACTTTCTTATTAACAGAGGTGTAAAACGCTCGTGATACATGGGATATATACGAAATATCTAAACACGCCATACATGGGGTGATTTTTCAAAGGTTTGATTCGAAAAGTGTGAATAAACCGCGAATAGACTACACCAGACATTATTCCCAACATTCATTCAGTGCTTACGTTATTTATTTCTGCACATAAGCGCAGAACAAATATGGCTGATAATTCTAGTGTGGGCGGGAAAACGCACATAAGTAGAAAATTTGTATTGTTGTATTCAACAGTAACTCAAGTACACCTGCAAGCATACACCGTGGCATAATCACATAAGTAAATTTTTTTTATTTTGGTTATTGGCATCAACGAAAGTATTGTTTTCTGGTTGCAGGAAAGCATATTAACTCGTATATAGTAAAATTAAGTTTTTTGACTTACGTGTTTTTCCACTGATCCTAGAATTATTCACTTGTCGCTGTTGGTAATTTAATGATGTTTAAGAAAATGGCAACACATTGTATTGTAAAGGACTTTTTAAAGTCCCCCGGTCTTATGCTTGAAAGCTTAGCAAGGGACGGCTTAGATACTGCCTCATAACCTAACTTAAATTAACACCCATGCTTTACCCGTGATTCGAACCCAGAGCCTCCCACATCCCAGATCAGTGGCGCATCAACCGACTGCGACACGGGAGGTCGGCAAAATGATAACACAGTTTCTGTGTGTAAACAGTTCTAAATTCAACTTCCATTAAAAAGTATACACATTGTAACATTAACATTTTGAGCGTGGTAGACATTTAATATTAACTAAGAAGTGAGTCGCCTATACTCTCACGACTGCATGGCTGCCATTTCTGTTGATTTTTGTATTTCTATCAAGAACTTTGCTATTGGTTCATACAACACCGGACATACTTGATACACTGCATCATATTAATTACAGGTCCTCTCTCACCCGATGCAATGTATTGTTGAAAAGGTCCCAAATAAAATGTTCTCTCTTACAATAATGTCAAATCCTACTGTTAACACTTTGAGCTCTGCCGCCGTAATATTACGTCGCCTTAAATTAACAGAGTTTTGTGGAATTTGCCGTCAGCATCATGACATTTGAATCCTCTGAAGACACGAGCGAAGAAATATTACTTCGCCAGCAGTGTACAGAAGATTCTCCGGAACGTAATATTACATTAGTAGGGAAAGGTGTTTTTCGCGAGAATATTTATGACCATGCTAGACTTCAATATCCTACGTCCATAACTACGACTTCATTTGCTTATTGGTCGCGTGTCTACGTGAGAAGATATGTACCTATTTGACTGGGACGATCGTAATAAAATACTCTGTTTCTGAACGTCCATGATTCGCGTCCATGAGGCACGTGACGTTTAAAATCGTCCAATCACGAAAGTGCATATGAACAAAATTGTTTTGGAGTAAAACTTGTCTTGAAATCTTTTCGCGAAAAACACCTATTCCCGTCCACACAGCAAGTCGAAATTTTTCTAACGGCCAGGATGGACTGTATAAAATTCTACGTAGGAAAGAACATTTGATTGAGACACTTTCAACTCAGCATTCTATTGACAGAGAGCCGGCCAGTAATGCACGTTGTACAGGAGAGTAAGCGTTCGCGCTGTTGTGTGGACCAATAGGAAGGCTACAAATGAGAACGCAGAGATCAACTGAACGTGATGGTCATGCATTCGATTTACTTCTACACTGTAAAAAAAAATGGGAAAATTACCTGATAAGTGTAGGGTAATATTCGCAAACTTGTGTGGGCAAAAACACAGTTTTCCTTACAGATAAGGTAAAATAACCGCACTCTGGAGTACAATTCACGTACATTGTAGTGGAAAATCCCATACATGGATGGGAAAATTACCTTACGATGCGTGCATCTCTTCAGCATTGTCTCAACAGCTAAGTGGGAGGACGGGCGGATGAAACATTCGTGTAAAACGCTAATGTTCTCTGATATTGCCATGCTGTCGTCTTGGTGTAATTGTTGCCCTGCCCTCATAGTTCAGGGGTAGGGTGGCCGACTTGTAATCGGAGGGTCGCGGGTTTGCGCCCCGGTGCCTCCGACGTGGCGCATGCTCAGTTCGATTGTCGCACTGGGAATTCGTCAACAAGTCAGTCTCACTAGAGCTTCGTCAACGTAAAAAAAAATGTCACAACAACGTCAAATGAAGGTTAAAAAGAAAAAAAAATTGACAGCGCATCGGCCTATCATGATAGAGGACCCATGGTTCGTGGCCACCCACCAGCAAGTGTCGAGGATTTTAAGGTTGATGTTATGGTTACTATTCGTCAGAAGATGTCGGCAATAACCAAATTGACAGTACTAATAGTCTGGAGTGTTTTTAAATATAAATTTATTAAGTAATATAGTTAATATTCCCTTACTTATATGGGACTTTTCATTTACTTGCATGGGATTCCCCCCTCACCCCCCCCCCTCTCCCAACTTTTGTCAGGTACTTTTTCCGTACGATTAAGTAATATTGCTTTACTTGTTAGGTAAATGTGCCCTACATTAACTTACATGAAGATTTAATTACCTTTCCTTACTTGTGAGGGAATTTTACCTCAAATTTTTAGTTCTACTGTGCCCTACCCTGTACATCTAGTCGACAGTTATATTTCAACCAAAAATAATTTGTCCTACAAAGGAGTTCTACAACACCACCGCCATGCCTACTGTACATATCTACTCGGGATCTTCCAAGCTCATGCCGCCTGTAAGGGTGCTTATTGCTCCCGGCATTTATCACAGACCGCAATCTGGCCAAGCTACAGTCGTTTCCCTTGGATCGCCTTTTCTTCTCGCGAAGTTGTGTTATTCACGCCCCCCCGGGGTAACCAGTGGCTGATAAAATTACCCTCTCTCGGATTCTCTCCCGCACCGTACCCTTTCCCGCTTCCCCCAGGGACAACTTAAGAACTCGGGGGGAGGGTAATGACCCCATGGCTGCTACTAAAAAAAAAAGAGAGTCTACGCGCTATCTTGCAGGACGTCTTAATGGCAAGGACCGGGAAATTTCAGGATCCGTCCTATTCCAGTGTTTCGCGCCGAGCTGTTGCAAGTGTGTGTCGTTGCTTCCTACTATAGCGCTGTCTTTCGTCGACCGAAAAAAAAAAAAAAAAAAACAATAACTACTCTACGTAAAGGTCATTCACGGTTACTTCCAACTTTTCTGTATCCTTGCTCAAGTTACACTTCCAGGATATTCCTCCGCCCCATGAAAAACCAAGCATAGCCGAGTCTAAAAAATAACGCCGAAGGGACTGCGCAACGCATTCATGCGCACTCAGTTTAATAATATTGCGCGCTAGAACTATGTTTTACTAAGCATTGGCGACACACCTATTTGGATAATGATTTATTAATATTAATTATTAATAGGGACCTGCAAAATTCGCGTTGTTGTTTAGGGACTCGTCAAACTTTAACACACCCGTACCTTTGCAATACGTCTGGCATTGGACCATACTGTATCTGACACGCCCTGGGTAACGCTGCGCCAATCACTGAACACTTCACAGTTGTGTGACAGTAGTATGGGCGTGGGCGACCTAGATACAAAGGGATGCTGCCCTTATTGATATCAAAGAGTTAAACTGATTGAAAGGGTTAATTAAATTGATTAAACGGGCCAAATGTACCGAAAAGGTTAATTATATTGAAAGGGTTAAATGTATTGAAAGAGTGGAATTTTATTTAAAATGTTAGATGTATTGAAAGGGTTCATTTTTAATCCGATTTTTCTGTGTTTGGTGCAAGTGTGTACTAAGGGACAATGTTCTTTCTTTCTTTTTGGGGTGGGGAGCAGCTCTGGTAGATGTTGTCAGCACGACGCTGGCATTCGACTGAGGTGTGGCGTGTTGGGGACAGGGTGTATATATATATATATATATATATATATATATATATATATATATATATATATATATATATATATATATATTGGTGAGTTTTGTGCAAGAGTGGCATAAGTATTTTTTTGGAGGGGATATTGTTCGTAAACGGTAGATAAACGATTCTTGTTAATTAAATAGAAATAGGCGTATATTTAACACACAAGAGAAATAATTTCAGTGAGTTCTACCTATGAATAAATTACACAAAGGACTCATCGAATCGGAAATTTCAAACGATCACAACTACGTGAATAATATCTGGTGTTGACAAATGCTAAATGATCATAATATTACGTGACTCTCCAGAATGGAATTAATTAATTATGCAAAAAAAAGTCCCTATAAATTAAACTGTAGTCTTCCTAAACACAATATATATGACAAATATGTGACACTACTTGACGCCTCTCGCACATACCTGGCAATATTTTAAAACACGTCTGTCTGTCTGTGAAACTGGTGAGGAACTTCTGAAACGGAATCCACACATCAAAATTTATTTATTTATTAACACACGTAAAGAAGAAAATGTAAAATGTGTCCATTCTCTCGGGAGGTCACTGGAGCACTGACTTGGATATAGCACTTACGTCAACTTATAAGCTGCATCGGCCTACTTTTTATTATAGACTGAGGTGAAAAATTCGGAAATTTTAATGAAAATATAGAATAAATGTTCACAAATAAATTAAATGGCTAATGAACACAAGTAAATGAAAATCACTAAACACGTAATGAAATCACACAAGGAGCTCCTCCAAAACACATCCGTCCGCCTCGGAGGTTGGTGAATTAATGACCTGATAGTATGATGTGCGCCGGCTTATAAACTGTTTTATACGTGGAGCGCGACTGAGTTGAAATTTACGACTTACAGAACCTATTTCCCTACCAAGCTACTATTAACGACTTGATTACACTATTCGTCCTACAACAGACAATGAAATGATATTTATTATTTTTTTAAACTTTTATTTTTAATGCGAGTTTCACTATTGTAAGCATCATTCACTTTTAACACAAATTTTTTCTGTCGAAGTGTAAGGACACTCGGATGACTTAATCCCGCAACACTTTATAGAAACATACCATATTTTTATTTAAAATAATGGACGCACTACAAATTTTTTCGTTAAGTATGTGAAATTCACGGCACTAGTTACTGAAATAATATTTGAAAATGCTACCAAGTTTTGTAGACCGAACTCGGAAACGGGGTTTACACGAAAATTATTTCATACCTGATAAATTTTTGCCAAAAGCATCTGGTCTTCTAAATAAATCATTAAAATAATCCCAGTTAAAGTCTGTAAGTTCTCTGTTAAAGTCTTAGATAGATGAGCCAAGAAAAGAATCTTCATGGGAGTGCGACATGCTAAGGCGAACCGAACTGACAAACTGGAGACAGTGGAAGGGAGCGTAGAAGCTAAAGCCCTATTTATAAAAATTTCAAATTCCCAGGTAAACGTTCGAGAAGCCTGATCTCTACCCTCCAACCAGAAGTCAGAAGTTCAAACTTCCAGTAACCTCCCTTCCTGCACCACCGACTTTCAAACCCTCGCCCCAAGCCTCTGAGACAAACCTCTCTGCTAAGTTCATCCTCGAAGAAATGAATAATATTCAATTTATAACTCAAATAATTTTTTCTTCGTATAAAATCAATTCTGTTTAATTAATAATCAATTAAAAGTATTAGCAAAGTATTAGAGATAAATGTATTTAATAAAGTGATGTGTATATATATATATATATATATATATATATATATATATATATATATATATATATATATATATATATATATATATATATATATATAACGAAGTATTATAATCCATAAAAACCATTCACGCTTGCTATTATCCCTCTTTAAACTTCTCTATGATAACTTTAACCTTTTAAAGGAAATATTATTTTTTTTTCGAAACATTAAATGTAATTACTGTTTAATAGAGCGAACTGTTACGTTTTGTAATATTAGGACATCAGCTAATACTTCTGCAAAACTTAAATTATAATAAAATATTTTTTATTGACAATATATCTTATCTTAGTCAAGAAACGTGTTATGCTTTACGATCTAATTTTAGAAAATATGTTACAGATATCTTAATCTGTATATTGTTTCGTTAACCATATATGGAAATTTTTTTCCATTAATATGCCCGAAAATATTTTCAGTATGGTTAAAAATTCTTTTTATAAGATATTTATAATTTTTTTGTAAAGGTTAGTGTGTACAGGGAGGTAAAACTTGTTTCATGAATATTTGTGCATTTTTTATATGTCTTGTGTATTTTTTTTTCATTTATGTATATTCTTCTATGTAATGGAGCTTTCATAGTGAACATAAATTTTACCAACTAGAAAACACAATATTTTGCTCGAGAGTTTCCAAACAGCCAGGAAAACGTTTTGCCCTTGGTATCGTTGTTGGTTAAAATCGTTGACCGGAACTGTCCTCCCCACCAGGACGGACAAAGGACTCTGACAGCTTGCTTTGTGAAAAGAGATACTTTCCCCAGGGTAAAATAAAACCGAAATGCATTCTGAGGGGGTATGTTGGAGTCAGGCTGGCATAGTCTGAGATCTTGGTTTTTGTAGTTGGTACTATTGGAAAAACATTGAAAGTTAACCTTGAAGATTTATGATTCTGGAGAAGGATCGGTCACACTGATAAGGTTGTAGATCTCTAAACATAATGTTTTTTTTTCCCATTTGGAGACATTGGGAAATGCTATAAGAGTAATATTTCGAAGCGAATATAAATTTATTAGCTAATGACGTTTAATTGGAAATTTTCCGCGCTATTCATTTAAGTTTAAACATCTATAAAATTGAAAATATATCTACCTTTTAAACATTCACGAAAAAATGGTTATCAAGCTATTGAATATATGTTTGATTAATTGATTAGTTCATAATTCCTTTTATGTTTATAAACTAACTAATATCAAACATTGCCTAGCCGGGATTCGAACCCAGAAACTTACTTATATTAACCATTTCTTACCCTATATGCTATATTATATACTCAACTGACATATATATTAAGAATATGAATATGGACATGAAAATCCACATAATAACAGTTCGAACAGAATCCACATTTCCATTTAATGAATAACTTGTATTATGTCACATGGACTACTGTTTATGCAAATGTATCACAATATTATATGTGTCACTGGATGCCCAGATTTTAATTGTTACATGTGTAACATTGTTTTCCTTTTTGGCGCAGACAGCAGGTTTGTTTTGTGTTATTTGTATGGATGTTATTGCTTTTAATAACACTATATTAAATTAAATATTCTCCTTTCATATGTATACGAAATATTATTAAACAATAATTGGACGCCATTTAAACGAAATTGAATGTAATGGCACAATAAAAAAAATATACAAAAAATAAAAAATAAAATAAAACAATAATAACGAAATACAATTATTTATTGTTCAAGGACCATTTATTATGGATGAAAATACATTACCACATGACTAAGAATATGCATATCGCCAGTTGTATCAACTAATTTATGATAGATCGAAATTTGATCACCAAGTTCCATCTTCAACTTCTTATGCGAAAACACGGACGCATTACCAAATACACTAATCACAGCAGTATTATCAACCTTCCCCTCATGAACTGGAAAAGTCTTCCAACATATTATATCACAAACATCAATATCACCGATCTCCTTAGGCGCAGGATCCTTGTCAACATGAGACTTTCGGTGGGCGCCATGTAGTGTCGCCCGTACTAGAACTACATACGGGAGGCGCGGAGCTTCAGCAGCTAACATTCCAGGTTGTAGCTTGCCGAGTCTATTTTTAGAACAGTGGCTCTACCGGATGTTAGAATTTCAAGGTCGTGGACTTGTGTTTTTCTCTCTCCCATGTTCTTCATTATGTTATCTATGGAATTCTACAGTATATAACCAGATTGCATCTTGTAGTTATTCACTTCTCTCCGTATCATTAGAGAAGACACATCATAATGTTTCGTCATCAGTCACGTGTTTCAAGGTATTATCCTAGGAAGGTATATCGTAATATTTTGTCTTTTACTATGGATGTCAACACTCGGTGGTAGGGTGTCTGCTCCCGATGTGCATGCAAGTAGGCAGTTATCGCCATCTTGCCTTAGTGCCGAATAAATTTGACGATCGCGACCAGCTCAGGACAGCGCGCATTGGCGTGTGTAGGAGAGGGTAAAGGGGGTGCAAGCTGGTTTCTTGACCTCAGGGTCCCACAGACACACATTGACGAGGGGTGGGACGGGGTGGTTATAAGCAGGCAGTCCTCCCGATGTGAAACTCCCTGCACACTCGGCGCAATCTTCAGTCGCTTATGAACATTTGTGGAAGACAGACGTGCTAGTCGCCAGCTCCTTCATAAACACCGCACCTCTACACACTTGGCGGCCGACGAGCTTACAAACGCAGGGTAGCTCAAACTACGCACCGGCGACCATCTAACGTTCATTCATCTCTATAGCGATAGCTATAATTTACGTAGTATTTTATCGGGAAAATATAAATTTTCGTGTGTCAACATTTTTTTTTCTTTTCAGATCGATATACTGTGTTTGCGATAGGATTGTCAATTTCTGTGTTCAGTAGCCGGAAATACCATTTGTGTTAACAAGTGCAGTGAATTTCATAAACATTTACCGTAATTTAAATACAGTTGCCTATCGGACATGCTACACGTATCTACTCACAGCTCGACGTAAGTGCTACTCAATCATACCTCGAACGAACTTATTCTAATATTTCAGGTACATGATTGTGTCTGGTTTAATCGTATTCACAGGCTGAATCGTTTAAAGTTGTTAATGTGTTATTTATTCATACTGACTAGATGGATTTCGTTTACTGAGTTTGCACTTGTCGACATCAGATGTTATACACGTAGTTAAGATTCTCTCTCGTGTGAATTATATTTCTAAGCTCGAGACTCACGTTACATTTAAGACTCACGTAATTGCACTTATTATTATTATTCACATAGTCGTTTGAAAATTTCCTATTCGATGCATGTAATTTATTCATACATAGAGCACTCTGAAATTCTTTAAGGTATATTTGCATTCCTAAAACAGATCGTTTAACAAGTAAATAGTATCTTTCTGAGTCGCCTATCTACGAGCCATATCCACCCAAAAAACATAACATTTACACTAAGCCCACTCTTAGGTATCGTTTAAACACTCTGAAATTCTCTCGTGTGTTAAATATATTTATAAAAATCGTATATCTATCACCAACATCCCGCCAAACACCTCAAAATTAGAAAAGATATAAAAAAATTAGCCTTAGCTCACTCGTGCACTCAACTATACACCTATATAAGACATTGTAACCCACCACTCTGGTCAGTCGCCTTCAGAACACCACACCGTCAACATCGGACAGAGCTTCCGCTACCCCCTCCCCCACCCAAAAAAGAAAGTAAGAAAGAAGTACAAAATCAAGAAAAAAATTAACGCTTTCAATTAATTTAACCCTTTCAATAAATTTAACTCTTCCAATTTTTGATCGGATTAAAATCGGATCAAGGATTAACCCTTTCAATACATTTAACCATTTCGATTAATTTACCCCTTTCATTAAATTTAACAATTTTGATTAACATTTTCAATCGCTTTAATTAACCCTTTGATATCAATTTCATATCAAATAAATGAGGTCAATCAAAAAAGGCGGCATCCCTTTGTATCTAGAACCCCCTACCACCGGCCCTACTACTGACGGCACAAATTTCCTGTCACTGGGGATAAGATTGAAATGAGCTGCCTATACTCTATGCTACAGCAATATCATTTTGGTTGGTCTCTGTATTTCCATCCACCATTCTTCGGTTGGTGCTGGCTACACCGGACACGCCTACTGTACTCTGCAACGTTTATTATTGGCTGGCCGTAGACCAATGAAGTCACGCATAGCCTGTCTTACCAATTTATGTATTGCTATAAAAGTAATAAGTTTTAAAAACCATCGTGTTCGTTCGAAAAATTATTAAAAATAACAGTTTTATTCCTACAAACTGTAGTGTTGACTTGTAATGTTTTATTTAGATTGCGATAAAGTCTAATGAAATAGTAAAACTATAAAAGCTTGAACCTTGTATTCAAGAGCAAATACATTTCCATATAAACGTAGCCCCGAGCATATACGTGCATACTCCTCAAAGACTTATGGATGTTGGACCCCAAAAAAAAAATTAATAATTTTATTTTTGTATCAAACAATGTTTAACTTGTACACATTATATGTGATGACACTTTCCTCAAATACAAATTGGTATACTTTATATATTTTTTCAATGATTCGATCTCAAATTTACATTTTTTTTTTGTTTTGCTGCAGCTATTATAGCAAATACTAAATACGTTGTAAAAAATGAAGAAAATAAATAAATACAAAGTAACTAATGCCATGGGCTACCGCGTGAGATATACGTCATCACCAAATAACTAGCCACTTTATGAAAAAAAATTAATATATTCAAATGTTAGTATATTTTTAACTTGTTTTATTGTATGAATTATTTGGCGATGACATATATGTCACACGGTCGTCCATGGCATTAGTTTACTTCGAATTTTTTTTCATTTGTACAACTTAGTATTTATTATAATGGCAATTATAATTATTATCATTGCAATTTGAATTTGACATCAAATTATCCAAAAATTTTAAAGAGGAAAATGTCATCACTTATAATGTGCACAAATTGGACACTGCTTGGTACAAAAATGAAATTATAAATTTTTTGGAGTCCAAAACCGTTAACCACGTCTTCCAAAAGTGCTCAGTTTAACGTGAACAGCCTATACAGAATGAATTCGTGAAACCCATGTACCTCTAACGAAAAGGCCTGCTGAGAGTAGTGGATGAGTCTGATATCCAGCCTGTATGGTAACGAAGCTACAAAATTTTCCAGTTCCATCCCTTTCCACAAACGTGCGGGGATGGAGCTCGCGCAAACGAACCTCCGCCAGACAGGTTTATACTTAAGTGCCCGGACCCCCAGCTCCAAGCTCCGTGCAACACTCAGGCACACACACACACACACACACCACACACACACACCGTGTGCGGGAACAAATTAAAACTTTTGCAGTGTGCAGAACTCCGCGGGGGTCCGTCACAGGAATCTCGACTCGCAGTTTCTTTATTAAAATGCATGAAGCGGTCGGCGCGGAGCGGCAAGAAAAGAAGTATCTTCACCTACCCTTCCCTGTCCCCCTGAGCTATCAACCCTGTCCACCCTCCCTGTGCCGCAAACCTGCTTGTAAATCCTCATACAACCGGGTCCGCTTTCCCGGAATGTGAAATGCGCTAAATATTTAATGCATGCGGGGCCGCCGTCCTGGGATTTCCGAGAACAGAGTTTGGCGTACGAAACAAATGAAGACTATGAAATAGTGAACACTATTCTCAGCAAGAGCACTACGTGTCCTAGTTATTCGCTAGTTCCTCTCCCCCTTACCACCCCCCCCCCCCCAATTCGAATTTACTAATTTACTATTTTTTACTTTTCTGCGTTGCTGATAACGTTTCTGTTGAAGAAATGCAGAAAAACTACCAATTTTTCATTCTTGTTTTACCAATTACTAGAGACAGGTGTTTTTCGCGGAAATATTTCAAGGCCAGCTGGACTCCGAAAAACTTTATTTCGTATGCAAACTCGTGGTTGGATTATTTTTAATGTTGCGAATCATGAACGTCCAGTATCGGAATACTTTATTCTGATTGGCCCAGACAAATAAGAACATTTCTTCTCACGTAGACACGCGGCCACTAGCCAAAGGAAGTTGTGGTTGTTGATGTAGGATATTAAAAGTCTAGCATGGTCATAATTTTTTTCGCGATAAACACCTGTCCCCGCCAATCATAAAAAATTAAATCATTTTTGGTATTAAAAAAACAACACATTTAGTGCTCAACACAAAAATAAAGGTAACCTTATGTATAGACTTTTTTTTAGTATGTACATGCTCCAAGGCTGGTTTTTATTTTGAGCATACGGGGCCGCGGTTGTGAGGTGGCTAGACTACTCGCTTTCCACCTAGGTGAATCAGGTTCGATTCTTAGAGGGGGTCGCTCCTGGGTTTTTCGCAAGAGGGGAGTCGTGCCGGGCGATGCCGCGCAGGTCGGAGGGTTTTCTCGGCGATCTCCCTCCTCTCCCCCCCCCCCCCCGTCCTTTCATTCCGGCGCAGCTCCGTACTCGCCTCGCTTCACTCTCATCGGCTCTCAAGACCTCGATCTTAAAGAGCCGTTCAAATCTATTCATTCGCTCATTCACTCATCAAACCTGGTAACAAATTTGTATTTTTCACGGTTGTGGTAAAATAAAAGAAGCATTAAATTAAACGCGCAACTGCTATAGTTTATTCATAGTTTCTTTACTCTTATTGAATCACGTCTTTGAAAAATCACCCCACGCAGGACATGTTTGGTTCTTTCCTAAATGTGTAATCTATCACAGGCGTTTCGTGCACCTGTTAACGAAAAATCACCTTATTTTTTGTTAAATCGAATTTTCTTGATATTTTATTCATAAATTATAATAATTCGTTTAGAATTAATTTGAGTAAAACCAGTGAGAAAATATAGGTGTGTTGGTAATGGCTAGTACGGGATAGTTGTTATGCAAAGTATTATTACACAGGCTGCTCACGAATGTGGCACCTTTCACAATTAGAGATTCAGTCTATGGATGAAGAAGATTGGTATAGTAACAGGCTTTCCTAGACTCGGTTAGCCTTTTTTTGCATAAGGTGGAGGATTATCCTGGAAGCAGAACTTCAGCAGGGCTTCATAAAAGTTGGAAGTAACCGTTAGTGGACTACAGCGACAATATATTACATGTTTCCAGCACGTGGAAAACTGGCATGGCTAAGAGACGTGCAAAATTCGCGTTATCATTTGGTATCAGGCTGAAATTCACAGTAATGCACGTACCGGAGCCGGCGGCCTTTTTTTCATTGGCTGCTGCGTAAATGTCAAGCCACGCCCTTTCTAACTGAACTGCGCGTGATTGGGGCACACAACTGTGAAGTGATCAATGATTGGCGCAGCGTTACCTAGGACCGTGTCTGATACGGTATGTTCCAATCACAGACGTATTACAAAGGTACGCGTGTTTAAAGTTTAACGTGTCCCCACATAACAACGCGGATTTTGCAGGTCTCTAGGCATGACTCATCTGGGAATTGAACCAGGATCGCCTTGATAGGAGACTTCCGCGCTAGACTCTCTGTTAGCGCGGCCCGTCGAGAGGGATACGGAGAGAGAGACTCTTCTTATTGCGGGTCTCCAAGAGCCGAAAAACAACCCGAGAGACGGGTGGTAAAAGTCATGTGTTGGAAGAGGCAGGGAGGTGACACCACGATGCCAGTACGAACATGGTGTGGCGGCAAGAAGAGGGGCAAAACTGCAGAACGAAGAGAGATAGAGAAGTAAAAAAAAAAAAAAAAAAAAAACCGGAGTCTGGGGATGTGGCTGAAATAATCTTGACCCCGGCAGTATCCTGCCACACCAGATCACTCCTCAAAATCCCTCAGGACTAAGACCTAACTCTTCCTATCTCTCTTTCCCTCGCTCTCTCTCTCTCTCACTCACTCACTCGCTCTCTCTCTCTCTCACACTCACTCACTCGCTCTCTCTCTCTCTAGTTGGATTTACAAATAACCCGACTGTCCGACAAAACAGCCCCGGCACCGACAAAAATGTTTCATTAGCCAATCAGGAGCACGATTACCCCAACAAAATCGCAGCCCCGACAGCCCAACAAAGTAGATTTTATTTCTACTTTCATCGGGCGTCAGACCGGTAGGATTTGCTTGGCAGCAGAAAAAAAAAACTTAAACTTAAAAAATACCTTACCAAACAAAAGTTCGGGCGGATTTCACTACTGCGGAAAATTTGACATTAAAAATATTTTATATACGTGTTCATCCTGGTTATATTATAACAGAAAGCTGGTGAGTTAACGAAAATAAATATTCGTGAAAAAATAACTGCTTCAAAATCCAGAAATATTTTGTTTACAAAGTTATCAAAACAAAATAGTTTGCAATGATTTGTGATTTGCTTGCATTCCATAGTACGTTACTGGTCATTCTGGGATGTTCCGAAAGCCACGAAACACTTGAAGGATGAAAACTGTCAAGCTACTGTAAACACTGGACTGATTTTGGTGGCGGAAATGGTCGGACTGAATAGTCGTGTCGGGCTGTCGGGACGAGCTCGTCGTGGCATTGTCTCTATCTGTCCAATGGGACATCGCCTGGGCCTAGTGACGTTTATTCCATAGACGCAAGGGAAGCAATGCTTACCCTATATATATTGGAAATGTTTGGCCCTTTATAGTTTTCGCCTTAAAACATTGAAGTCTGCACACATTTACTGGCACTTAAGCCAAATTAGAAGTGAGTCACCTATATCCGCTACTACAAGAACACCGATTATGTTGGTGTCTGAGTTAGAACTCACCATCGTCCTATTGGTCCATACCACACCGGGCCCCATCCTGTACTTTAGAAGCGTTCATTATTGGTCGGTTATCACCCAATGGAGAACCGAGCTGATATTTACCCAATCAAATGTCCTTTATTGTATAAAGCATTTACATTCAATCATGGCCCTTTGAGTGGCTATAAATAAAAGCAATAATCAATGTTACTCCGCTGTCGTGTTATTGTGAGGTCGTGTTAAAACATCATGCTAGATATGTTCTGAACAACAAAGAAATTTTCAAATTAGCTTCGCCCGAGCTAGACACTTGAGCATAGTCTACAAAGTGTTAACTTTAAACACATTTAAATCTGAGTTTCCCGTTTCCGATTCGAGAAACAGAGATTTCGTAACTCCGGTACTGTGCACGCATAGTGCTGTTATCTAGTATTCATTTCCACAAACGGGAGCGAATAGCAATGAATCGAACTCTCAAGCAACAACACGCCACACGCTCGAGATCCTCTGTCACCAACCACATTCCTTCGATAGGGTAATCAGTCGTTCTGTTTGCGTCCTCCAGTCCTACATTTTTCCTTGGAAAGTGGACGAAAATGTTCGGGAAAACGGAAGTTTTCTTGTAATTTGTAATACGCTATATACATAATTGTTTAATTATAATATATATAAATAATATATATAATATTTAATTAATCTGTTTAATTATTATTGCATTCATTTCGTTTCCGTTTTATAACTAAAGTTAGGTATTATAAAATGGTAAATACATTTGGAGGGTAAGCAAAGTTGGATGTCGCATTTGTCATTAGAAATTGCTTACCCTGTAAAAAAAACTCACTACACGCCACTGCCTGGACCGTAGCCAAGATCCCTTCTGCTGACGTCATGAAGAACGTAACACGAGCACGCGCAATCCATCACTGCCCCTAACAAAAGTATTCGAACATACTCTATATCTGAAACAGCCAGTAACAATTGAGCCAAATCAATGAAAAAAGTGAAAGTTGAGCGACCGATAATCAGTGCGAGGCAACTAATTAACATGATCGCTGAATTTCACTGAATTATTTGTGATTCCCACTGAATGTTAGGAATTCCACTACCGTTTGTCACTTCTTCCCAATTCATTTCCTTGTTTTTCCAATCGGCAGTAGCTCATCAACTGGCTTTCAGTGAATATTATTTCGCTGACTGATAACACTAATTCAGGTTTAGAATGTACTTTGTTTGCAATCCGAGATATCTCGATAACTCCTAGGAATCTAATTCTTCGACGTATTGAAATCGATTACTCACAACACTACCACACAGTGTTTTCTGATCCTCGCCGTGGATGCTTAACCCTTTCAGTCCCGAATTAATTCACGAATTCGAGTGTTGCAGTCGTTACATTTTTTGAAGTGCGCTGTACTTGCGTCGAGTGTACTTATCGCAAACAATACACGACCTGCAGCGTGTTCACTGACGTCGGCTTTAACGCTTTGAGGATGGCACAAATTTACTAGCACTGAGGGCAAGTTTGAAGTGAGCTACCTATATTCTACACTACAGCAATATCGTTTTGGTCGCTCTCTGTATTTCCACTGACCATCGTCCTATTGGCCCTGGCTACACCGGATACGCCTACTGAACTCTGCAACGTTTATTATTGGCTAGCCGTCGACCAGTGAAGTCACGAGTTGGCTGTGTACCAATTAATGTGTCGCGCTAGAAGTAACAAGTTCTACAATCCATCGTGTTCGTTTGAAAAATTATTAAACAAAACAGTTTGGTTCCTACAAACTGAAATGTTGACCAGTTGACGTTTATTACATATATTCCGATAAAGTATAGCGAAATAGTACAGCTTTAAAAGTGTGAGCTTTGTCTTCAAGAGGGAAAAACATTCCTATATAAACGTAACCCCGCGTATATACGCGCATACTCCTCAAAGGGTTAACCATTCACAAATGAGAGGTGCAGAAAATTCAGCAAGTCAAATTTCTCACAAAGAACACGTTCAGAACACCGACCGCTGATTCCTCGTAGTGTACAACGACGACCATAAATATCACTCGCGTGAAGCATGTCCACGATCGTGGACCCGGGGAACGAACGTGCTATACGGGTTGAGGCGAGGTAGCGTCCGCCAAAGCGGTATTAACTCTCGAGAGGCAATAAATTCGTTCGGTGCGCCAGACCCCGGCCAAGCGGACATAATATAGCCCGGCTCCGGGATTAGAAGGCTCCCGTGACATTAAAATACAGCCCGTCGTGGGCAGGGGTCACTCTGGAAAGGGCAGGGCTAGTGGAGGGTGCCCTGACTTGGGGAACGAGCACATCAGTATATAGAGACCCCGCTAAATTCGCGTTATTATTTAAGGATAGACTGAGCTCCACGTTACTGTGCGTTTGATGACCTTAAGCCAATGATAAAGACGGGCGAAATTAGCGTTATTATTTCAAGACTGAGTAGATTTCGAACATTTGTGCCTTTGTACTTGCTTTTGTTATTGTTTTATAGTCTGCCCGGGCACACCATGGACTCCTTTGAACCAATAGGTAGAGACCTGAAAAATTCGCGAGTTCAGTAACCTGAAGGCTAGACTCTACAGTCTTATGTACACATATGCCGATGCCAATTGCATATTGTTTGCCTGCTGTCATAGTGGAAGGCTACGATTGGGTCAGCGTTCTGTAGGAGGTGTCAAACACCGTGCGGTCCAATGACTGAGATTATATGAACAGTCGCGTTTCGAATTCTAGCTTGTCCCAAAATGAATCCGCGAATTCGTACAGGTCTCTACCAATAGGAAACCTCTAACGAGATGCTTGCCCAACAACGTTAAATTAAATCAACAGGTGAAACGTTTCCTGATTGCTGAAGAAGACAATAAACAAATAGCTCCGACTAAAATGTGTATATGACGGTGGATTTCAGCGTGCTGCCAGAAAATAATGCGAATTTTGCAGGTTCATAGCCATCGGCCAAAAATATGGCCTCGGAGAATTCTTGAGCCAATAATGTTAAGTTCAGCTTTGGAGTGGCCAATCACATCTGACGAGCTCAAGCAGAAACGTGACGTTGATTAAAGTTCAGTGTCTAATGAAACCACGAACTGTGGTCACTTTGTCGCGAGGCAGTGGAGTCTGTAATGTCACCAAAAGGTAACGTGAATTTTGCATGTATCTGCGCATCAGGATGGATCGCCAAGAACATTTCCGCATCCCCGGGTATCGTTTCGCTAAGAGTTCGTAATTCTGACTTTTTTTTTTCATTCGTTATAAATAACTATTCTAGGAAGAGGGTACTACTTTTGCCAGAAAATGAATGGCTTAAATAAATTATCATATTACCGGTAAGTGTTATTTTTAATACTTTGAGGACTATACTCGAGTGTAGTTCGAGCAAAACTTGTTTGGATATTTCATTCCACATAAAAAACAAAACTGGTACGGGTATACTCACATAAATTCCCTATTTCATAAGGATTTTAAATAGGAACTAATACAACATCAACAACGAACTTCGTAAGTGAACGACAAATTTTTGTGTAGTTGCGGAAATCAACACGATGGGATGTTCATCCTGTTACATACCAAAGAACATTTTGTTGGGGAAAAGGTAAACTCTGCACTCCATTGGTTGGCAGCCGGCCAATACGGAAAGACTGGTGTAGTTTTGACCAGTATAATGGCGTTAAGTGACAGTAAGGACCAATAGAACACGGTGTCCCTGCAGCGGTATGGACACAGGTGGCTAACGTCTAGCTTGTCTTTGAAGCTGGTAAAAGGGTGCCGACCTCAAAGTGTTACAGTACTTTCAGTTACGCACCTGCAATTATTAAAACAACTTTATCCTCTCACTTCTTCATCCCCATATTACTTCCCTGTTCGAAGAAGAAAACACCTGCAGTTAAGTTCGTCCAAGAGTGGGAATATATTTTCTATATTTTTAGCGTATTATGTATATTTTTATATTAAATACTCTGAAAATGTATGATATCGGCAGAAACTTTAATTTATAAAACTAATCAAATGAATGGTTAAAACTTTGCAAACTGAAGTAGGCTGGAGTGTATCCTTGGTGGGTTATCTTAATGGCGACCAGGGAAGGGCTTTTGCCGAAGTGTCATACAATGTGAGTGAAACGAATTTAGGCGTGGTGGCTGTTGATTGAACAACGTGTAGGTGATAAAACTGCAGGGTAAAAGAGTCCATGTGTAGTGTATGTAGGTCTACTGCCTGTTTGGTCGAGTTTTCAAGCAGCCAGTACATTTTAAAGTGAAAGTCAAAACGTAGTGTTTGTTGAGAAACAAAAAAAGGCAAACAAACACTGGTGTCACTGCCTCATTACATGGCAATCGGGAACTGCGCAGGGAAACGAAAATCATTCCACATTATCCATTGGCGTGGGGTTTGCCTGCGGAAAGTGAAAAAGTAAAGGGGATCAACGGGTGGCCCAGCCACCATAATAGAAAAACATTACCACCCTCTAGAAAATATTTCACCCAACACAACGTTTAGTTATTTGTATAAAATTGTGTGTTGTTATAGGACTGAGAATCTGAGTAAAGATGTACCATCCATTTTATTAAATGAGGAAATTGCACGCCTAGATGCTGTAACGAATATATCCTGCCACCGCTTAGTCTTTCTTGCATCTGATATTTACGTACGACGTCGCAGTGACGCCCTGTGTCTTATTAACTTTAGTCCAGTCATGCTAATAAAGCTTAACTACACGAAAGGAAACAACGTAATGAATTCGTGCGCACTCGGTGTAATAATATTTTGAATAAGAACTATTTCTAACTAGATATTAACAACACAACTATTTTCTTACTAGTTTTGCTCATATTGATAAAAAAAAATGAAATATAATTTATATGTAAGTTATAACTGAAAATTCAATTTTACCAAAATTAAGGCACTTCTACTGTAACATAAGTATAAAACGTTTGTAATACATGTCATATTTAGGAAACAGAAAAATGTTATTCATGGGGTGATTTTTCAAAGGTTAGATTCAAAAGATGTGAAGAAGCCGTGAATATATTATACTGCTCGCTATTGTCTTTAAGTGGTTTTAGGTCAAACGACTGCAAGTCAAACGACTATAAGAGAAACGACTGTATCTGGAGTTAAGATTTGGCGAAACGACTTTTGGTCTGGTGCCTGCAGCCCTACAGCCTGTTTCTGGAGTTATATTAGGTTCACACGGGTACTCCCATAATAGCTCTCCCCAAACAAAATCCCTTGACACGTGCCATACGCAGGCGTTTGAAGTGTTGCGACCTTTGGACATGGGCGTAACTAATATCGAAGCCAGAGAGGTGGCTATAATCCCTCTTACCCATCGTACTTCACTACTCACGGAATGACAAAAGGTTTTGTTGAATAAAACAAATTTATTTTTGGCGCAACGAAATAGTTAAAAATAGTTAAATATTTTGTTATTCTCGTTTGGTTATCACAAATAAAGATTTGTTTGGTGCAACTAAAGATTAATTTTGCCTGACGTACGTGAAAGAGTTTATTTTAATATCAAAAAGCACATGTGGCGAGATCGGGTTACGAACCTACATCAGTTGCGACCAAGCTCCTTATCCTTAGCAATCACGGATAAGGCGACGACTGAAGAGACAAAGATATTTTTTAATGTATACATTTCAAATACTGCACAACGAGTGCAAATAAATGTGACAAGTTCTGGAGCTTTCCGTTCTAGTCTCCTGTTGAACTTGTTTTATTAGGATTTTTATACCATTATTAAGCATCAATAATACCTACCAAGACAGTGGAAAACTTCTACATCCTACTCCTGAAATCCTGTGCCAAAACCAATTAATATGCACTGCTAAAATTAAACATGAAATTTGACAAGATTTCTTAATGTGCCAGCATTCTTTGAGAAGTATCCCGTAGGATACTAGTAGCAGGGGCGGGGATTAATTGGTATTAATTGATGGATTATCGATTTCATTGAAATGGTTAATCCTTAATCCGATCTTATTCCGATCAAAATTGTTAATACGATTTTATCCCGATGAATTTTTTAAATTCTCATCGGATAAAATGGTATGTTGATTTTATTGATTGATCCAATTAATTTAATTGAATTAATCAATCAGAATTGTTGTGTGATAAGTGTATAGTTGTACTTAATATTTTCTTTCTTTCTTTTTGGGGTGGGGAGCAGCTCTGGTAGATGTTGTCAGCACGACGTCTGACATTCGACTGAGGCGTGGCGTGTTGGGGACAGGGTATATGTATATATAATATAGTAAGTTTTGTGCAAGAGTGGCATAAGTATTTTTTTGATGGAATATTGCTCATAGACGGTAGATAGACGATTTTTTTGTTAATTAAACAGAAAGAGACGTATAGTTAACACACAAGAGAAATAATTTCAGCGAGTTCTACTTATGAATAAATTGTACTCATCGAATCGCAAGTTTCAAGCGAACAAAACTATGTGAATAACATCTGGTGTCGACAAGTGCTAAATGATCACAATTATGTGACTCTCCGGGTGTCTTAACATGAATGAATGAATTCATTAACGATCTACAATGAATAAAAAATATGCCCCTATAAATTAAATGGCTAACGAACACAATAGCAACATATATGTAACACTACTTGATGCCTCTTGCACATACCTGGCAGTATTTCAAAACATGTCCATTAGCCTGTGAGACTGGCGAGGAGCTTCTGAAATGTAATCTACATATAAAAATAAATTTATTTATTAACACGCATAAATAATAAAACGTTTAATATACATCCATTCGCTTGGGAGGTCTCTGCAGCACTGACTTGGGTATAGGATTTACATCAACTTTTAAGCTGTGTTGATTGTATTCTACATTTGATTATCGATTAAAGTAAAAAATACTGGAGATTTTAATGAAAATACAAAACAGCTAACGAACACAAGTTCATGAAAATAACCAAACACATAATGAAATCGCACCTCCCCCAAAACCCATTCGTCCGCCTCGGAGGCTGGTGAATCAATGAAGCGAGCTTACGTCTAGAGCCTGACTATATATACCTGGAGCGTGGTCGGAGGCTGACAAGCTGCTTAGGTTATAGCTACTCGGAAATAGTTGTGAGTACAATTTACATTACAAATGGATAAAAATTATATTTATGACACACAGACTAATATATAAATTAAACTAGTTGAATTAACAATGACTTGAAAAAAAACTCGTAATGAAATCGCCCCTCTCCCAAAACACATTCATCTGCCTCGGAGATCATTCAATGGATGATTGAATTGCATGACGTGTGCCAGCTTATAAACTGCTATACATGTGGAGCATGGCTGAGTTGAAATTTACGACTGGCAGAACCTATTTGCCTACCAAGCTACTATTAACGACTTGAATACACTATTCGTCCTACAACAGAGAACAAAACGATACATTTTTAAAGAACGTTTCACTATTGTAAGAATAATTCACTTTCAACACTAATTATTTCAGTCGAACTGTAGGGACACTCAGATGATGTGAAGAAGGATTTAATCCCGCAACACTTAATAGAAACATACTATATATACATATATATAATAACGGATGTACTACAAAATTTTTTCCATTAAGTCTGTGAAATTCACGACACTAGTTACTGAAACGACAGTTAAAGAATCACTCCAAGTTTCGTCGACCGAACACAGAAATGTAGTTTACACAAAAATTATTTTATTCTCGAAAAATTAAATTTTTAAAATATTAAAACGAGAATCATGTCTATCACTCTCCGAAGCCCACTGGCCGACACCGCAAATCGGGGACCTCGCTACCCCTTGGCCATGTCACGAAGCCTACCGTCCCCGGTGAAGACGAAGGAGCTGATGCATATATGTATCCTGGCCAAGTGTTGTTGTGAAACTAACATGGCGGCAGACAGCTAAAATTGTTCACATCGCTCCTCACTCCCCCACCACTTGTCCAGAAGATGACTTTGTGTGAAAAGACAGTTTCTATCCAAGGTCACGGACCCCCTCCCTCCAACACAGAGTTCATTTCCGGAGGGCTGCTCTGTGCAAGCCCACACACACCTGCCCCTTGATCCCACCCCAGAGCACAATTTTCTACTGGCTGGAGAATTCCACGGTCCAAGAACCCCGCCTTCGCTGTCGATTCAAGGCCACGAACCACCACCCTCCTACCTTCACTGCCAACCCAGATAGCATCTTTTGCCCAACAACAACTTCAGGGACTCTCCAACTCACCAACACCCCTCAAGATACCAAGTTAGACTTTTCCGAAATGTTCATTTATTTACAAAACTACACTTTACCCATTAATTGTGGACTTTCCCAAAAATCTATCCTGCCTGGTTCTGTGAGAGGAATAGTTATTCCCCCACACACCCCTTCCTCTGACTCGCCATACCTGTAGCTGTTCAACAGACTTCAAACCTTTGTGCGCTGGAGATGTTCGAAAAAATTCTCACATTTAGACTCTCAAGTGTCTGAATGTTTGCTGCAAACGAATATATTTTAACAACTTCCACTACTTTATTATTGGACATAATTTGTGAAAAAATGTATAAATACTACCTAATCGCGATCTAGGCGATCGACTCTAATACATCCATACAAATTTGCCAAAAAATGAATAAATCTAGGAACGATTTGGCTCCCTGCAACTTCGTCGAAGAAAAACGATTAAATGAATACTAACTTACTTAACGCGAAAGCAGTTTATTGATCCGAAATAATTTTAACAAGAACACCGTCGAAAATGTATCACTGAGAAAGTTTAAAAAAAATTCTCATAGCGAACACATGTAGACTAGCTTTGAAAATCCACATTTACGAATCTTAGCCGAATAACCCATGGATTATATAAAAAATAATAGATATGCGCAAACTTCAAAATAACGGAAAAGATTTCTACACTATAAGCTGTCGAAATAAAAGTTTATTGAATCCCATAGTTAACACTAGTGGAGAAACTGAATCAAAATGCTATTCAACAATTATTAAGAAAGAAAGAAATTTATTAACATCCGTGAAAATGTTCTAACTCCTATCGTATTTTATGTTACGAAGGTTAAATACGCGAAAAGCAGAAATATTTCGAAAAATACAGCTGTGAAGACTGTGAGTGAGGTGTGAACCCCGAGCAGATAAATGAATATATCACATAACAAGTGTAGCAGGTTGGGGAGCAGCCAGGCGAAGCATGAGGTCGGTGCAAATGTGTAAACAGGATTGGTCACCGCCATATGCTGGTGTGACTTTGTCTGTCTTTTTCTATCTTGTAACAGACCGCTAGCCGATGAGGGATGACCTCGCTCCTTTGCCAAGGGAATGCATAACACTAGCGAACTGCCGTCAAGCAACCATCCTGTCTCGCTCGGGATAAGGACAGGTAACAATGCTTTAGTTTTATACATGTCCTAACTGTAGGAATCCTACAGGCTTCACGCAGTGTCAAACATAAAATTAACTGATTCACACAATAAAGATAGATATTGAGTAAATGACATTTCTATGTGTTTGAAATATACCGTGAAAATCGTCAGCATTTGTTAATACCCATTAAATGCATTTTACATTTGTATTTAAAACTCGTATACTACAAGTAAAGTATTTATTTTGTCTTGTTTTCTGTTAAGACACAAAATGGTTTACTCATTGCGAATCTCCATAGTCTTTACTGTGTTAAATATTAAGGATTTCGCTATTTTTAGGTGATATTCACGCTAACTGATTTCACAGCGCTATACTATTGTTCGCTGTTATGGAAAGCGCTCAGACAAAGTAATTCGCCAATTGTTGCAAACAAACACACACTTGTTAATCCGAGTTAATAGAAAATTACGTATTGTGTTCGCTGACAACAAAATTAACAAGGTTTTGTTATCTTGATATGCATTTTTCAAGATATATATGTAAAAAAAAGTTACACCCATGAATAAATAAATGTTCTTCACACAAACAGACTCCAAAGCTACAACCCCTGGGGATAAAGTAATAAAATATATTTTATTTTTATGTTAACAGTGACTCACTCATTTCTCTAAGATATATGTTTATAGAATTCCAGATCTACAAACTATTTGGAGGTAAATAATACAGAATGAAACACACATTCACTTTGAAATACACTTTTAATATATCCCATCTCTCCAACAAACACAATATTTATTTACATATACAAAAATCACACTTTTCTTAAAAATATTTATTTATATACAGAAAAAAACACTCAATCATCTTTCCTTGGAATTCGTTTGGTAACATTTGGTTGATAATTTTGCAGGAAGAAGAACTCGTTACTCTCAAATCTGTTATAAGTGATTATTCACAACATATTTTAGATGAGGTGTTGACTCGCTAGCTGATAGAATAGCTCGCTGGCTGTTAGAACTTCTGTAAAGTTATTTTATGACACTATCTATTAGTTAATTGCTTCACTCTTGATGCAGCTGACAGTCTAATTGACTTGTAGATGCTATTATGTCATTTAACTATCTCATTGGAGGTATTGCATACAGCAGAGCTGAATTTACTATGGTATTGAATGTAGTGTTGCGGAAAACATGTAGACATGTCATAAAGTTCACCAACATTGGATGAGTGTAGGACAGGGAGGGAATTGCTTTGAAAGTAGGAGGTTTGCGTAATGTCCTCCTCTGCCATGAGGGATTTCAAGTACTTACACGTTACTGTTATACTAATTCTAATATAGGTCAGGGTGATGTTTTAGCTAAATCTATCAAAGGAATTCTCCACCCTTGGAAAAAATGAGAACAGTGTATGTCACTGTTAAGCGTATTGTTAACTATATGTGAATCAGTTAGACTGCCAGCGAATGTGCTAGCCAGTATCTCGTATCTGAGATTTGTTGATGAACTTCTCACTGATGCTTGAGAGTCGGAAATCAAAATACTTTCATCCCTGAACAAACATATCGATTTTTTGGAGGTAATTCAGTGGGTGGAGCTGGAAATTTTAACTGCGGAGTTAACCGTGGTGCTGCCTTAGGGTGTGGTGCAAATTGTGGAGCAGATTGTGAAACAGATTGTAGAGCAAATTGTGGAGCAGATTGTGAATCAGATTGTGGAGCAGATTGTGGAGGCAACTGAGGAGCTGCCTGAGGAGCATATTGTGGAGCAGATTTTTGAGCAGATTGTGAATCAGATTGTGGAGCAGATTGTGGAGGCAACTGAGGAGCTGCCTGAGGAGCAGATTGTGGAGCAGATTTTTGAGCAGATTGTGGAGCAGACTGTGGAGCAGATTGTGAATCAGATTGTGGAGCAGATTGTGGAGGCAACTGAGGAGCTGCCTGAGGAGCAGATTGTGGAGCAGATTTTTGAGCAGATTGTGGAGCAGACTGTGGAGCAGATTGCGGATCAGATTGTGGAGCAGATTGTGAAGCTGAGGACCTGCCTGAGGAGCAGATTGTGGACCAGATTGTGAAGGTGGTGAACCAGTGTGGCAAGTTTTACAGTGTCTTTTTCAAGCATCACTCCGAAGAAAATTGTTTCTGGCAAAAACCACACTAAAACTTCTGTCTTGAATTTTTTATTCCACAGCTCGTTCTTTCATGCCATCGTAAGTTCCGGAGAACTGTAAATTCTTTACCGCAGAAGCGACACTGCAAATACATCATTTTTTCCGTACTATTCAAAGATTAGACTGAAACTCCAAGGAATACACCTTTTATAGGTAGTTAAGGGCAATTCCAGGAAGCAATTGGATTACATTATTCATTTTAAACAAAATATGTCTGAATTCAAGAATCAATCAAATAAACATACCATTTTATCCAATGGGAATTTTAATAAGTCGATCGCATTTAGACCGGATTAAGGATTAACCAAAAATTTCATCGGATTAACATTTTTAGATCGGATTAATATCGGATTAAGGATTAATCCTTTCACTCAAAATCGATAATCCATCAATTACTCCGAATTAATCCCAGGTGGGGTAGAACGCCCCCGCCCCTATTACTGATACTTTAATTTGGTACAATTATCTTTAAAACTGAGAAGGAATTTCGTTAATTTGATTCCCCATTAAATCTTTGCAGCCGCAGACTTGGTATGTAGCACTCTTAAGCATATTAGTATTATATTATAACTTTTGCAAAGTACGATTTGTTTTGTAATCTTCCTATATGTCTCGTAAAACTTGCGGTATCATTTTCGTGTTGAGCTCTGCGGTACCGCCCCCCGACATGAGGGTAGACAGGCCGTGAGAGAGCAGCACGTGCTGCTTACGTGCCGTGGAACTAGTCATCCACCCCTTTCTCCCACTTCCAACCCCCTCTCACCCCTGCACACAGTACATGGCGCAGTCTGGTCTGGAGTCATCCGAGGAACACGAAACCTGACACCGGCGATGCATCGCCGTGGGAAAATCGCCCACGCGAGGACAAATGTGCTGTAGTCCAGAACTCCGGTTGGAAATACAGGATAAGGAGAATACGCCTTAAAAAAAAAAAATTGGCATACTTTACTTGTTCCCAGAACAACTTTAATCTGTTAATAGCCGGAGGTAGAAAGCAGTGCTGTCATTCACACCGGGGAGGGTGGGTGGGAAATGTGACATTATCAAACTCTTCGGTTCTTGTGTAATTTGGAACTGCGATTTCCCGCGGGGAGAGTTTGGAACTACGTGTGTTTCACATCCAGGTTGCGCCGATTGAACTTTCGCAATTGGCCGCATTTGCTCGAGAAGCATTTTCGGCTTCGTTGGAGCGATTTCCGTACAAACTTCCCACATTTAAAGCAAAAGGCCCTACCTAGTTCTCACACAGTTCTCGTCGTAAGCAGTCGTGTATGTCATAATCTAAAACAAACTATGCATTATTTTAATGTACATATTATTTTCCAGCATAGAAATGAAAATTGGTATAGGCTGTTGACGGTTAAGTGAGCACTTTTCAGGCTCTAGTTACTTTTTCCATCCCGCCTTTTTTTTTTATCCTTTATCCATCTTCTTAAATAAATATTGCCGTGTAAGTAATAAACACAGTGTGAATATTCCACCGCACTCGGGAGTCAACGTCTATAGCTAATATATATATATATACACATATATATAATATGTATTTATTTATTGACAATTATTCCAAATGAGGGGGCGTTTAAAAGTGCTAATTTTGTGCTTTTTTTTTAGAGAAAAACGGAAAATTTTAAGACATTTTAAGGCTAAAACATGCGATCATGAGAGTGAAACGGGAAATCCAAGATGGCTCCCAGTGCCACGGCCCCTTCCCCTTCATAATAAATAAATTAAATTGTAATGTCTGCTTTGGCTTCTGCCCTGGAAGAAAACCGAGCAGGCGACTTGATGAGTACACACAGATACCTTATAATGTAAGGTCTCTGTTCCGCCACTGCCTAGAACATATTATTAGGGACAGGAAATATTCGCGAGTTGAATTACCTGTTTGCTAGAATCCAGAGTCCTGCGTACACTCGAGCCTCAGCTGTGTGTCCACTGGTTGCTTCCCCAGAGAGTGGCCAGTGTTACTCCACGCCTGGCAGTATGGGATTCGCTACTTATATCCTCTCCAGTCTGCTATTGGCTCAGAGTTGTCCAGAGCGTGTCTAATAAACTGCGAACCAATTACGAAGTCAACTTCAGTGTGCACATGTTTGACGTCTCTATCGTGTCCTGAAATTAACTCGGGAAATGTTCCTATCCTTACGCATTATGTTCGAACGCAGTGAAGGAACCGCCCCGTAAGGAGTGATCGCTCTCCCCCCATTTTTTTTCCTTCCCAAAAAACGGTACGTGTAATTAATTTTGTAAGTTCTTCAGATTTCCAAACATTTAGAAATAAATATGTTTTATAAAAAGTGACTGCAATAAATTCAAGCTCTATAGTCTATAGAATCATAATATATCATTGGGGGGGGGGACAAAAGTTAATTCTAAAACTCAATCTCCACCACCTCCCCCCCCCCCCCCCGCTCCGCAACAAACGTTCTAGGCTTCGACTCTTCTTCCACCTCTGTTTATGGGGTTGTCCGATCTTGAGACCTCTCAGTTATTGAGAGATGGGAGGGAAGGAGCTTGGCGGTCCTCCATCTGCTCTGAAAGTTCCATACGTTACCTATATATTCTGTGTTGGAAGCAGATTCTATGCTCAATTTATTTTCTTAAATTTTTGCACTCGCCACTAAGATTAGCGTTAACGCGTTGATGAAGTCCCTAGATAATTACTCGTGTCCAAGACAAAATAGAAGTCAATTCGTTATTTGGTAGGGTTGCCATATTTTAAAGAGCAAGAAAGGGGGACACATTTTCCGAAGACATCGTCTTAGTGTGGATATCTATGTTGAATATTATTTTTAAGAAATTCATTACAGAATAACTATGATAGCTATGATAAAATGTTAGTGATAGCGTTCTTAACTTCCAATATAAATTATCTACCTGTTGTGAAATAAAAGAATACTTCTGCAACTCGACACAAAATTAGCATTTTTATTTTCCGGCATTTCGTTGCACACAAACACGACACCTGCAACAAATAGCTAGTTTGGGAACAGAAGATGCTCGCTAGGCTCAACATGTGTTGCCCCACGTCAAAAAATTACAATTTAAAAAACATCATCGATTTATAATAGCCGGTTGATTGTATCCGACGAGTATAAAACGCGGAAATTTCACCGAATTTAAAAAAATCCCGCCTGGACGAAAATTTAAAACTTTATAATGAGGAAATGTCCGGAAAAATCCGGGCATAATGGCAAACCTAGATATAGGCTATCAACATCTACAGAACCGCCAACTCTGTTGGTATCTGTATTACCAACTCATCGCAGTTACAATTGATCCATACAAACACCGAACACCGAGTCAACTGCGAAGAAACGTCTACGATAGTCATGTAAGGATTTTACAGCAATTCTGTGTAGCTGCAAAATTTAACTTCGACGGCCTGCATTATTCTTGCAATATCCTAAACACCTCGAGCGACAATAAAAATATACTTATCATTAACCCTTAAGGCACAAAGAAATGTTCGTAGTAGCATACCCGTGTTAAAATTGGATCACAGAATAGGCAAATATACAGCAAATCAGAATCGTGGGTCTGAGCTAAAGTGTTTTTAAATGTAACTACACAGGGACCCTTTTCGAGTGTCCCTACTCCCGTGTAGACTAGAAACCAACGAGTCGAGGGGAGAGGGGAGATTAGGGGGGCTGTTAACAGCGAGGTCTTGATATCCGATAAGGGTGGAATGATGTGAGAATGGAGCAATGCCGGATTGCAAAGGTGCAGGAAACGGGAGATCCGCGAGAAAACCCGCCGACCAGCGGCATCGTCCGGCACGATTCCCCCCTTGCGGAAATCCGGAGTGACCCGGTCGGGTATTGAACCCGGTTCGCATTGGTGGGAGGCGAGCAGGCTAACCGCTCAGGCCACCGCGACCCTCTATAAAGAGTAGATGTCGTTCCAACATGCAAGAAGGGGGGAAATGGCCCCATCGCACCTCCCTCCCCCCAGAGAGGTGTTCACCCCACCAAACTGATTAGTCCAGCGCCAGACATGTCAAGGGAAAACGAGGTCCCCCCCCCCCCTATCTACAAGAATTTCTCTTCCTACTAATAAAGAACACAGTCCTTGCCCATCTATTTCCTGTTGCATTTTCTAATAATGTATGTAAGAATTTTGAATTATTTTCTGTCGACTGGGTTTTTATGATGTCTATGCCGGTTTTTCCCAGCCTCTTCTTAGTTATGGTTTTAACTATAGGTGCACTAAGGGAGGTGGCCATGGCTGCCCAATCCCTCTCGGCCACGATGCATGACTCCTTCTTTGGATTCCCTCCCCTGTAGGCGTAAGGGGCTCAGCCCTGAGACGCATTAGTTCCCACCCCTACCTTGGACGTACAACTAACACTTAGAATTTTGGGTAGGTTAGAAAAAAGACACTTCAACAGCTCACGATGTTCCAACGCAAATTGTATTCGAGGAAGTCATACTATCGAATCCCGCCCTCTACGGTGGTCGCGCGCGGAACGCGGTCACAGAGACTGGTGCGCAGAGGGGATGAAAGAGTAGGAATTACATCGTAGAGGCGTGAAGATCTCACCGGGTGGGGGGGGGGGGGAGAGGCTTTCCTGGTGTTAGCTGCGGGAGTCCTCTTGGGTTCCGACCTTCGCCCCCCCCCCCCAGACACTGGCATTTGTATTCCGCTGCCGAACTGCGGTGTGACGTCACGAGTCCAGGGCCAGCAGCATCCTTTCACCCCCGCCCCCAACCATCCCTCCTTTTCGACACTCTGTAAACCCCCTCCAATCCTCAGACCTCACGTCCGCGCCCGACAACCCAACCCTTGCAGCAGGGCCCAGGCGAGGACTTGCCGAGTTCCTGAGAGCGCATAAATTATCCGATTAATAATCCCTGCTTCGGCAGCGGAATAGCTAAGCGGGGAGTTGCTAGTGGAAGGGTGGGGGGAGGGGGAGAAGTCGAGGGACTGGTCTGCTACCCCTCACAGACTACTCGCGGATCCCCGACCTTTATTTTTGGGAAACCTCTCCGAGACCGAGCGCTCACCGCAGAATGTTTTCCAGATCCGGAACCGGGATGAGTTTTTTTTTTTTTTTTTTTTAGTTCGGGCGTGACATGGATGTCCTAACCTTTGCCGCAGACCAACAACCACACGGAGGGAAGATCAAGGTGGTAGGCCGCGCCGAACGGCGTGCAGAGCTCCAGCACAAACCGTTTTAATTAAAAGAAACCGTCCAACGTTTCGAGTGAGGTGTGCTTACGGATATCATTTTAAGGAACGTTACGCGTCTGTATTCGATTTCCAGTTCCTCCATTTCTCTCTAAAGCATGTTTCTGAGACAGTGGAAATGGCTCAAACGGCTGTTTTCACGGTCACTTTTAGGTATGAATATTCCGGAATAAAACGTTAACACTTTGTAGACTATGCTCGAGTGTAGCTCGAACAACGCTAATTTGGAAATTTCTTTGTTGTTCAGAACAAAACTTATATAGATGTGAAGTCGTTGTTCGGCTAGTGTTTAACACGACCTCACCAGAACACTACAGCGCAGTGACAATGATATTGCTAGCAATATTTTTTTTTTTTTGCCATCCAAAGGGACAGGATTGATTGTAAAGCCTCTTGTACGATAAAGGAAATTTGATTGGGTCAGTTTCAGCTCGGCTCCCCATTGGTTGATAACCGGCCAATAATGAACGCTATAAAGTCCAGGGTAAGTGTCCGGTGTGGTATGGACCAATAGAACGATGGCGAGTTCTAACGCAGACACCAACAGAACCGGTGTTCTTTCAGTAGTGGATATAGGTGACTCACTTCTAAATTTTCTTAAGTGCCAGTAAATGTGTGCAGACCTGAATGTGTTTAAAAAAAAAAAGGAACATGGACATGCATCAAAACCATTGTGTTTATTATTAAGTCATAAAATGGCAGGTTCTCCGCTGAAAGTCTCGTAGAGGTGCGTTATCGGCATCAAGACTGCATGCCAGTTAAGTGCTTTGTGCGTAGAGGCGATGAGAGGGTTGATGTGCATGTCTCGGTCGATCCTAGAGTTCCTACGCTTTTAGGCCTCAGGCGTGTAACAAAATCCCTTCAACCAGGCGGCCACCTCAACCCTTCTAGTCCTTGTGGTTACTACAGTGGGCATGTTGCAAATGAAGGAAAAATTTGACAAGAATTGTACACATCTGGGATCATTGCCGAACGCGGCCAGTGTCTTCCCTGTCGTTAACGTGATTTGTGGACATTTCTAGTGCTCTTGGTTTGTGAGTGGTTTACCCAATGACTCTCAGGCACCAAAAACATATTTAATTGATTGCGAGAATGAAGCAATAGTATAATTGGGATAAGTAGAGCACAAACAGAAATAATATTTAATTGTAACACTTGAAGCTATAAATTAACGCGGGACTGAACGGGGCCCATTATATATATATATATATATATATATATATATATATATATATATATATATATATATATATATATATATATATACAGAATGTCCAGAAAGTCCCTGACACATTTCAATCTCAAATAAATCGGAAACTAATTAGAATGAAAAATTGTGGCATCAATAAATACATAACCGGGAAAAAGTTTCATATTTGTAGATTTCTATTTGTGCTCCTTTTGTTGCACGGATAATGTCAAGACTATAGTCAATTTCTCCACATGTTCGGGCCAGCATGCCAACGTCTAGTCCTTTCAGACCCGGTGGCATCAATTGATGCCATTAAAGGTAGACAGTGGTTTTTTTTTATTTTTTTTATTACATTTACTGCAGCAAAGACCTATTTTGCTCATTTTAGTATCGTTACTCTATGGTTTCAGATACTAATGCCATCTCTGGGGCTCAGAATGAACTAAATAAAAAAGTATTCGGAATTTTATCAGAAAACCAGAAAATTATATCAGGTCTGTAAGGGCTAGAGTCGATATCGCCCTGGTTATTCTGTCTTTTACATCATGATTGTTGAACCCCTTTGTCTTGTACGCATAATCTTTAACGTAACCCCAGAGGATGAAATCCACCAGGGTTACACTGGGTGACCTCTAGGGCCAAGGAATCGGACCACCAAGTCCGTAACATCTTCCCGGGAAGTGTTCGTTCCAAAGCACTACGCGCAATGAAATCCCAGTGAGGCGGTGCTCCATCCTCTTGCAAAATAAACTCGGGCTGAAGTTCTTCGATGTGAGGGAACACATAAAGCCGTATTTTCGCGGTTGAATTGGTAACTGCTATGTGTTTCCGCGCTCCTGTTCGCCACTTTGTTGTGAACGCACGATGACCGGGGTAACCAACGCTCACCATTTTTGGCTGACGCAGTAAGGAGCACGTTGATAGAATTGCTAACCGGATGTTAATGGTTGCTGCTCATCGTTTTGAATTATTAGGTGTTTCTCTCATTGCATTTGTGACTTGAATTACCATATGCTTGCCTTTTCATGTTCAAAATGGATGAATATTTCGTAGTTCAAAATGAAGATGGTAACTTATTTCGGAACGAACGTTGGAAAGTTCTGTTGAAATGGGTCGGCAGTGAGTGTTACAAACGTGGATAACAATCAATCTGTACTCAATGAACGTACTTTTTGTTTAGTTATGATATTTAGAGTAGTGAGGTTTTAATATACGCTTTTCTTCGTTGTAACTCGAACTGCATTTCTCACATGTGAATGGTATTATTTTCAGGTGATAATTACATGTTAGTCTCTGCATTCAATTGCGTTAACACGTCCGTATATTCCATGTGTATTTCTGGTCCAATTACAGCGATTGCGCAGTTTTGAAGTGCCTTTCAATTGAGGTTCGCCGTCTGTGTTTACAATAAGCATTTTCGCGATGTGATCATTTCGCTGTGAACGGTGATGACCAGCATGTTACTAATTCAACCGCGAAAATACGTCCATAGTTTTCCACCATGTCCACATGTCCAGGTAAATGGCCGCAGTGAATGTCTGTTCAGCTGAACAGAAGGGGCCGATGACGCGACACATTAACTTTCGGGGAGACGTTTTCGATTCGTGATGGAAACGTGGGTCTTGGATCCCCAAATGGCGATTCAGTGTTCCCGAAACGTGGAAACAGGCTTCGCCAGAGAACATTATGCGTTTAAAGAATTCTTCATTTTCTTCGAATCGCCTCATCATGCCAGTTGCAAACTCCGTTCTTTTAATTTTGTCACCTGGTTTAATGGCTTTCACGAACTGAACCTCATATGCAGCATACAGTCGTGATCGTTCCCGTGGAATAGTGCGAACAGTTGCAACAGGCATATCCAACTCCCTTGCTCCTTGTCGCACATATTTCCTAGGACTACGTTCGATTTTGCATGTCGAACGCGTTCAACATCTTCGTTACTTGTGCTAGGTCGCCCTGGTGTGACGGTTAATAGATCGTCACCTAGTAAAATATATGGGTTTTAGAAATTTTGCACGAAAGTTGGTAGCGCGGCGTGATTACAGTTTTTATGTGTATTTATATTTGGTTTTACACGGGCCGGTATATCTTATTCTCATTACTATTTATTAATCTAGTATGTATTTTATTGCATCTAGTTTTTACGGTAAAATTATTCTTATTGCCTAATGTCAAACTACCATTAATTTTATAGCACCAGTATTTTATATGTTTTTTTTTGTATGATATTTGTAATCTATATTATTTGTGCAAACCGATTTGTAAAGAGTCGCGACTGTGGCGCTTGAGGTGGCGGGAGACCACGACGTCACCTGGCTGAGACAGCGCGCCTTAGCCAGTGTGTGAGTGTCCGCCGCGGTGTTTAGACGACCAAAAAAATTGTGTGTGCTCGACCTCAGAGTTGGACAGTATCGGGAAATTGGTCGGACGTTTAGCAGTATGGGACTGATGTGTAATTCTTCCCCGGTGGTGATGTGCCGTGTGTTACGCGAGCAAGTGAACGTCGCCGTAACGTTTTCGGGAGCAAACAAATTAACTGTTTAGAGAATATTTTAAAAACACGCCTGGCGTAAACGTAATAACGAGGTTATGTTTGCTCCTGCTAGTGAAATATGGGCCAAGTAGCGCAGAGACGTAAACTTGATGCGGGCGTATTATGTGTGAAAAAGCTGCGTGTACAAGTAATATTCACTTTAATAAGAGCGTCCTGAAAATCGCGGAAATAACTGTGGGACCGCGACTTGTGACTGATGGCTCGTGAAATTGAATTTTGCCACGCTGGTTAAACTGCCCGTTTTACGTGCCTCGAGGACGAGCATTTTAAAGTATACGTGTAGTAACAGTGACATTAGTCAGCGGCCCGTGTTTTTTGCAATATTTTCACGGAGCCCAGAAAGGTAACTTTAAATATTTCTCTGCAACTTGTCTTGCGCAGGCTTTATTGCGAACAGTGTTTCATGTGGTTAGTGTGCTAGTAGCATGCCCGTACTCTTGCGTAACGACTAAACACGCAGAATATTCCCGAGTGTGTCAGTGCGATTGTACGTGCCAGCGAGTGCAAGAAATCGGCGCATGTTTGCGTGGAGGCCTCGAGGTGAACGACGCATCAGCTGCTCTCCTTTTGGCTGCGTAGAGAGGGCCGGAGTCTACAGCGAGCTGACACTGGGCCGTAAGGAAGTTCCCCGACGTGGCCAGGTGGTCGGCGGTATAGTATTCTGTACTAATGCCAAATTTAAGGTATGAGTTATGCATACGCGCCATCTTCATCTTGTTCCTGCGAAGTCCGTCGTCCCCTTTCTGAAACACTTTTTGAAGAATGTCAAGCACTGCGGAAAAGATTCTCGTTTGTGGTTTTAATTTTTATGAGCACTAGTTATTGAAAGTTACCACGTAGGGCAAAAGTCTTTGAACTTTATTAAGGGGTCTGCCCAATCAATATGTAAATTTGAGTGCAAAACTTTTTAGTGTATTTGATCGTATGTATGTATGAGCAAACTCAGTGCCTGTAGACAGTCGTTTTGGTGCAAAATAAATAGTGATTCAAAAGACCTTGGAACTTAAAGAGTAGAGAGACATTATTTGAAATTTCCCCCCCCCCCCTTCCCGATTTACGAACGACCTGTATTGCTGTAACATGAGTAGTAGTAACACGATTGTAGATATTTATAAGGGAAAGAGCTTGGGCCGCGGCATTTGGATTTTTCAAGTAGAGATCGCTTTCTGCCCCGTAGGGGTAATTTAGGTAATATTAGTGTGTCGTGGAGTGAGGTAGAAGTTAACACACCCGACACTCCTGCGGGGAATAAGGGCGTCTCACTGGACGGGTCTTATTAATCACGCTACCTGTTTCTAAATGCATTTGTTTTTCAGTCAAGGTTACTGTTTCTAGAAGGCCGAATTTTCCCGTATTGTCATCTAAAGTTTCTCTGATTCTGTGTCACAAATTTTGTTTCCAGAAACCAGCAAACAGATTGTGCTTTCTTTTGTGGAGTCCCCATTTTCCTCACTCATGGAAATACATCACTGGTAGCGCCGTTTATGGACTCACTCGTGATCGGAAACAAACAAGCAAAACTTTGTGAGGGTTTATAGCTAGCAATGCCGATATTTCGCTTGTATCTACAACCAGACTGATTTAACGTGCCAGGAAATTCGTGGACAATCTGTATACCGGAGCTGTTTTCCTCGTCTGAGTCCGAGAGGCGGGTGAGCGATAAAGCTGGGTTTACAATAAAACAAGTCATACGTTAATAATTATGCAATAACAGCGGTTCTCGCACATGGAACTACATATTCTGTATTTGCGATTCACAATTTACATGATAATTCTTTAGTCCCGCCAATGAAAACTTGCGACATGCTAATCTTGTTTACTTTCGTTCCTAACCTAACCTCTAGTAAGACATTCAAATTTAAGGGGGGGGGGGGATAGTATTCATCCCATCTTCTATTTTCTTTTTTGTAAATCTTAGTAATTACAATTTATGACCAGACATAAAATGTCAGACTTAACGAATTGATTTTAATTTGCATGGTTTTATTTATACCTGTATTTTCCCATGTGTGACTGATAGCTATACTAATATTATTAAGAGGTAGTGTGTTTGTTTATTTTTTATATGAAACGACTTAATCTCGGAAATTACTGGGCCGATTCTTACAATTATTTCACTGTCAGGAAGCTACATTCTTCCAAACTGACATAGGCTATGTTTGATTTAAAAAAAAAAAATCATTGAAAAATTTCAAAATGTGTAAACCAAGTCGAGGAAAAATGAGCTATTTGGCTGCTTTCTAAGCATGAGCAAAAAAAATCCATTATTAAAGATAAATTGAAACAATGTTAGAAGAAATTGTGTCTCTTAATTTTAAAGATTCGCGGGTAGTCGCAGGTAGTCGCGGGTAGTCGCGGGTAGTTGCAGATAGTCACGGGTAGTCGCAGGTAGTCACGCGTAGTCGCAGGTAATCACGGGTAGTCGCAGGTAGTCGCGGTTAGTCGCAGTAGTCGCAGGTAGTCGCAGGTAGCCGCGGGTAGTTGCAGATAGTCACGGATAGTCGCAGGTAGTCGCGGGTAGTCGCAGGTAGTCGCAGGTAGTCACGGATAGTCGCAGGTAGCCGCGGGTAGTCGCATGTAGTCGCAGGTAGTCGCAGTTGTCACAGATAGTCACGGATAGTCGCAGGTAGTCACGGGTAGTCGCAAGTTGTCGCAGGTAGTCATTAGTAGTTCGCAAGTTGTCGCAAGTAGTCACGGGTAGACGCAAATTGTCGAAACGACAATATTTTTGAGATAATAATTGATTTTTTTATACACCATAGAAAAAGGTACATTAGTTTTTGTAAAATCTTAGTAAAAATTTATGTTACCAAAATACCAACACTAACACGACGATAAAACTACTTCCGATAATCAAGTAAAAATCTTACAAACCATATATAGATATGTATTTTAACAACTCCATAAAACCTGAGCGAAGCGATGGTGGGCTGCTAGTTATTAACTAATTATGTAATATTTTATTACTGTTACAGATGTGGAACTACTGTAATCATGTAGGAAAAATAAATTGGATTTAAATATAACTGTTAAGATGTTTCCTATGCCTTGACTAGTTTTTTTTTTATATTTACTTCGAAAATTAAGTTACGAGTATTTCAAATACATTTCAACGCGGTTCCAGCGCTAGGTAGGTAGGGCTTAAGAGTGGAATGGACCCCCTCATCCAAGGTCAAGAAGAAGGGAGCGATACGGGCGACACTAACACGCACGCCTAGTGTCTCATCGCTCCTACGCGCGAAGCTTGCGGTGTTTCCGTCGTAACACTGTTTTGTGCAAATGAGATCTGTGACTGTGGGACTTCATTTCGCGCGATGAAAGGCCACGCTGATATCTTTGTACTTTTCGCTTGCCTCTTAAGGAAACTGGATAAGGCAAGCTTTAAAAATGCGATATTTGAACATTTTTACGAATTTTTTTTTCTCCAAGAATACACTTAATATGACAAAAGGAAAAAAAAAAAAAAAGTGGGAAGTAGGGGAATAGGTAATTGTTTTTTATCTTCTGGCAAAAAGTCGTTTTTGCAGGACATTTATTTACCGAGATAAGCGTATTCGCGCAAACAATTATTTCACAGAAAATGAGGGAGAGAGTCCATCCCATTCTTAAAAACGACTAGAAAATTGCACCGAGGACAACGCACGCAATTCGTGAGCACTCAGCTATAATTATATTTTGCATGAGAACTATTTCTTACTAGACGCTACCAGCACACATGTTTTATTTCTGTTTTTATTCGTATTTATAGTAAATGATATATTATAGCTTATAAGTATAGGTAAACCTTTAGTTCACTTCTAGACACACATGTACGTTCATGTTACTTTTGTAATTGGTCAACGTGTTGTTTGACATCTCCTGGAGATAGATGAGCCAATTAAAAAACATGCAATGAATTGTGCGCCCAACCATAGCATTTTACAGCCACAAAGATCAACCAATGAACAGTTTATATCTGTATGAGAGTATGTAAGACTGTGATGTCTAGCCTACAGCTCATGGAACTCGCGAATTTCTCAGGTCTCTAGTAATGAGTCCTATATTAACAACAATATGCGTCGACCGTAAGCTACGTGGCTATCGATAACCCACACAAATAAAGGAGGAGCACCTTGAGGTGACCCGCAGGAGTCGCACATTTACATTGTAATTACTGTGGCTCGAGACAACTGAGATTTGTACAATTTCGTTTCACCACAGTCTTCTTTTATTAATATTGCAGACACGCACGAGACGGTCCGCTTCAGCTTAGAAGCCCTTCCGGCCTGCTTGATAATTAGAGAGAGAAAGTTATTGTAAACAAAAATAAAAGGAATAATTAAAGTACAAAAAGATTAAAAAGAATGCCGCTCAGGGAAAATTAAAAACCTGCTGGAAAAAAAAAAAAACTAATCCACAACGTATCTATTCTGCGTTGCGTATTCTGTCGCAACATGTAGTTAACCTTCCCGCTACAGTTGCAGACAGATGTTTACACGTTACAGCGTCGACAGCTGTATGGTGTTTCTACACTGTAAAAAAAATTTCCTAAACTCTAATGGAAGTTTTTAACCTATGCAATGTATGGTAAAGGCTGTTCACGATAAAGTGAGCACTTTTAAAATCAACCTAAGAAAAAGTCACTGCTACTATCGTCATATATTTTAACAGGCGCACTGAGTGATATGCGCCCAGTAAAGTTGGTAACGATGGATGGAAAGTAGTTCCATATCTTAAAGTCGAATAAAAAGTGTTGGGTAACCATGTGTGATAACTTAAATTATTTCTTTCTCTTTCTGTTATTTTTAATGCATCAAAGTATAAGAATGGCCAGATTAGTAAAATATTAGACTTTCCAATAATTTGACCGTTTTACCTTACCGACGCATGAATAAAGTGATGAGGTACAAGGTAGTGATAATTTTACATTAGGAGGAAAAACACACAACGTGCATACAAGTAGATCTTAAGCAGGGATTTCAAAAGTGCTCATTTTACCGTGAACAGCTAATAAAAGTACTTTGTATAAGGCTGAAAATATGGGAATATTTATTATCGCTACTATACAAAGTTGGGAACTTTCCTTCGTATTTGACTCTTTCCCGAGTAAACTGTAATAATGTTACCATGGATGCACGGGGAAACATTTTACTATTCGCGCTTTGTCACTGTACGTTTACACAGGTATGGTAAATTTACAAATAATTTGATAGAGTGTTTGCACAGCAGAGCCCCGCATATATTCCAGGAGGCTGTAGTGCGCGACCAGTAACATTTGTCGGTGGCTAATTTCATACAACAGATGCTGGTTTTCGAGGAGGTACAAGAAACAAAAAAAGAAAACATGAAATTGAAAATTGTCATTATATAAACAGGTAAATACTTAGTAGAAATATTAATTATTCACAAAATAGTAAATATGCCGGTTGGTGCGCCACCGATCTGGGGTGCGATAGGCTCTGATAAGGCATTGGTGTTAATTTAAGTGAGGTTATAAGTGTACCCCCTCCCCTACTAAGATTTCCATCATAAAACCGGGGGACGTTAAAAAGTCCTTTGCAAAAAAAACATACAATAAATGACAATTTAAGTTTGCTTGAGACTGTAGCTGTAATCACTGTAATCAGAGCCACCTGTTTTTCGCGAAAAGATTTGCGCGAAAGCTAGACTCCAATGTCCTTTCGTTACTGGCCATTTTGTCTTTGAAGGGGGACTGGGCCAATCAGAACTAGGCAACTCCGACACTGAATGCCCGTGATTCGCAGGTCAGACACCTACAATGCGTGATAGTTAAAAATCATTCAATCACAAAGAGGATCTGTCAAGTAGTTATTTATAATAAAAGTTTAATCTTTATATATAGGTCGTAAATCTATTGCACTAATCTGCCATAACATTCTTCTACATTGGTTACAGCTGGTATTTATTAATTAATTCGTTTTAACCCTCTTTATTTTAATAGAACATTATCAACTTTTTTGTTATTTATTTCTTTAATTGCTTTTAAAATTCTCTTATTTTTAATTTAAGTATATATTAAAATATATACTTCAGGATGACCAAAAAATCAAAATAAATGTTGATATAAAATAGGATCTCCACCACCGGAAGGATCATAAAATGATGTATTTATATTACAACAGTTAATAATATTGTAATAGCACCAGCTAATACTTTGAACTCTAGTTTTTTTGACGTAGAAGTAGTCCTGAAATCTTTTCGCGAAAATCGGGTGGCCTCAGCTATACTACGTGTCATTTTTTTTTTTATCGAGCTGCTATTCTCTTTCAGATTCTACTGATGCGGCGATGTAAGCTTTAACCCGCACGTTAAGAGCACGCATGTTTCTCGGCAGCGGTTAGCAGTGAATGGTCAGTTTTTAAGTGGCGTTTTAACTTACTACAAGACCATTTCTTTCATTCCTCTTTCGTCTTCAAGAAACCTAGGATTCCATGATTGAAGTAGGTGGCGTATGGATTATTCTTACTGGCCTTTTTCTTGGGGGGGGGGGGAGAGAGAGAGAGAGAAGAAATAGCTCACACGCTCTAAGTCCGAGCACCTCCGGGTGTACCGTTGACCACATATTAAGTTTATTTACGCCTCGTTTACAATCGCCGTACAGTGCACAACGTTAGCCACATAAGAAACTGAATACCTGAAAGGTTAAATAACAACGCCTACAACTATGACTCTGCTTGACTTATATGGCGTGCACATAACGTGAAATATGGCCATCTCCGAGTATATTGCGCCACATTTTTAACGCATTCTGGACTACGCTCGAGCTGAGTTCGAGCACCACCAGTTTAGAAATTTCTTCGGCCTTGAAAATAAAACTCACAGTGTTATAGAGCCATTGGATATTACAAAAACAATGCAACCCAGCAGCCATAGTTTTCCTGCATAAAATGTATTTTTTGCTACGCCCTGATAAAAGGACACGATTGACTATACAACTTTTACACAATAAGCGACATTTGAATGGATCATATCAGCTCTGCGACCCCAGTGGCTGATGACCAGCCAATGATGAACGTCGTAGAGCACAGTAAGCACGCCCAGTGTGGTGTGGACCAATAGAAGAGTGGTAAGTGGGAATACAGAAACCAATAGAATAGACGTTCCTACTGTGGTGTATACAGATGATTCGCTTCTAGCTTGTCTTAAACTACAGTAAATATGTGCAGTCTTGAATGTGTTAACGCCGGCGAATCAGAGTGCAGAACATAATAATAACCGAGTAGTCGAATCACTTTTGCAAAACACGAAAGTGGATTGCTTTTTTTTTACTTCGGATATCTGCAGTGCAGTAAAGTGTTATCTTTGTCATTGTTTTGATTCTTCCTGTAGAGATAAGAGGAAATACGTAAGTAAATCAAATTAATTCCATGTCATTCACTATAAAAACAAATAGCAAGGTATAGCTTTCCTTGGCGCCTATGTATACAATTCAGAACAGGATAGCCAACGAATGAATGAAAGCTATATCGTGAGAACATAAAATATTTCCCCTTTACGTACTCTAACGTGATTGGTCACACAAAACTACCGCAAATTACGCCAAGGCCAATTGTGGACAGTCGAGATTAAGTCTAACGCCCTTTAGGTAACGCTATGTAATTCACGGCAATTGTAGATGAGGCTTTAGCCCCCTGGTTACTATACACTGATCACGGTAAACTGAGCACTTTCGAAAGCCCTGCTTAAGATCTACTTGTATGCACATTGTGTATGCTTCTGCCTTATGTAACATTAGCGTTTTCATGTGCTCGTCACCTCATTCATGTGTCGGTCAAGTGAAACTGTGAGATTTTTTAAAATAATAGCGATTTTACAAATTTGCTACTTTTTGCTTTTATATGCATACGGACAAAAAAAAACATTTCAGTGTACACAAATGTTAACCTAGCACTTTTATTCCAACGGACTCATCACTTTTGCAGAAATGATTCGTGGTATTTTCGGATTCAGAGTAATTACCGACAATGTACGGTTGTAGAAAATGTGTATTTTACGAATTGTTTAGTATTTTTGTGCCGGATTTTAATTGCGTGTTAGCTGTTGTAAAAAAAGTCGGGAACATATATATATTTGATGAGTAAGTTCCTGTAGTTTCGCAAGCAGGAAATAACACGCAGTGAGAATGAAATACAAGAGTATTGAACAACTAGTAAATTGTAAATTTTCAATAACCAACTCTTAAACTGGAATTTTGATATGAAAACGAAGAATTTATGTAAAATGGGCCAAGCTTTGTAATGGAACGATCCCCCCCCCCCCCAGGAATAATTATATTCTCGCCAACTATAATTCCTCTGTTTTGTTTTCAGGTGCGCGGTGAGTAAAAAAAAAAAAACACCTTGCCGTGTAAATAAATATTTCGGAGCAGTTAAACATCTCCCTCCAACGCCCTTCCCCGTGTCTCTATTCGGGAATTAATGAAGTCAGTTTAATAGGAACTTTCGCTAATTGGATCCCGAGGAGAAATGGGCGTGTCACGAAAACTTGTGACTGGAGCTCCAGTCGCGAGGGAAATTAGTCTCCGGGTACTTTGGCGGTACTTGCGAATGTACCCGCGGCAAACATGGCAGTAGAGCCTGGCACAATTTTCCTGCAATACTGAAAACTGGGTATTCATTACCAAGGCGGAATATGCCCGGCTGTAGTGTCACAGGATGGGTGTTTATTAGAGACCGGGAAAAATTGGCGGAATTCATTTGCCAACAAGCTAGACTCCACAACCCTTTGTGTACTGGAGCCTCGCTTCTGCCCGGTTGCACCAGCATCTTCCCCGATCCGAGATCGAACGATCCTAGTTCCGAACCAGGATCCAGTTTGATCTTGGTTCCAATGTAAAAGTGTTGTACCAAAGAAATTTCATAATTCTGGATCTCCGATTCGTCGATCTTGGTTCCAAAGTGAGAGATCGAAATTAATTATGAGACAAATTTTGCTATTGGTTCGTAATATATGACGTCATGGAAGCAGGCGTATTTTTCACTATAGATAGAACTAGATGTGCAATGTTTTATCTATTTTAAGTGAATTATTGTTATACGAATTTTACTGAATAATATTCAAGTGTGTATAATGTTGTTTTGATTTCCTAAGAAAACAATCGAACGTAGTTCTATCTGTTGGCGTATTTTCAAACTATATTTATCGACGATGGCTGCTGATCTCGGATCGAGATTTCGAACCGCCAAATTTCGGTGGTTCGAAATAAACTTCATCTCGATCTCCAGTCTAGCTCTGAACTCGGATGGTTCAACATTCTCTTTGTCGATCTTAGATCCGATCTCGGATCGAGTTTCGAACCACGATGGTACAACCGGGCATTAGCTGTTCATTGGTTGATGCCCCAGTTTTATCGCAGACAAGGTAAAACGGTATTCGTAGGATTTCTAGTAACTACATGCGCGCAGGAAACGGAACAAGACCTTCGTTTGGCCTCGTAAACACTCCAGGCTGGTCTGGAATAGATGGTGTCTTTCCCATCATGACTTTTTTCCAACGACAGGAAACAGCGAGAGGATAATATATATATATATACTTTTTTTTTTAGTTTCGGAAAAGGGACATTAATACAAGACTAAAATCAAACCACTATCATACAACTTCAAAGATACTTAAAGACATCCTGTAACCATTACAAGCTCGCACAAGCTGCTAACAAAAACCCATGGGAAAAAATGCCAGCACTGGCACACATAGACTTTTGCTTCAGGGAGTCCCCATTTGTCGTTATTTTCACCCAAATAAATTCGCCTGGAGTACTGAGCAGCGTGTTGCTTGCGTGTATTTTACTTACACATCTGGTTCATTAAAACACAATCAAAACATTTTTTTTTTCAGAGAGTTAAAATAATTCAATAACCCTATTAAAATATTTAAACACTTCATTTTTTTTACGTTCTGTAGCTATGTAATGTTTTTGTAATAGTTATTTTACACAAATTAAAAATTAATTCAAAAACAACTTTTGACGCTTACTTAACATGGTAATTGCTCGGATTTTAGCTTAAAGTTTTGTGTGAAACAAACTAAAAAAATAACACAAATTTTTATTTCAGCGGTGTCATGAAGCAGTCTTTGAAATTCGATATTTCGCTCCTTCGCTTATCCGCAATTAATTATGGCTATTTTAAACAGCATTATTATTGTAAAACTTAAAAATTAAGGTATAGCTTAACGAAACAATTCATTTCCTAGAAATATGTTAATGATTTTTGGGCCTAAATTCACATGGTCTAAAATTATTTGGCCTAAAGTCTCTTGGCCTAAAAATAATTTGTCCTTAAGTAATGTTCCCCAAAGTTGTTTGGCATTAAGTCAGTTTGCCTGAAATCACTTCATCAGTTGCTCTAACATCACTTGGTCTAAAATAATCTTGTTTAAAATTACTTGGCCTAATTTTTCTTAGCCTAAAATTATTTGGACTCAAGTCTCTTGTCCTAGAATTAGTTCCGATAGTCACTTGGCATATAATTATTTGGCCTAAAATATTTGGTCTAAAGCAACTTGCCCTAAAATAATTTAACCTAAAGTCACTTAACCTGAAATTATTTGATCTAAATCCACTTTGCCTGAGAATATTTTGCTTAGACTCTTAGATTATATGTACTGTATATGGCGTAAAGTTACTTGGTAAAAAAATTATTTCGCCTAACTTTAGGCCAAAAATGTTTCGGCCAAGTGGCAGGTGAGCGACTCTCCTGCTATAGGGCTGGGACGTGAATCATAAGCCCCAGAAAGGAGAAAACAGTCCAAGCGTTCTCAATTCAACTCCTAGAAGATGCACAGATAGGAAACCCGCGATCATTGTTATCCACTTTAAAATAGTAAGCGAAAAGGGCTGAGCCTCTGAGTAGTTTTTCCTTCACCAACATTTCAATAGCAACATACTACAATAAAATCATCACTCTGTTCTCACATGTTATAACCACTGACCAATAAACATTTAAGGTGCAAGGTTTTAAAAACAATGTATATATAAAAAAGAACACGGAATTCGGGGTAACAAATATATAAATATTGATTTGAATAGTTAATTAGATAATAATTTGATTATTAATTATGTATCATCATATGTGAGAAGTTGTATTATTTGCAAACACCACCAAAATAGAACTTGTTGGTATGAATAACACTAAATACAACACAATCTTAATGTGGATATTAATTAAGTTTTAGGGTATTCATTGATTGAAACTAAATTAAATATTATGAGAGGAGTGGTGCACCACTAAGTATTGCACGTATTATACTAACCCTTTGAGGAGTATGCACGTATATAGGCCTACTCGGGGCTACGTTTATATGGAAATTTATATGCTCTTGAAGACAAAGCTCACACTTTTGTAGTTTTACTATTTCGCTAGACTTTATCGGAATCCAAGCAAAAAATGACAACTAGTCAACATTTCAGTTTTTTAAGAATAACACTATTTTTAAAATAATTTTTTCAAACGAACACGATGGATTGTAAAACTTGTTACCTCTATCGCGATACATTAATTGGAGCACAGCCAACGCGTGACTTCATTGTTCGCAGGCCAGCAAATAACAAACGTTGCAGAATGCGCTGCTGTGCGTGCCTTTGTCGCGGCGAAGGCGATCTGAAACGTGGAGAAGGCTGCGGGTGACGAGCGGAATGAGACGACGGAAGAGCTTGAGGGGGGGGGGGGTGAAAAAAGGGAAAAAAAAAGGGGGGGGGTTAACGTGCTGTGTACCTGCGGTACATCAGCTACGCCCTCGCCTCATGAATATTCGCGCGCCGTCCACTGGACCACGCGTCACTGGATTACCCCCCCCCCCCCAACCATACCCGTTATCCAGTTCGTAAACCCCCTTCCCTTTTGTACACCTCGCCGAATTCATCACCTCCCCCTGCTTGCACTCCCATCCCCCCCCCCCCCCGCGGGACCCTTTCACCCACCAACCTGTGCAGTCAAAGTGAAACCGCAAGCCGCAGGCCAGCTGCTGGCTGTTCCACCAAAGGGCGTGCACTAATAAAAATAAAAATAAATATAATTTTTAGTCATGTGACGCCGTTTCCGAAACGGCTGATTTTGTTGACGAAATGATCACGTGGCCCGATTTTGTCTACAAAAACGTTGACGTATTTGGTCATTTGATGTTTCTTATCAAGCACATGTTAGCAAAATTACAAAATTACAAAATCAGCGTCTTGTTGGATTTGACATTCGAAAGACATAATGCAAATGTCTAAATAAAACAAATCACTGTTCATAAAATACACTAGGCATCTTTTAAAAAGCACGTAAGGGTTGTGATTTGTTTGTATATTTAGAAACATTATTTTTACGTCGTTATTGCATAATTTACTATTTTCTTATGTATTAACATATTCGTAGCGTTCCAGGGATGGTTGTTGTAAGCATTGCAGTGGGTACAGCCCCCCTCCCCCCAAATTACTAAGACAGTCCAGTAAAACATGCGGCAATGCGGCAAGGTAGTTTACAAAACCCCGCGCATGTATAGGGGGCCGGCAGTCCCCCCCCCCCCCCAATACACTCACGCACCGAGGACGAGCCACCGCGCTGCACCCGAGGTTGCTGCCGGCCGGCGGAGGTGTCGTGGTGCAGAAAAGCAGAGGGCTGCGATACCAAGGAAGACTGCACGACTACCGCCTTCCTGACTTGGACTAGAGGAGCTCTGTCCGTTCGCCATATTAAAAACAGTGGTAACAACGACTTATACACTTCGGTGCAGGTCTAGGCCGGGAGAATCCAAAATAATGTCCCTAGAGCGATCATTGCACTTAAGGCTGGAGACGCCGTTGAGAAGGTTTAGTAATTGTTATTAGTAAATATAACAAAGTAATTTATAGAGTTCCGTATTGTGTTAATCTGATGGAAAATTCAGGAACAAGATTGTTGTATACTTGAGTTCAATAAATTCTGCAGTGTTTTATAGCACACTGTGTCGCCTACCTTACTTGAATTCTGAGTTATAGTAACCCCCGCGTAACCAACCTTGAGTGATTAGTGTAATGTATTCAAGTAGTCGAGCATTGTACAGGAGTAAGTATTGCACTCAAGGTAGCAGTGTTACAGCATGCAATTTAGATAAAAATAATTGTCACTGTTATTGTAAAAATGTGTTGCCACGAGTGGTAGACAAGTGACTGTCGACAATGTGCGAAATGAACCATGCGAGATGAAAAATTGCAAAATAACAAATTTGCCATTTCGGACACGGCCGGAGTTAACGAGGCCGTCGAAACCCTGGCTCGAGGGTTGTTCACACGGCGTAACACTCTCGGTCCGTGCGTCCACAACCGTGGAGTGGAAGAGGGTGAAGCGAGATGACTATGGAGCAGCGCAGCGGGATGCAAGGGGCGGTGAGGAAACTGGAGACCCCCGAGAAAACTCGATTCCACCAGCACCGCTTCTCTCGGCAAGATTCCCACGTGCGGGAAGTCCGTGGAGCGACCCCGCCGGGAATCGAACCTTGGCGGGAGGAGAGCGTACTCTAGCCACTGCGCTGCTGCGGCCCCTCGCAACCGCGGAAGTGATGTTCGCGAACAACGTACAGTACCCGTCAAAAGTTTAAGAGCTTTAGTAAATTTGTTAGAATATTTCCCTGCTTTAAAACGTTGGTTGCAATATGTTATAATAAAAGACAGGAAAAATTCGCTAGTTCAACGTCCTGAAAGCTAGAATCCATATTTATTTGTATACTCAGCAGCAGATGTCAACTAATCATTGGCTGCGTGTTTTCACAGTGAAAGTACGTGATTGGGACTGCACTCTGTTGCCTGTTTTTTAATTGGCGCACAGTCTTCTAGGAGGTGTCAAGTAGATTTTGGGCCAATCTCTGAAGTCGTACGAACGTATAACTGTCTGAAGTCCAATTTGTCCTGAAATGAATCCGTGAATTTTTTAGGTCTCTAGTTATAATATTTTCTAACATTGTTAATGTCAAAACTGCATATTATTAGCATGATCAAATTATTTAAATTGGCCAAATAATGTGTAAGTTATAAAATTGGAAACGATTACATAAATCTGGAATTGCCATACCTATTTTTGTGAAAAAAATTATATAGACGCAATTATTTTACAGCTATTTTTGTAATATTTTTACTGTCATTATAAATACATTTGAAAAGAAAAAAAATGACGGCTGTAATCAAATTCCAAATATTTTAATTTTATTTTTGTTATTTGAATCCACATTGTACAGAAAATAAGCTACATAAGCCAAATCTCTGATACTGATCAGTGAAATAACATTCACTAAATGTCAGTTGATAAGCCACTGCTGACCGGCGAATCAAGCAAATTAACTGCGAATAAGTGACTTGAAGCAGTGGAGCTCTTGAGATTCAGTGGAAATCACAAATATGTCAATGAAATTTCGACACCATATTAATGGGGATATGAACATTTCGGGAGTTAATTTCAGGACAAGATATACGTCAAACACGTGTACACTGAAGTTGACTTTGCAATTGGATCGCAGTTTATAAGACACGCTCTGGGCAACTCTGAGCCAATAGCGGACTGGAAAGGAAACAAGTAGCGAATCCCATACTGCCAGGCGTGGAGTAACACTGGCTACTCTCTGCGGAAGCAACCAATGGACACACAGCTGAGGCAAGAGTATACACAGGACTGTGGAGTCTAGCCTACAGGTCATTGAACTCTCGAATTTTTCATATTCCTATATATTAGTTATCAGGCACTGATTAACAGTTGCGCATTTTCCACTGTTTTCAATTATTTGGCTCAATACTCGCTATTTCAATTTAGAGCGTATGAATTCGCAAAAAATGGGAACTTGATGCACATGGCAGTGTTGTCCTTATTGGTCCCGCGCTTGCCGCCCTATAACGTTCTTAGTATGCGAAAGCCTTGAATCCATTAAATATTTCAGATACTAATCATACGAAATAATTCGATTCATACTGGTGAATCATTGCCTTGCCTGGCTTCTATTTTCCAGTCACAGGTTTGTGTTTATCATAGGCGTATACTAACGATGCTCGTATTTCCTATTGGCCGTCGATCATCAGTAAGGCCTATATTTTAAATTTTTTTACACGAGTTAAATTATATTTATTTATTAGTCTGATGAAATCGGAAGGTTACGATTACAAATAGAATACTCGCCAGTCCAATTGGTTTGTAGTCTATAACTGAGGTACTTCGCACATACGCAAGCAGATATCAACTGCTTATTGGTAGACCTGCAAAATTCGCGTTATTACTTGGGGGACACGTTAAGCTAAAAACGCGTACCTTTGTAATACGTCTGTCATTGGACCATACTGTATCTGGCACGCCCTGGGTAACGCTGCACCAATCATTGAACACTCCAGAGTTGTGCGCCCCAGTCACCTGCGGCTCATTTAGAAAGGGCGTGGCTTGACATCTGCGTAGCAGCCAATGGAAAAAATACGCTGACTCCGATACATACAGTACTGTGAAGTGTAGCCTGATACCAAATAATAACGCGAATTTTGCATGCCTCTACTTATTGGTTCCTTGCTGTAACATAGGGATGCCATGACAAATAGCAATGCGTTTTGTTGCATGTTATTCTTTAGAAAATTATTACATAAGTAACACAAGTATCTAAGTTTTCGAAGTCCACAACTTTTCCCGAAATAAATCCGTAAATTTATTCAGATCTTCCGCGAATACGCTTGGGGCCGCGGTTGTTCAGTGGCCAGACTACTTCAGCCTTCCACCAAGACGAACCGGGTTCGATTCTCGGCGGAGGTCGCTCTCCGGATTTTCGCACATGGGAATCGTGCCGGACGATGCCGCTGGTCGGCGTGTTTTCTCGGGGATCTCCAATTTCCTCCACACTTGCGTTCCGGCGCTGCTCCATAATCACCTCGCTTCACTATCATCGGCTCAAGTCTTCGATGTTTAGAGCCGCCCAAATCTCTTCACTCTCTTATCTCATTCGACTTCTGGTCGAATGTCAAGTAATCAAAAATACTATTTATTTTAAAAGTGGTTTACAACTTTGCGATATCCAACAAAATAATTATTTTACGAAAGTGAAAACAACAAATTTGATAATATATTTTTTTTAATGTCTAAGGAATGTGACATGTTCAAAATTTGCCAGAAAGGTTTAAAAATGACTTTAGAAAACGTGATTTAGTTCTGAGTAAACTATTTTTTTTTTTGTATAATCTGAAGAACACCAAGAAATAATTTCAAATTAATACATATTTTTGCCGAGTTGTTTGTTTTAAGTATTGTGATAATATTCGGAAGGAAACCAGATACGAGTTGCTTCTCACATAAATTTCTATACTGCGTCCACATAACTGTGGACACATTTCAGCTTAGTAACACACTGGGTTTATAAAATTTGCGATTCTATGTATAGTATATTCGTGGTTTCTTCGCACATTTTGAATCAAACCTTCGAAAAATCACCCCATTAATAACTTTTTTTAGGTAAGTTCCAACCGTGAATGGATTATAATACTAGGTATGTAAATAAGAGGGAGTTTAAGGGGGTTCAAATATCTCTCTTACAGACTCAAGATATACATACATTTTTTTTTTTTTTTTTTTTTTTTTTTTTAATATTTGCACGAAAATTCGAAATTGACAGAAAAGTGTAGTTACACGTTAACACTATTCATCACGTTGTATCTAGGCCAAACTAATTTGTTTCCCTCCTTTTTACCCGCCATTAGTTGATTTATTTATTTGCTATCCACAAATTCACTATCCATCCCATCATTAGAGATTCATAATTTAATAATTTTCTGCTGTGTATGTATTTATAATTCATTATATTATTTGACGACACTTTAGGATTAAGTCAGTAGTATTTCCAGTTCTAGAGTTTGGCAATTTTATTGTTAATTTAGCATATATTTAACCTTGAAATCACTGCTTGATTTTAAGAAACGTCTAGAAACATCAACTTTGCCTCTTAAAATATGTTAATAAATAAAGTAAATATTTGCCTGAATTGAAGTGTTGAATTTTGATAAGGCGAAATGAATCTATTTTATTTCCAATCTAAAATACCGAGCGAGGTGGCGCAGTGGTAAACTCAGTGGACTCGCATTCGGAAGGACCCGGGTTCGATTCCCGGTCCGGCCATCCCGAAATCACGCCAGGCGAATGCTGGGATTGGCCCCTAACACAGGCCATGGCCAATTCCTTCGTATTCCTTCCCCAATCCCTCTTCCCTGTGCAACTTGCACCGTCTCTAATGACCTCGCTGTCGACGAGACGTTAAGCCCAACAACCTACCTACCTCCCCAATCTTAAAAATAAATGGACGTTTCTGGAACGTGAACTAGTTTTGAACCTGGAATATTTATGCTTTCAAAAGAACGCAATTTTTGTTGTTGTTATCATTACAACCTGTTTTCGAAAAATCATAGCTACAGGCCTGTTTGTAACAAATAGATACCGATAGACAGGAGCAGTGATATTTCGCGAAAATATTTGGAAAAACAAGATGCAGTTCAAATCACCGTGAAGTCGTCCACGTTTTTTGATTGGCTGAAGCGTGTTCTGTTTCGTGTTAACTGTAGTTCACGAATCACAAAGCTTTAGTGTTGGAGTTACAGAATCCTGAGTGGCTCGGTCGAATTCGGAAACGATACCGGCAGGGCATGGAGCTGTGACAACAGCCAAGGCGTGTATTAACAACTGATCTTAATAAAACAGCAGCCGTCTAGAACAAATTGTTTACGCACTGTTGTGCGTTTCCGTGAATGCATATAAAAATGCAAGTTGGCAGACTTCTTTTTCAAAATGGCGGAAAACCCGAAACCAGATTTCTCAGCACTTTTTATGAGATGCATAGGTAGGGATAGGAAAAATTTGCGAGTTCATTTCAGGACAAGCTAGACGTCCAACATGTGTACACTGAAGTCATCTTTGCAATTGGATCGCAGTTCATTAGACACGCCCTGGACAACACTGAACCAATAGCAGACTTGTAAGGAAACAAGTAGCGAGTGACATACTGCCAGGTGTGAGGTAACACTAGCTACTATCTGCGGCAGTAGCCAATGAGCAAACATCTGAGGCTCGAGTGTACACAGGACTGTGGAGTCTAGTCTCCAGGTCATTGAACTCGCGAAATTTTCCTATCCCTATATAGGACACCTACATAAACAAGTTCGAACCACTCCCAGCTAGTTTTTTTTAACTTCCACCTCATATCCAAAATGCACCTTATTATAGGCTGTTCACGGTAGTGTGTGCACTTTTTAAGGCCCTCCCAACAGTCATTAACCACTAATATATATATATATGTTATTGCAGCCTCAGGCGTTAAGTTTTGAAGGTGGTGAAATGTATGCACTGTGTTTATTGGTCACATTGCAATGTTTATGTTAAAAAGCAGCAGGAAGATGGATATTTGATAAAAGGAAACATTTACAAGGGCCTTAAAAAGTGCTCCCTTTTACCGCGAACAGCCTATATATATATATATATATATATATATATATATATATATATATATATATATATATATATATATATATATATATATATATATATATATATATATATATATATATATAATTGAAGTCTTTCTAGTACTCCGATTATTTTGCGAAAAATCACGGTCTCTGCGAATAGAAAACGTGGAAATGTCTTTCCCACTTGAACTTTCTTAGGGCAAAAAAGGACATGTGGCGTTCTTCACCAAGTCATAACTAAACGGACCTATTTGTTACAAATCGTTACGAAATAGAAAATTTAGAAATGTCTTTTCCCGCTCGAACATTCTCGAAGCAAAGGACTTATGACGTTCTCGTACGCACTGTGAGATATCACAGGAACAATAACGCAGTAGTTAACATCTGGGTTCTGCACTTTTATTAAGGAATCTTGCGAGGAAAAAAAAAATTCGTGGACTTTGTACCGAATTCGCTCTCTCGTTTCTTGTTCACCCGCTGTGCCTGTCGGAGAATGGAAATTCCAGCGCTGAAGAGAAAGGAAGCGGCTGGGAGAAATAAATAGAAAAGAAAATGATAACAAGGGACTGCCCAGAATATATATTTTTTACGTTTTTTTTTATATGATTCAGTTTTATTTACCTCCGTTCTTGATGCTCTAGTCGGGTTCACTCAAAGGCGAACGGGAAATTTTTCTTTATTCTTTGCGTTAACACTTTTGTCATTTGAGAAAACTACGTAGCTAAATCGACGTTTCTAACCGACTAGATGCGAAACATCAATATGTCTGTGTGAACTGCCGAAAGTTTTCGTTGTTGGAGGCAGTGGTATTTCGCGAAAATATATTTCCAGACAATGTAGGCTATATCTGAAAACACGATAGGGACGTTTATTGGGTGCAATTTGCCTCGATACTTGCCCACTTCTTAACTCCGAATCACAGAGCGAATGCCGAAAAAAAATGTAGGTATAGGATATTCACGGTAAAGTGAGCACTTATTTGGAATAATAGTCAGTAAATATATTTTAGAGTAGCCTTAGGTGTAAACTTTCGAGTGCGGTGGAATTTTCGCACTATCATATTTACTTACATGGCCATATTTATTTAAAAAGGTGGTTAAAGGATAAAAAATGTTTGGAAGGAAAAAGTGACTAGGGCCTCATAAGTGGCCGCTTTATCGTGAACAGCCTATATCTGCTTGTATATGCAGTTTTAACCTTCAAACAGAGCGCTGTGATGAATACATGAAAACGAAATTAAAAACGTAACAACGAAATAAAAAGCTGAATGTACATCTTATCTCGTAAAATGGTGTTTTGAAAGACGAAGCAAAACTTTAGAAAGTCTTGTTACGTGCTGCAGCAGGCGCCGGCTCGGCTGCCTCGCGCCGTGGTATGAGACCCACTTCGCCGTTCCCACTTCCTGGAACGATGCGTTCGCGGCTCTTCTGGAAATTCCGTGAATGCCGACAGCGGCGAGGCTTGCTGACGTCACAGACCTCCTCTCGCCTGCTAGAGATTCCGATACGTTTTGCGACGACGCGAGAATGTTCTGGCGAGACTGGCTGGGGCCCCGGCCCTCCTCGGCGCAACTCGCGAGTTGGGAAAGATTCTTGGGGACGACCTGGGCGATATTTATACTGCCGCGGCCCAGCGGCCGGCAGTCTTTGACGGAGACTATCTGGCCGAGTGTGCGCGAGCGAAGTGAAGTTGGATGGCGACAGGAGATTGCAGGACGACGGCCGGCGAAGTGTTCGTGTCGTAAATGGACGAGAGGGTGTGAAACCGACGAGTGACGCCTACTGTGTTTGAGGGCGCTCGAATGACTAGAACATTGCGACTGGCGGGGCATGGACTGAACTGAGGTGGGACTGAATGGAAGTGTAATAAGCATTTTATTGTAAATATTCGAACTGTCAATTTGGACGCATAATTGTATTGAATAATTGAATAGGTTGATACAATACCTATTGGGACTGATCTTTAATTATTTAATGTCATTGATTTCTTTGTGGTAATTATAAATGTATCAATTGGTATAATTTTTGAACAGTTATTGATATGCATTTATCGTGATAAGTTGAATTGAGAAATTTTTCCTGTATTTATTGTTAATAAAATTAGAAAAGTATAATTAATCCTTTGTTTAATTAAGACCTCCATCCCTTAACTAACTTGGTTTACCCAACTTAGTTTCTAGAGAGAGAGAGAGATAGATTGTAACAGTATTTTGTATTTTTTCTCAGCACCTAAATGTGGTGCCCCGCATACCAACCAGCCCACTCCAGCCTAAATAATTTCACTCTGGCCAAGGGTTATGGCTCTCCAAAGCAAAACACCCCTTAAGGTATTTCAATATCAAGAGATGGGTGAGGTTGAGAAGGTCCTTGATGTTTTGGATCAGCCGGCTGCATCCTTTCTACAGTACCACCCCCACCAAATTGTCCAGACAGCACAGGGGGTAATGATCCCCTTATACAGCCGCCAGTTCGTTATCCACCTCAACGGAACTATGCCGGTGAAAGACCAATACCCTTCCATTCCATCCTCCGTGGTCCTTCCAAATGCATCCCCTTTGGAAACCTCCTATATTCACACCCAACAACCAAAGCCCCCATACTCTTGGTTATAGATATCCCGAGTATTTACCCTTAGCAAATTAGTGGGCATGGTTCTTGCATATATAGCCATTCCAGAGGAGGAGTGGAGGGACAGAGCTCTGTGGAGAAGGCTAGTTGGTGAGGCAATGGATTGGCTACGGTCCGTAATGCCACTGCAGTAAGTATGTAAGTAAGTAAGTAGTATTTTGAATTGATTTTATTAGTTAATTCGTTATTTCACTCGATGCACGTTGTTTAACGGCCATTTTAAACGTTGTTCGGCGGTCATTTTTACACGCTGTTTAACTTATCAATCAGTCAAAAAACAAAAGCCACTGGAAAAACGTGATAAAAAAAAGACTTATGAATCAGTGGAAAATGTCACTGAAGCAATAAATGAAGGAACTCAGGCATTTTGTCACTGGTTAATTAGTTCAATTCACTGAAGTGACTGTTGAATCAGTCGGATACTTTTGACTGATTGAAAAAGTGAAATTCTCACTAATTCAAATTTAGAGTGTAGTATTAATGTTGTAAATATTAGTTGTGTGTATTTTATAGTATTATAAATCAATTTAAAATTGTATCTAGTTCATCTCTCACGAAATCGCACACCTCTCTGGTGTCTTGTAAAAATAGTGTTTGCAGTAATCGTGATCTGTTGAAATTTGTATTACGCCCTAGTCTGATGTTTTTCTTTTCGTTGTACCACATGTAAAATGTACGTCTTTCTACACAGCTAATATACATATTTTATGTTAATATTTATAATTTTAGATGCTACATTCTACGTGTTTTCTCACTGTGCAAATATTGTTTTACTACACGTGCAACACATGCATTTTTTTTTTCATTTTTCATTATATTTTACTATGCTAGAAAATTTTAAAATTGCTTATACTGTGACAATTTTTCTATATATAAGGACAGGATATTAGCTAGTCTGCACTGTTGTGTTTATTTTATGTTAATAATTTTTTTAATGGTCTCGTATTTGTAAATTATTCCTTTTATTTAATTTTAATCTGTATTTCTTGAGACCTAGTATTCTATGCTTTTGACAGTTAGGACGTGAAAGTGGTACGTAAAGGCATTTAGATAATAGCTGGCGTCCCATTGGCCCATAGCTTCGAATCCTGACTCCCCATTGGCTGCAACATTATGTTTCCCCTTAAGCTAGCCCAGCCATAAGAGCTTAGCTCTCTCTCTCTCTCTCTCTCTCTCTCTCTCTCTCTCTCTCTCTCTCTCTCTCTCTCTGTTACTGGCTATCGTGAAACTTATGTGTATAGTTAGTGATCTCACCTGAACTTAGGTGCAGGGTAGGAATTTTAACATAGTATTTGGGGTGTTATAGGCCCAGTGGTTTTCGAAGTGGGTATCCAGCAACAGTGAGTGCCTCTTATGCCCCGCTGCTAATATTAATATGTAGGAGCTAGAAGTTAGACTACGTAAGTGTTAGAGTGTATTTCCACGACGGTGAGGCACCTGATTTGATTATTTCCCTACTGCTTGAGAGACCTGCACCGGTCAACTTTTGTTTGCAGTGTTGAGAGTAACTACGTCTAATGAGAGCAACGATAACTGCACGTCGTTTTATTCAGCAGATAAGCCTAACAACGTATCTTATTAATGGGCCATTTTGATTTAAGTGAGCTAACGTTCCAGCTGAAAGAACTTTGCCTACGATAAAACCGGGATAGATTTTCACTTACACTGAGCTAGGCACAACTAAATTTTGTTCTGAAGAAACTGAATATTAATTTTTTTTTTAAGTACATTAACTTTAATCATTTATTTTTTTTGTGTTGGAACTCGTTCCAGTGCAACGAATACCTGTGGATCTACTAGGCTAGGTACGGTCACTTTTCGCGTATTTTTAGGAGTGTTGTATGTCTTTTAGATTTGCAAATTGCCAAAAGGATTATGTTTTTTACAAGACAGTTCAGAAATAATTAGAGCATAAATCAGTATAAAAGTAATTACTAAATAAATACGGGACTAAAATTAAAGTGGCTTAGTGGTCGTCTACCTTATTTCCGTTACTATTCCTGTGTTACCTATGTTTATTAGTTACTTGCCTGTTGTTGCTGAATATAAGTTAAGCTATGTTGAGTTGCTGATGTACACAGATTGTGTACTAAGCACTGGTCCAGTCCTACGAGAGGTGTTCATATGGTAAAAAGGTATCTTCTGCCAGCCAAGCTCCGGACTGGACAAAACAGTACTCCAGGCTCGGTAGGTTTACACTTAACTGTATTTGAATTTAAAGGGTAATAGCTCTGCTGTGTGTTACTTATTTGTCTGCCACCAGAGTACACACTACACTTATATTTAAACATTTTTACGTGAGACCAAACATGGGAAAACAAGTATAATTCCAGTGCAAATACATAACCTATTTACACTCAAAGAATTTTATGTCAGCCAGCACATTTTATTTCAGCTACTAATAGTTCTTTTTCATTTAATAAATAAATGATTTATCCAAGCGTGGGTCCTTAATAACCTATTGCATAAGGAAATATATTTTTAGTAGCTGGGTGTAGGTTACATCGTGTGCAAGCAGACTGCCCATGCGAAATAGTTTGGTTTACAAACGTGTGTTACAAACGCACTACAACCCACTTAACACATCCGGTAGACAGGCGTCTTAATATGTATTCCTTACGGTTGGCATTATTGATAATATGTCTGATAAACAGTGAGTGTGGCCAGTACAACGCACAAAGTAACTTGGTGCACACTAAAATTAGCTCTAGAACGAACATCAATAATCAGACAAAAATACACACAAAAAAGCAGGTCCAATAAAAACCACAATGAAACACAAATCAAGTATTGTATTGTGTAGGGCTTTTTAACTTCACCCGGTTTTATGCTTGAAGGCTTGGCAAGGGACGACTGACGGATTAACTTACAACCTAGCTTAAATTAACGCCCATACCTTACCCGGGATTCGAACCCAGAACTTTCCGGGCCCCAGATCGGTGGCGCACCAACCGACTGCGCCACGGGAGGTCAGCAAAAATTCAACTATTCCTTAGTATACTATAAACCCAAAAGTTTTAACACTACGAACAACACAGGAACCACAGAAAGAACCAGAGAAAAGAATAAATAAACCAACAGAGAGGACACAAAACGACAAGAAAATTTAAAAAACAATAATAATTACATGTCCTCGCGAAGTTTTTGGGCTTGAAATCTGTCCCCTTTTTCAGGTGAAACACTGGACTCTATAAACAATCGCAGTACACTCTGCTGAGTTCTGTGAGTGTGCGATTATATTTTAGTAATTTATTTTGTCTCTAGGTTGGCAATGGTCACAGTCCAATCATAACAACATAATAACGTGAACTCACCATTGCCATTAATCTTCAAAGATAAAGGCGACATCTTTGGAACGCCAGCGCATTTTGCGGTGGGAATTTCTCCTGTACCAAACTCTCCCATAAGTAGAGACATGCAAAATTCGCATTATTTTCTGGAAGCAGACTAAACATTTGACTTCTGCTATTGTCTAACAGTTTCTGAAGCCCTCCCCCCCCCTCCCAAGGACAGTTCAGCCAATAACACACAATGATAGGTAGATCCCCCATTCATCCTGTAAAGCGGTCTCCCAGCAAACGACATCGTATAAAGCGAAGCAGCCGATAATCTCGCAGATTACTCTCAAATATGTATAGAGCAGTGAAGTTCAACCCTTTAGGACGATGCAAGTTTACTGACACTGGAGATAAGGTAGAAGTGAGGTGCCTATGTTCTCAACTACAGCAATATCAGTTGTATTTGTTTGTGAATCTCCACTTGCCTTCGTCTTGTTAGCCCTGGCTACACCGGACACGCTTACTGTGGTCTGCAACGTTTATTATTGGTTGGTCGTCGACCAATGGAGTTGCGTGTTACCGCGTACCAAAAAATGTGTCGCGACAGATGTAATAGGTTTTACAGTCCATCGTATTAATTTGGCAATTTCTAGGGATAGGAAAATTTCGCGAGTTCAATGATGGTTGACTCCACAATACTTTGTATAGCCGAACCTCAGATTTTTGTTAATTGGCTGTTGCCCCAGTGTTGCCTCACATTTGACTGTACGGGATTCACTTCCTGTTACCCTGCAAGTCGGCTATTGGCGCATAGTCATCAAGGGCGTGTCTATTAAATTCTTATCCAATTGCAAAGGTGACTAGTGTACACGCGTTTGAAATCTATCTTGTCCTGAAATGAAGTCGCGAATTTTTCCTATCCCTAGCGATTTCATTTGAAGACAAGTTAGACTTCAAACACATTTATATATGACTTTCTGTGTCAATTGGATCACAGTTTGAAGACACGCTGGACGAATTTGAAGCAATAACTGACCTGCAAGAAAACCAGTACCGAATACCGTTCTACCCGGTCTGCGATAAAACTGAAGTACCAACCAATAAAAACAAAGTGAGGTTCTAGTGCACAAAAAAAATTGGAGTCTAGCTTGTTGCCAAATGAATCCGCCAAATCTCCGAGCCTCTACTCATTAAAAAGAACAGTTTTTTTTCTTACGAACTGAAATGTTGACTAATTGTCATTTTTTACTTAGACACGGATGAAGTCCAGCGAGACAGTAAAATTATAAAAAATGTTAGTTTTGTCTTCAAGGGCAAAGAAATTTCCACATAAATGTGGCCCCGAGTATATACATGCATACTCCTCAAAGGGTTAGTTCGTCACAAAATAATGACACGACTTTTGTACGTCTCTGCCCATAAGTACTATCGTTTCGTTCCTAGCCAGCGTGTAATAAAAGTTAACACTTTGACGACTGTTCCCGGGAACATATCTGGAAATATCTCTATCCCTGAAGATACGAATCTCACGGATATAGTTTCTACCATTATTTCACAAGAACATCTCCTCTCACCAACAGGCAATGTTGTGAATACAATACTAAATTTATGTAAGAGTACGGAAATGAACACGATGGACTGTATATAATGTCAAGTATAAAAAAAGATTTTATTGGAAACACAGTGAACTCGGCACTCCATTGGCAGACACCGGGCCAATAACAAACGTCACGCAGTGCACAAAGGCTGTGCGGTGTAGTTTGGACCAATAGGACAGCGATCAGTGGAAAAATAGAGCTCCGCATTAATTATATTCCTGCAGAGGTGGATACACGTGGCTGGCTTCTAGCGTGCCTCGAACAAATGACGAGCGCAGTTCCCGGAACGTGTTCCTAAAGCAGGTTTCACACGATGCATGATGAGCGCCAAACTTGCGCGAGATGCCGACCTTGGACGAAAATTTCTTGCACAAGTTTGTGTGCAAGGCACATCTTGCACCAAATGAGAAGATAGAGCCGGTCCTATTTCTTTTTTCGTTCAAGTTGCGATCATATTGGTAGAGACCTGAAGAATTCGCGGATTCATTTCGGGACAATCTAGAATTCAAAACACGTGTGTTTATATGACGTTAGCCATTGTTAGCAATTGGTCCATGCGGTGTTTGACACCTCCTGGAGAACGCTGGCCCAATCGTCGACTTCCACTGCGACAGTAGACAACCAACACGCAGTTGATATCGGCATATTTGTACATACGAGTGTAGAGTCCATCTACACCGCAGGTCATTGAACTCGCGAATTTTTCAGGTCTCTATCTATTGGTCCTTGTGTGCTAGCCATGTGACCTGCTGAAACATCAACCATATATCAATAGAAAAACATAAAAGAGGTGTGCGAAGAGGAACACAGGGAAATAAAACATTGCTGGAAAATATCTTTAAAACGTAAATTGGAGTTCAGACAGTTTGCTGACAATAAAATGAAAACAAATATATTTTGGAGGGATAGCTTTGAAACAAATACCTTGTTGAAGTAAGCAACTTCATATTTTGTGTTATAATATCATGACTGTTTGGTACTCACCAGGGCTATCAACTAATTTTTACGTGATACAGTATTCATCTTATTTATCTGCGCGTGATCTCGTTTCGCACGCAATTTAGTTGGCATTGGCATACGAAATCTTACGCGAATTGCATCTTGCATCGTGTGAAGCCTGCTTAAGGGTCCTATGTACTGAAACGTTTTCTGTGAAAACGCTGTTTGCGTGTAAACGCGTATCTCGGTAAATAAAAGTTCTGGAAGTAGGACATTTTGACAGAAAAGATTAAAAAAAAAAAAAAAATTATCTAGGGCCTTTTTTTTGTCATACTATATGTGTTCTTGGAGAAAAAAATTCGTGAAAATGGTCAAAGATCGCATTTTTAAAACGTGCCAGTGCAGTTTCCGTAAGCGGCAAGAGAAAAGTACCAAGATACGGACGTAGTTTAATCTGAGGGTTTTTGTCGCGTGTAATAAAACCCCTATGTTTCAGTTCTAATTTGCACAGTACAGCGTTACGACAGAAACATTGCACCCCTTGCGCGAAGGAGCGAATGAGGCGCTAGGTGTGCGTGGAACCGTCGCCCTTATCGTTTCCTCGCTTCTTGATTTTGGGCACGCAGCTACATAGTCCCCTTAAGCCCGTGCGGCGCTGACCAAGAGTCTCGTCTCCAACCACAACCCCCCCCCCCCGGCACCCCGAAAAAACGCGACAATCAGGCAGTTTTACGTCCTTGTTGCGCTACACCTCGGGGGCGAGATCGCCTTCATTTATTCCGCGCCAGCTTGCCCCCTCACTCTGGAGGGATGCATAATGCAGCGGCGCTCATGGGGCGAGTGGTTCTGCGTGAGGGGGGTGAGTTTGTAGGCGGGGACAGTGGCTGCAAGCAGTCGCCTTCTTCCCCACCACCAAAACCACTGCCTTACAAGGCCGCCGCAATTTGCCTTGGAAATCGTCCTCATTGGTCGGGACCGAGACCCCGTCCCGGCAGTCCATTCCGGAGCACGTGCTCCCGGATAAAGGGGTTGGCGGCAGGGGGATGAAATCATGGGTTGTGACGTCACGCGCAGGCTCCATCCCCTAACCCTTCTCGATGGCCAAACCTTCTCCTTGGTGGTGAGAATTTTTTTCTTCTGAATTCCGCTCGCGGTTTCTGGGACATCGTACAAGGGAAAGCAGGCGGTAGATTTGTCCGCGCGGCATTTGGTCTGTTCGTGGGTAGTGCTGTTCGAAATATCGATATATCGATAATTATCGATATTAAAAATAATTTATCGAACTATATGTAACTTTGAAAAATATCGGTATACTTATGTTTCTATATGATCAAAGTTTTCAGTATTATCGAAATTTTCTGTATTACCGAAATCATCGGTACCATCGAAATGTTCGGACATTGTCGGTATAATCTATATTTTCGGTATTATAGATAATTTCGGTATTATCGATCATTTAGGTATTATCTATCATTTCGATGTTATCGATAGTTTTGGTACTATTGAGAATTTATGTATTATAGATATATAGAAAATACCGAATAACTGTTGGGAAATATATAGATATTACATTTCTGTGATATCGAACAGCCCTATTCGTGGGGCGAATCGTCTTTCCTGGAACGTGGCTTTCTCTTTTTACAGCCCGGGCGAGGAGCAGCCTGACGCCAAGGCCAGCAAGCAAATAAACGGTACAGAATACGGGCGAAAATATTTCTCGACTGGTTACATTTCAAAACACTTTCCCTTGGGTCCGCTTTCGAGTCGTGTTGAGTTGAGAGATCTGGTCGGCTCTTAAACAACGAAGCCTCGAGAGCCGATGAGGGTGAAGCGAGGCGAGTGCGGAGCGGCGCTGGAACGCAGGGGCGAGGGGGAAACGGGAGATCCCCGAGAAAACCAGCCCCGACCAACGGCGTCGTCCGGCACGATCCCCAACATGCGAAAATCCGGGAGCGACCCCACCGGGAATATAACTGGGTACGCCTAGGTGGGAGACGGGTGTCTATCCATTACTCCACCGCGGCGCCGTGGGTTCGTTAGAAACTAAGCGAGTTGCTCAGAAAGGCAGGCACGAGGAAGGGTTGATCCCGACATTCATCTGGTGGAGTGATGTCTAGAAACCATCTCAGCCTTCGAAGGTCGTCATTTTGGTAACTGAAATGAGTTCGCATAATTTCAATATATAAAGAATATTTGTAAACGTTATTCCCAATTTCTTTACTACATGCAAGCAGAGCAATTATAACAATCTTGCGTGACGATTTTTTTTAAACGGTCCTTTTTGAAGCATCCAGTTTGAAAGAACATTTAAATTTTAATTAAAAATAGACTTTCGCTCGTTGACTCATTAAAAAATATTTTTATGAGTAAAATCTCCCTGCGCCACTAATGAGCGATTGAGTTCACTCACATCAAAAGTACCGCCAATTTAGCTTCTGTGTAATTACAAGAGAGACAGAAAATTTCGCGAATTCATTTGAGAACAAGATACACTTTAAACACATTCTTTTCAACTGGATCGCATTTTGTTAGTCATGCCCTGGACAAATTTGACCCAATAACTAATCCGCAAGAAAAACAAAGACCGAATCCCCTGCTAAAGACTGTTCACGATAAAGTGAACACGTTTGAAACCAACCTTAGAAGAAAGACACTGCCCCTACCTGCATGTATTTCAACGGGCGCAATGAATGCCATCTGTCCAGTAAAGTTGGTAACGATGGAGGGGAATGTAGTTCCACATATCAGCGTCGAACAAAAATTATTAGGTAACCATTTGTGAAAATTTAAATCATTTCTTGCGCTTTCTGTATTTTTCAATCCGTCGAAGTGTAAAAATGAGCAGATTTGTTCAAAATTTACTTTTCTAATAATTTCACTGTTTCGATAGACCGACGCATGAATAAAGTGATGAGGTCCATGGCAATGTTAATTTCACGTAAGGCGGAAGAACACACAACGTGTATAAAAGTATATCTTAGGTAGAGCTTTCAAAAGTGGCCATTTTAACGTGAACAGCCTATTACTCGATTTTAGCGCTTCTTAACTTTCAGTAATCGTGTACCGCACTCAATATGCTGGTCATAACTAAGAGACCCGGAAATTTTGCGTTCATTTGAAGACAAGCTAGATTCTAACTCATCTGCAAGTGACTTACATTTCCAATTGGATCGCAGTTTGTAAGACAAGCCCTGGAAGAATTACAGCCAATAACTAATCTGCAAGAAAAATAAGGACCGAATCCCGTGTTACCTGGTCTGGGGTAAAACTTTAACATCAGCCAATGAACAACTAACTGAGGCTCGAGTACACAAAGTATTGTGGAGACCAGATTGTTGCCAAATGTACCCACGAAATTTCCGAGCCTCTAAGTCATAACGTATATAGGCCGTTCACGGTAAAGTAAGCACTATTTAAGGCCCTTACAAAAAAAATTTTCAAGCCAGTTTTAATATTTAAGCCATTGTTAATATCAGCATTGTCACGCGACTAATAAATACGGTGTATATTATCACCACTCTCAAAAGTTAATGTCTCAGGCTGCAATAAACCATATTTGTTAGTGGTTAATGACTGTCGGGAGGACCTTAAGAAGTGCTCACTTTATCGCGAACTGCCTATAACTAGAGACATGCGAAGTTCGCGTTATTATTTGGGACACGTTAAACTTTAACACTTTGTAGACTACGCTCGAGTGTAGCTCGAGCAAAGATAATTTTCAAATTAAGAACACAACAGCGCAGGAACAACGATATTGCTAACGACTGAATTTCTTTTTTTGCAGAGCCACTCAAAAGGAAATTATTTATTGTAAATCATATTTATACGATAAAGGACATTTGAATGGATCAATATCAGTTCAGCTCTCCATTGGTTGATGACCGTCCAATGATGAACGCTGTAAAGTACAGGGTAGTGTCTGGTGTGTTATGGACCAATAGTACGATGGTGAGTTCTAACACAGACACCAACAGAACAGGTGTACTTGCAGTAGTTTATATAGGTGGCTCACTTCTAATTTGTCTTAAGTGTCAATAAATGTGTGTAGACCTTAATGTGTTAAACACGCGTAACTTTGCAATACGTCTGTAATCGGACCATACTTAGAGACCTGCAAAATTCGCGTTATTTTTTTTCGTCAAGCTAAAATTCACAGTACTGTGTATACTCGAGCCACTGTCGTTTCTCCAATGGCTGCTGCCTTGACGTTAAGTCACTCCCTTTCTGAGTGAACTGCACGTGATTGGGGCACACGGTTGTGGAGCGTTCATTTACTGGCGCAGAGTTACCAGGGGCCTGTAAAATAAAGACTGATCCAATGGCAACCGTATTGTAAAGGGAAAGTGTTTTAAGTCTAACATGTCCTCAAATAATAACGCGAATTTTGCAGGTCTCTAACCATAATGTATCTGACACGCCCTGGGTGACGCTGCACCAATCATTGAACACTTCACAAGTGTGTACCCCAGTCACGTGCAGTTCGTTTAGAAAAGGCGTGCCTTGACATCTACGCAGCAGCCAATGGAAAACAACGCTGGCTCCGGTACATACAGTAGGCCTACTGTGAAGTGCAGCCTGATGCCAAATAATAACACAAATTGTGCATGTCGCTACGTATAACAGTAGCACGGTTTACGAATCTCACCCCCAGGGATGATCACTGGACACTGGACTCCGTAGTGTACAGTTCCTATCATATATAACCTTCCCGTGCAACATGAATGAAATTGTCTTCAATGGCTACGAAAGGATTATCGTTACTTCGAATTGTATTGAATGAAACTTTTGTTTATTTTTGTACAAAAATTACATTTATTACAATGTTCATTTCATACTCAACAGTAATTAAAACAGTTAAAATAGGTATATCATAATCTCTAGAGACCTGCAAAATTCGCGTTATTATTTGGCATCTGACTAAACTTCACAATGATGTATATACTTGGGCCGGTGTCGTATCTCAATTGGCTTCTGCATATATATGAAATTACTCTATTTCTGACTGGACTGCTAATGATTGGAGTACACAATTGTGAAGTGTTCATTTATTGCCGTAGAGTTACCCAGGACGTGTCAACTAAGGTATGGTCCAATGGCAATCTTATTGAAAAGGTACATGTGTTTGAAGTTTAACGTGTCCCCAGAAAATAACCCGAATTTTGCAGGTCTCTTGTAAAGGTTAGTTAGAAAAAAAATTGGATTTGGCTATGTTGACCACACGGCCGTTTGTTTTGCATCAATACGTCTACGATGACGCTCTCGGACGCCTTGATGATTTTTTTTACGTTCCCGGCACCGCTTAACTCGGTCATGTGGGGTTTTATGGGTATCGCTTGATTGCTTTTGAGGTGCTCTTTCCAACCGTATACGATTTCTGTATTTCTACTTGGCTTTTTGACGAGTATAGGCCAAATTTGTGTTAAGTTTTCTTAATTTTTTTTACATTAAACTCATAAAGTTTCACTATAACCACGCCACACAAATGTTTTTATACATGCGATAGATTGAGTTATGAGACGTGGCGAAACGAGCTCAAAATTGTGCACCCCCCCCCCTTTTTCACGATGCTTCGCAGTCCTCACTCAACGTAACATATTCTTTGATCATTTAGCAATCGAGTGGTGTAATTGAATTTTGAATGTAGACGATAGATTAGAAGCTGTAATGCCAAACTTTATCCCCCGATTTTGTTATCGTCCGATTTTCTGGATTGCCTCCCACTATGGTCGAAAATTTAAAGGCGTATTCACGTCAAAAGTCCTTATGAAAAATAAACCGTTTGAAACACATTCAACAATTACTGGGGATAGGGAAATTTCGCGAATTCATTTCGGGACAGGATAGACGTCAAACACTTATACAGTGAAGTCGCCTTTGCAATTGGATCACAGTTCACTAAACACGTCCTGGATACTTCTGAGACAATAGCAGGCTTGCAAGGAAACAAGTGGCCAATCGCATACTGCCAGGCGTGGAGTAACACTGGCTAGTGTCTGGGGAAGCAACCAATGGACACACAGCTGAGGCACGACTATACACTGGACTGTGGAGTCTAGCCTACAGGTCTTCGAACTCGCGAAATTTCCTATTCTTGACTATTATGTATAAAATATTTATTTTTTATCATCTGTCCAGTGCACAAATGCGATGCGATTGTTTCTCCTTAACTTTTACTTCCAGACTTGTCTACATTTTGTTTGCAAGTGGCAGAAAGATTCAACATGAGTATCTCGAAGGGTAACTCTAAGTCCAGAAAAGTAGGAAGTAACAACGAACAGACTGTGCGATTCGGATCCGGCCCCATGCTGTACGAGTGCAGAGGTATATAGGCTGTTCACGGTAAAATGAGCTCTGCTTAAGATCTACTTGTATGCGCATTGTGTATTCTTTCACCTTATGCAAAATTAACATTGCAATGGGCCTCGTCACTTTATTCGTGCGATCAAATGCAACTGTGAAATTATTACAAAAGAAAATGCTTTGCAGATCTGCTCATTTTTACACTTAGATGCATAAAAAAATACAGAAAGCGAAAGAAATAATTTAAGTTATCTCAAATGGTTACCCGACACTTTTTATTTGACGTTAAGATATGGAACTTCTTTCCATTTATCGTTAACAACTTTACCGCACGTTTGTCACTCAGTTCGCCCGTTAAAATATATGCAGGTAGGGATAGTGACTTTTTTCTAAGGTTGGCATCAAATAGTTCAGTCCCCGTCGACGCCAAGCTAGTTTAAATGTTAATTTTCCGAAAACCCAATACAAATGCAAAATAGCTCCAGTTCGATATTTATTTTTGTATTCGAATCGCCTTTTGCTGCCAACGACAAAAATTGTGGGTACGCAGTCGATTGATAAGATGTATGGTCAGTGCTGTGCTATAACTATATAACGCTACCTCGTGGTTGAGAAACTTGCGTGGGGCTTAGTAATGCTGGCAAGGGGTCGCGGTGCTGTAGTGGTTAGACTGCTCGCCTTCCACCTCTGCGAACCAGACTCGATTCCCTGCGGTGGTCGCCCCTCGGATATTCGCGCGAGGGAATCGTCCCAGACGATGACGCTGGTCGGGGGGGTTTTCTCGGGGATCTCCCGTTTCCCCCCGCCATTCCATTCCGGCGCTGCTCCGTACTCGCTTTGTTCCACCCTCATCGGCTCTCGAGACCTCGTTGTTAAGAGCCGTCCAAATATCTCAACTCAGTCAGATTGGGCGTTTAAATCAATCGCTTACATCTTAAGGAATCCGTTCTGAAATAAATGTATTTCCACTCCGCAAACTTGAACCGGGCCGACGCCACTGCACACTTGTCTGTAACGTGGTTGTTGCATAGGCTGAAGATGGGGTGGATTTATTATTCGTCTTCTGCGCGTGTACCCAACGGTGACCTACTCCAACGCAACGCAACTGTCAGATTTACATGATCAGCAGGGATGAATGTGTTTCTTTATATCTCAATGTTCAAAAAACTAGCACTTTCATACTCGGAGAAAAATATTCTGTAGAGAGGTCACCCTGTCAAACTATTTTGTAGCAACTACAACATATTTTTGTAGGCACTACAAAATATATTTGTACTGTGCACAAAAGTTTAGTGATGACAAGTAAATAATTTAATGGTCACCACACAATTTATTTGGCAAGGTGAATACTAAAAAACATTTTGTGGTTGCAACAAAAAATAATATTTTTCTGAGTGTGAATAAAATACTTTTACCAATTTGAATTGAATCAAACTGTATTACAAATTAGTTAGAGGCAGTCTACAAACATCTCAAAGCACTTGATTACCAATCAGTGAGCTCACCTCAAATCCAATCCACGCCGTTTTTGCTAGTCGTGTTGGTAGAAAAGTAGTTCATTGTTGGGACACGGGGATTGGTTGTGCGCAGCCAGCGAGGTCGGTCTACCTCATCTTTATAGTCGGTTCACGGCAAGGTGGGCACTTTTTAAGGCCCTGCAAAATTTTCCCTTTTAGCCAATTTCTATCTCTCCGCTACTTTTTAATATAAACAATGCCATGTGGCCAAAAAACATATTGTTTACGTTCCACCACTCCCAAAATTTAACGTCTGGAGCTGCCATAAAATATATTCATTAGTGGTAGATGCCTACTGGAAGGGCCTTAAAAAATGCTCACCTTGCCGTGAATAGCCCATAGTGTACGTGTTTGCTGGCTCCGGGCGCGTGGAGGCGCCACCTGTCCCTGTGACTCCCGAGGCGCGCCCCACACAGCCACGGTGCGGGCAACTTCCGTAATCCCGTGGACAGTCTTGACCTCCGACCCGGCCACAGGGCGCGCTCCGTAAGCCCTACCGCAGGTAATTCAGCCCCTCCTCGACTTAACCGACTCCCGCGCAACCGATAACACGCCGTGTATCTCGCGTGCAAAGGTGGCACAAGTTGCGTTCAGAGAAATTGCTTCCTGACTTACCTTTTGGCTGAGTTGAGTTGAGAGGAGTGTGAACCTGCGCGTCCAAGGTTAAGATGCGAGGGGGCAATAAGGGCGACACGAACACGCGAGCCTAGTGCCTCATCGCTCCTACGTGCAAGGCGTGCAGTGTTTCCGTCGTTGTCCTGTACTGTGCAAATCATATCTGTAACAGTGGGATTTTATTACATGCAATGAAAGCCCACAGATTAAACTACGCCTGTATGTCTGTACTTTTCTCTTGCCGCTTAAGGAAACTGCATAGGCAAGGTTCGAAAATGCGATATTTGACCATTTTCACGATTTTTTTTTTCTATGAATGTACTTAATATGTTAAAAGTAAAAACATAGTCATAGATAATAGTTTTCTTACTTTTTATAGCAAAATGTTTCAGTGCACACTCCTCTTAAGATGAGAGTGCACTGCAGCATTTTTTGTGAAATCGTTGTATCAGCGTATTCGCGTATAAATATATGTTCTGTAAACACGACTTTTTGCTGGAAAAAGTAAAAAACCATTTCTATGCCTGTTAATTTTTACGTTTAACATATTAAGTATATTCATGGAGAAAAAAAATCGTGAAAATGGTCAAATATCGCATTTTTAAAGCTTGGCTACGCTTAGGAATAGGACACTTTCGCGAGTTCAATGACATGTAGGCTAGACTCCACAGTCCTGTGTATACTAGAGCCTCAGATGTTTGTCCATTGGTTGCTTCCCCAGAGAGTAGCCAGTGTTACTCCATATCCTGGCAGTATGGGATTGGCTACTTGTTTCCTTGCAAGCCTGCTATTGTCTCAGAAGTATCCGGGCGTTTTTAGTGACCTGTGATCCAATTGCAAAGGTGACTTCATTGTACACGTGTTTAACGTCCATCTTGTGCCGAAATGAATCGGCGAAATTTCCCTATCCCTACCTATGCAGTTTCCTTAAGCGGCAAGATAAAAGTAGTTTAATGTGTGGGCTTTCAACGCACGTAATAAAGTTCCAGTGTTACAAATCTAGTTTGTACAGTACAGGACCACGACGAAAACACTGCACGCCTTGCGCATAGGAGCGATGAAGTTCTAGGGCTGCGCATTAGTGTCGCCCTTATCGCTCCCTCGCTTCTTGACCTTAAACGCGCACATAGATACTCATCTTAACGAGGTCTTGAGAGCCGGAGAGACGATGAGGGTGAAGCGAGGCGAGTATGGCGCAGCGCCGGACTGCACGGGCGGGGGGAAACGGGAGGACCCAGAGAAAAACCGCCGACCAGCGGCAATCGTCCGGCACGATTCCCACATGCGATAATCCCGGGGGTGACCCCGCCGGTAATCGAACCCGATTCGCCTTGGTGGGAGGCGAGAAGTCTAACCGCTCAGCCACCGCGGCCCCTCTTAGCATTCAGAACTTATAACCTAAGACTTAGAAGGTTTACACATAAGGAGAGTAATGGTTTATTAGGGGAGCGATAGTTTTATTCTGACAGTGATAGCGTGTTCTTTGATCTTGTCAATGTTTGAGTTGATAGGTTATCTTTTATCGGCACAAATACATGTCGGCGGCAGTCTGGATTTATCAGTTCCGTCGCGCTCATGAATAGGAATACTGCCGCCGTCATCTGTCCTCATGCCTTGTGCTGTATTGAAGACATCTTGTTTAAATGGGCCTGTAAGACCCGTGTTTCTTCGGTTTAACGAGGAAGCTTCCCGACCTACTGTCAGAAGATTTGAGCTTGGCAAGTAGTGTTTGAGTAAGTTTTCGTTTGAAAATTTAGTTTCTGTTGATTCTTCAAATAGTTTCTGACGAATTTAAGAGAATCGCAAAAAACTGGTTACCAGTTACCAGTAACCAGTAACTGGTTACTGGTTACTGGTTACCTACCAGTAACCAGTAACCAGATATAAACTGGTTACTGGTTACTGGTAGGTTTTGTTCGCCTTTTTATCGTAATATTTTCGGTCATAATATTTTCGGTCTTGTATGCACGGTTTTTATTCTGGCAGTGTTCATCGATTATACGGTGACAATAATTCTACTTGTATTCGTCCATCGAAGAGAGGTAATGAGCCTTTCGCTATTGAGGCTGACAATCTGGTTGTCAATATTTTGAATTTTTTGTATTTCTATGTGGTGTCTTCTATGGCAGCATGCCCCAATCTTCTTCTTTGAATCTTCTTTCTTTGCTAAGTTGTAAGTTGCCTCTGTGCAAGGACGTGAGCAGAATAATAAGGCGGGAGTTCGTGGACGTTATGTCGGAAGAGCTTTCGCCTGGTGGAATTTATAGATCTCTTGGAAGGACATACATCTTGGCCGATGTTGTACCCTACCATTCCCAAAATGAAGGTGGTGGAATCTTTCGATTCCTTGCCCAGCGGCAGCTACCAGACGGATGGAGTTGTTTCTACCAGCACATCGTAGGAGACGAATCAAGCGGGCGCTTCCACGACTGGCACGATTGCCTGTTCAGTGGTCGAAGGTGTAGACGTGCCCTTCGTCCTGGGATCGGATGCTGTGCGGCTCACCGCAGACTCTGTTCATCCCGTCGGACCAGGCGCAGCGGAGTGGATCAGGAACATCCGCAAGAAGATGCGCGGATGAATGTACTACATCCAAGTACTCCCTGAGAAAGGCACCGACCGAATGCCGTACAAATGAAGTTGTCCCCTCGGGATGCTGTGTGGTTGTCGACGAGGGAATCGTGGGGACACTCCGCGAAGGTAATGAAGTTCAGTGCAGATCCGTCTGCAGTCGAGAATGTGAACGAGGGTTTACGGAGAGTGATGCTCGGACTTGGATTTGAAGGAATTTTGGCGTTAAACAAGGTTTCGGCCGTGCGTCTTAGTGTACTGAGAGTGGCTAGAGATTTATTATTGTATATACGCACACCTTTTGATTTGATACAATGTTCTTGTTTTTGGAGTTGACATAAATATGCAGATGTTGACAGAAATATGTTTGATTCTGGAGTTGTTGCAGCTAAGAGTACAGTAATTCGCTTAGGTATAAGGGACTTTTTAATTTTCTATATGGAAAAAAAATAGTAAGCTTGTACCACACAAAGTAGTGTTTAGTGCGGTAATATACGAATTTAGTGAGTGTTATACGTCTGTTGAATAATCTAAGGACTGGGAATAGAGATTGTTAAGATTTCAGTTCAATGGTTCTGACGCTGCTATTAATAATTTTTTTGTATGATTGTTTAAAATTGTTACACTGAAAAATTATAACAAAAATCTATTGGAAATTATTTTAGAGCTAAGCGCATACAATGAGTACATTTATTGCTGTGATAGCTGATGCTATGTTAAATACAGGCTATTGTAATAAAGTTAATCGCTTTAAAACGTTTGGTTTTCAAAATATTTGTTTGTATAGGGCCAAAAATATATTTAGTTGTCCCAACAAAATATTTTGTTCAGTATAAAAAACTTCAAAAACTACAAAATAATTTTGTTCCTCTAACAAAATACACGATTGAATTAACAATACCTCGGTGTTGGGCCGAAAGAAATTGGACTGTAAACAAACTATTTGTTTGAATCACCTGTATATATTTGTTTGGTTACTCATTTTATTGCCTTCATTCGAAAATGCAGCTCGAAAGATTGTATCTTTTGTGACAATTAGAGTTGGAATTGTAACAGTGTGTGTTAGTGCATTTATTGATGGTTAATAGCGGTATATTCCTCCTAATAAAACCATTTTAAAAAGAAACTTAAAAGGAAAGCTGTAAAACTTGAAACGTTTATTTCTGCACGTTGTCCAGTATTGTAAACGTATGTATTTAAAAACATAACTATTTCATTGGTAATCACTTCAGCCGATGTTACTAAAGCGTAGTGCTCGGTCACAACTGATATAGGTTCGAATCCCTGTCTAGACTCAAAGAGTTGTTTATATTAAACGAAACTGTTTAATGTGCGTAGAGCCAAACAAATACTTACTTTCACCAACCAAATCTTTGTTTGTGGCAATCAAATAAGAACATTAAAATAACATGTTTTCAACAACAAAATATTTAACCGCACCTATACAAACAATTCATTTGGTTGGGCTAAACAAAGTTTGTTTTATTCAACAAAAAAAAACTTTTTCTCGGTGTGCATGATATGAATGAATTAGCTGCGACGGGAAAATTAGATCGGACTGGATAAATCTCATTATATAGTGTTGGATTTTGTTTTGGTGGTCGTTGGATTTTGTTTTTGGTGGTCGTGCTTGGTTAGCTGCTTTTGTTAGAAAGTGAGATTTTCCTATGTGCGTCCAGTATGTACACTAGTGCTGTTGAGTTGCGGTTTACGAGGTACACCATTATGTTTGTGTTCGCGGAATGTACACCAGCGTTGTTTCGCTGCTGCCACGTGTTAAAGAAAATGTTTTGTGTAAGATCCTGACATTATCTGCGCGCGTGTTTGGATAGCACGCGCTTACGATTGTTTTATCTTGCCGTTGAAAGGCGAGTATCGATGAACGAAAGAGGAGTCGTCTTTCTTATCTACCCGTGTGTATCTTTCGATGTGTTTGTTTTAACCCCGTGTTCCTGCTGCCGATATAGCCTTCGCGTTTCTCAGAGTAGTTCGTACATACTGCTGTATACCGCAGTGTCTCTCTTGGTTTAGCCATTCACAGTTACTTCACACTTTTCCGAAGCCCTGCTAAAGTTCTACTTCCGATTGCGTATCCTTCCGCCACAAGTAAACGTATAAACACTGTCAAGTGACTTCCACGTTTTAACTGTCAAATGCTTTGTTTACTGTGCCCAGCTGTTCAAATGATTCTATCATATTTCAAAAACCATTACGTACGAAGGTTCAAAATGTAGGCCTTTAACCATATTTATGTCAGCTTTACGACTTTTTAATAATGTCTGCATTGACTATAGTTCTTACGGTTATTATTTTACATTGTAACCATATTTGTTATACACGACATAGCATATGAACGTAATACACTTTTATATTTTGCCGGGACTGTGTTTAACCCTGTTACAACTGCGGGGAAAGAACTGTAGTATATTTAACCTCTTGTTATTGATATGTGTTGGGTAATATGTTAAAAGTATGGCCTCAGTTGGAATAAATATTAAAACGAAAGAGCAACGAGTACAACAAAAAAGACGCAGTAAAGTACACAACTCGTATCGCTTATTTTTGTACGTAGCAGCGACAAAATTAACATCAGAGGTGACCATGCACGCAAATAGGCTTACCGTAACTTTTATTCCACCCATATTTTTTTTTGCATAGGTACTTAGTTTTTTTTACTAAGTTAATTTGTCTATTTATTTCACATTTTCTGGCTGGGCTTAGTAATTTGTTGGGATTGTGTCAGACATCACAGAAACGTAAGCATGGTAAACAATTGTGTTTCAAACACCCAGGACAAATGTTAACGAAGTTGTGATGAATAAACAGATGTGATTTTCAAATAATTTATCTAGTCACGAAACCCGTTCACGGTTAAAACGTATAAATTTCGCACTTGCAATATTTGCAATCACATACACACACACGCGCGCGCGCGCGCACAGGTCCAGCGTAACGGAGACTCAACAGTTCCCTTTCACACGCGGCGGTCGCGACACGCGTCACAGTATGTTTACTCCTGCCGTGGAAACAGAGATTTATCACAACATCGTGACTTGCCTGCGTAGGTTTAACGAACGCAACACTTACCGACTAAATACTCACAATTGTAAGTTTTTTTTTTTTTGCAAGAAGAAAAATTAACACTTCATTCAGCGACAAGCAACACGCCACTCCTGCCAACTTCGAATTTGTAACCGTCCCACCATCATATCTAAATATATTATAATAAGTATTCAAATATTACAATTTCACTTCAGTTGTAAATTACGAATTAAAAAGTAATTAATTTAGCTGTAATAAGTATGAAATTTGCTAAAATTGAAAAATCTATAATTTCCCTGCCACGACTAGTGATGCGAAACTTCCCGAGAGAGAGAGAGAGAGAGAGAGAGAGAGAGAGAGAGAGAGAGAGAGAGAGAGAGAGAGAGAGAGAGAAAGAGAGAGAGCGACGAGCTTGCTCCACCTATTCAAGTTTCATCCTTAGACGAAAAAAATAACACCATGTCACTAGGACCTACACACCGTAAGTTGGGCTGATATTTTTAACAGTAGCAATTAAATATGTTTCCATTAGCGGGTGTTTCACTTTAGTACGCATAAGTGTTCTGTGGTCTCACTGTGTCAGCAGGAAGCCAAAGCGCATTTGATACAGGCCGTACACGGTAAAGTGAGCACTTTTGATGTCCTAGTTACTGTTTTCTTTCAACCAATTTATATCCTTCCACCGCTTGTTAATGTAAACCCTGTCATGTGAGTAATAAAAGCAGTGTATATATTCACCATACCCAAAACCAAAAGTCTTAGGCCACAATGAAATGTATTTATTGTTTATTATGTTTGATGAAACAGCTTCAGAAAGTACTCACTTTACCGTGAATTGCCTATACAAATGAACGAGTACAGGCAAGACGCCTGTACTCGTTCATTTTCTTGTCTCCAGTGCTTCATGTGGATAAACGAGATAATTTTCTTTGACTAAGTAACTTAATTGCTCACACCTGGAAAAATCGTTTCAAATATTTGAATAATATTGTTACGTGGTTCGCCTGAGGGCGTGTCCGAACTCGTTAGGGACGGAGGTGTTAATAATAATGAAACAACTAAATTTGATTTCTAATTTATTTACACAGCTATTATTTACAGCATTAAATTATCTGTCTCCGCCATTACTCTTTTTATTTAACAGCGAGCGCAATCCTTATAATATTATAAATGCGAAAATTCGTATGTTTGTTACTCAATAACGTCGTAACGGCTCGACGGATTTGGCAGATTATATAATGGATTAGCACATATGGTACTTTCCATCCCAGAAAAAAAACAAACAGTTTCTTAGAGAATATATAAAAACCATTTGAGTAGGTGCTGGTTGGTAGTCTGGGTTTTTATATTCCTTAAGGAAATGTTCGTTTTTCCGCCATGAAAAATACCCTATGTGCTAATCCAGAATATTACAGTAATAGAGAAAAACAATTAAGATAGAGCACTTGGTCATTATAATTAATGTTTGAATTTTGCAAGCAGGTTGAGCCACGGGTAACAGGTATGGTATTTATTATAATTCAATTTCAACTCTAATTAAGGACCTTTTTAATTGTCTCTGTTCGATTACAGTCAATTACCTCATACTTAATATCAACATGTGTTCAGTCTATCTGTTGCCACCATTTGTCATGCCTTTCACTCACTCACTCATCTATTCCAATAGTCCAGCCTACCAGACGCACCTTCACTGCTTGATACTCGCAGTCGCAGACTTCCCTTCCGCTGGTTACTTCTCCCGCTGCTCGTCTTCTATCGCTCGGAACTCAGTCACTCATTCACCTCGTCAACTATTCGGCTCGGAGGCCTGTCACACTTATATAGCGTTCGCCCCGACCACCTGGAAGGTTCAACGCGCCTCGAGTTACGCTGAGAGAACGATGTCAGTAACCTGCACTCTAAATTCGAATCAGAGGCAAACCACTGATTCGCAGTGAAATTAAACAACACTAATCAGTACAAATGTCTCCACTTAGAGACAGTGGAAAACCACTGATTGAAGTAGTGACGTGAAACAATTTCTCTGATTGAATAAGTGACGGCCGACTGCAGTGGCGAATTAAATATTGTTTTTATTGAATTATCCAAATAATTACGTGAAATAAACATATTTACGATAGTTTGCTATTTTTATTGTGCAATTTAAAGTAATTTAAAAAATAAAAATAAAAAGTCCGCAGGTCACCGGGAAAGTGCTCGCGCACCCTTCGACCCTAGGTTGTTGCTTTTCCATTATCATGGGCTACCCCGCCAAGTTGGAAATATAGAAGGAAAATATAAGTGTTATAGTTCCGCTGCTAAATTGTGTAATTTGAAGTTGTGGCTCATACTTTTCGTGTTTGGTGTGATTGGCACCGTTAGGATTGTTGAAACAAATAGTATATGAGTGCACTCTCTTCACCAAATTAAGTGCAGTTTAAACCTTCTCAACAGAGCGCTGTGATGATTACACGAAATCGAAATAAAAGACGTAATAACAGAATGAAAGGCCGTGTGTTCATACTATTGTCCATTTCATGTAAGTGGTCTCAAATTTGACAGACAAGTTGACCAACCTACACACTTTGTACACAGTAAATGCTCTCGCTCCTACAGCATTGTGTCAGCTGATGAACAGCTGCGGGATCCGTGTTGTCAGGTTGGCTATTTTGATGATGTCTTCGGAAGAAAATAGTACTCGGAACTAAAAGTTGTAATTTAAAATCTTAATTATACTTACAACATTTATGGTTTCAATTATGTTTCTAAAGCAATATTAAATTTTCTTGGCTATTAGTAACGGGACTTTAAAAACATGTTCAGAATTTATGACAGAGTATGTCGACACATACGAACAGTAAACGTTTCCAGCCAATGGCTAGCCATGTTTATGTTTCCAGCCCGGTGAAGGAAGTTGTGCGAGTGGGTATTTTTCTCATCGTGTTTATTATGCGAATATCTTATTGGTGTTGTCGGAATATTTAATCGGTAGTTAATTATTTCATATTTGCTTTCCACAAGCATAGTTGGTTGTAGGTACCGTTGTAGTGCGTTTTGTTGAGTGAAATGTAATATTAATTGGCACGTCGTTAAACTGCTCGTTCCGCCATATCCCTAACCGCCTTCCACAATGAAGTGACAAATATAATTTCCTTATATAAGTTTAAGTTTGTTTGTATTAGGAAACGTGCGCAGTGTTGATTTTACTGAATGATTTTGAAAATAAATTATTTAATACCAGTGACGAACAAACGTGATTTTAGTGATGTAAAATCGCAAGGATTGCCTTAAAAAACACGTGTTCCAGAGGTTACAACAGTAAGTTTGCGTGTTTTGTAAACCGTTAATATAATTATTGAATGCAGGTGGCCTGAAAAATTCCGCACTTTCCACACGTTTGTAGTGAGTGAATAATATTTGTTTGTCTACATCGTAAATTCAAGTGTAAGGTTAACATCGGTCAAAGTGTGTGCGTGTGTATATTGCTGCATCTGTACGAATACGAACAGCGACGTATGTATCTCGTTTTGTATTTTCATTAAAGTTATAATTTTCGAAGTTAAATAATTTAAATTTTATTTTCATACGAGCAAAATTTTCCACTGCTCCAACAAAACAATATGCAACTCAAAATTCCACACACTCATGCTGGAATCACATAGCCCCGACCAACACAGCACGACACGACCAAAAACGCAACCACGACACATTTCAATGCGACTACTTGAATTTACAGCACGACCGACACCACGCTCTCGGCATTTAACCTAACTATTTAGAAGGCGCTGATAGGCTATATTAGTTTCAAAGGCGGTGAACAAGAGGGAAATTTGTAATACATAATGGTGACAAATTGGTATAGCTAATGTATACAAAAGTAAAATTATTATTTTTAAGTTAGATACAGTAGTTTTCAATTAATTTTTCTTTTAAGCTGCGTATTTACCATTGTATGGAAAGCTTGCAATACAATTTCATTCTGCAATGTTGAACATTCTGTGCATCGTGCAGCGCGACACGACGAAGAATAGAAAACATTTCTAATCCAAAATTGCTGGTCGGACGACAGAATCGGTCGGGTTTACGAGAACCTATCTTGTATTTCATTGGATGTTGACCGTTGTGTGGTGGGCGTTGGGGCTATGTGATTCCGGCATCGTAAGTACATCAAAATAAACCCGTCTCACGAAAGACGATAAACTAACCCCCCCCCCCCTCCACACTGCTCATTTTTCCTTTTTCCCTCGAAATAAAATTAAAATGATACCCTAATTGTGCCCACATTTCATTGCTATGAACATTTCTCTGTGTTATTATTGATTGAAACTAACACTCTGTTTCTGGAGGGTTTCAAAATGTAAAGCTTACTGGCCATACACACTTGTAAGTTGTATCACTTGTATTTTTTTAGAACGTATATAAAACTTGTCAATCTTATTACTCAGGGATACTTGTTAGCAAGGTTTTTCCTGTTTTTAAAGGCTGGATTTGAAAGTAACATAATGTCATGTAGGTTTCAATGTTGGAGTCTTTCATAAAGGTTTTGAACAATTCACACAAACAGATTTACATTGTAAATACAACTTTTTGATATCAAATAAATTACAACATGCTTATAAAACAAAATTCTTTCAATTTAAGCACCCAACGAAGGTGCTCCATCATAAAGAAGTGTCTCATGCATCAGCAGGAACTGCGACATTCCAAAATTTATTGCTGAGGAAAATGAACTTTATGATGTCTTCTATCTTGGGTAGGTGGAGTATTTTTTTAGTGTGTAAGTAACATGTTCGTTTGATATATTGTTGCTGTAGGTAACATCTGCTTCTCTAGAGCGCTTTGTAACATCTCTGAACTGAAATACAGTCTTTCATTAGGTACCCGAGAACAAGTCTAGGGCTGTATTCACAATTTTGAGGAGGGATGTTATGCTACTGAACTTCAATGTAAATATCAACACTGAGTTAGTCACAAATAAGTTTTTATTCACAGCATGGCAATCTGAACACGTAGGTAGTTGAGAAAAGTTATTAAAGTATTTTGTATGTAGACCTGCAATACTTAACATATGAGTTACTAAATGAGAGTTATTAAAATTACTGAAATTAAGTAACATTTGCTTAAATATTATTTTGGCTACCTACATACTTTAACATCCTGAGAACTATAGCCACCATAAACGTATCAGGCTGTACAGAGTTTGTTGTCATATCATACCACAAAGCTGAATTATGTACTTTTAATGCAATAGTAGGCATAGCCTGTATGTAAGAATGTATACTGTCTTTGAAAAGAAGGTGTGGGAGGGGGGGCGGTATTTCGGCATTTGTGTATTCCTGGGAAGGGGGGGGGGGGGAAGGATCTTGGTAATTGGGATTCGTGGAAACCATGCTAAATTTTTTTATGTTTACAAGAACTTACTTCAGGTAAATGTGACAAGATTAGTTATCATTAATATATTTAGAGTGTATTCAAAAACAGTAAAATATATTTTATTCCTTTGACAGTCAAAATACCATTTCGTTTTCGTGCATCCTGGTTACAAATTTCTTGCAAGGTAAAAAGATTATCCATTTATAGACTTATTACACGGGCCGTTAGTCATTTACATAAAATATTTATAAACTAATAAAATGGATTGTTGCCAACCTGCAACTGTTTGAACAGCCCTTCCCAGATTCTAAAAGTTATTTGGGAGGAGGTACATGCAGTTTGTTTACAAAAACAGGCAGTCATATGTTGTTTGTTTACAAATACTGACAGTCACACGGTGTTTGTTTGCAAACAGTCACCTTCAATGACAGTTCAGCTGTGGCGGAAGGATACATAGCCAACCAGATGCCACTACTTTCCTAGTACTGTCGAATTTGAGACCACTCATATGAAATGGACAATACCTCGTAAAATGGCGTGTTGAAGGCCGAAACACATTTCAGAAAGTATTTTGTATTAGTTTTATTCGTGTTTTCGTTGTTACTACACGTCATTTAACGGCCATTTTTAAACGATGTTCGATGGCCATTTTTACACGCAGTTTCACTGATACCTACATCAATTAAAAATAATTAAGAGTGGAGTGGAGATATTTGGGCGGCTCTTAACAGTGAGGTCTTGAAAGCCGATGAGGCTAATTGAAGTGAATATGGAGCGGTGCCGAAATGAAGGGGTGGAGGAAATTGGAGATACCCCGAGAAAACCCGCCGACCTACGGCATCGTCCGGCACGATTCCCACTTGCGAAAATCCGGTGACCCGGACGGGGATTGAACCCGGTTCGCCTTGGTGGGAGACGAGAAAACTAATTAGAGATGGAGAGGAAGTAGCTGAGATGTGTCACTGGTCCATCAGTCAAAAATAAACCACCGAGTAAACAGTGGAAAAAGTGACTGACGAATCAGTGGGAAACGTCACTGAATCAACCAGTGAAGGAAATATGGCATTTTTTTCACTGGTCCGTCAGTCAAATACACTGAAGTGACTGATTTATCTGTCAGTTACGTTTGACTGATTGAAACAGTGAAATTCTCAATGATTCAGATTTAGAGTGCAGAGTATTACTCAGATAAACGCAGTATTCAACACAACCACGGTCAGCAATATACGCCGTAGAAAGGACTATCGCGTCGGCTCGTTTTCTGTAACAGATACGCGGCCACTGGCCTATCGCTCACCTGTTCATTCAAAACAAACCTTTGACTTGCCGCCGCCGCTATCATATAACCGCTGTCCTTCACTTCCACTCACTCGTGCGAGATATGCGAAACAGCGAGCGCGTAACAATATACGCGGGTTTCGCAATTTTATAATTTGTTAATGAGACCTACACAGGTTTACTTGGACATAAATTAAAAGAGTATCATTAGTGTGTTAAAATACCTTTAAAAAAAAATGTAAATGTTTTAAGGGGCAGCAGATGCTGAGGAATTTGAAAATTAAGGATGTTTTCATCTCAGTGACTCACAGTTCGCGGGCGTATTTACATGGTCGTTAGTAAGGCGAAAAAAAAAAAGGTTAACTTACGTAAACCGTCTTCGTTTTCACCCAACGCTGCAGCACTTCAACCGACTTGAAGTTCACTTCAGGTTTGTTGAGCTTCGTAACTCTCGGTGATGTAAACATGTTTTGCACGTGTTCAAACTCTGCTAAGGGAGGTTTTGAAATTGAAACGCTACAGTAGCATTTCAACATTAACTTTTTAGTTCCTTCCTCCAAACACGTGCCTGGTTTGAATGCTAGCGACTCGGAGCGTTCATAAATTACGAGACATTTAGCTTCTAGCTACCCCCCTTCCCCACCCCCCAAAAACCCTCGCACCGTCCTGCTACACGCCCGGCCATTAATTTACCAAACGACTCTTGTAGTCGAGTTGTTGAGTATACACAGTTGGCACCACTGCGAAAAGGAAAAACAGATCTGAGCACTCGCTTCATTAGTGACAAAATTTTTGATTGAGAGTATGACTAAAACTGCGAAATTTTACGTGCCAACGAACGCGTAATGTTAATAATTTAACTAATATATCTTCTGAAATATTAGGGTTAGTTACATTTTTATTTCTTATTGTGAAACCACGCGTAACTCATTGCTGTGATTATATTACTCTCTAGTGAAATCAAAATCATAATATTGTTATATGATATGTATTTCCATTACTGTTACTAGTCACAACAGTTAGGAAAATGTTCAAATAGAATTAGACCTAAATTAATTAATTTTAAATTTTGCAAAATTTAATACTCAAACATTGCAATGTAGACTTTCTGGCAATGATGTCGTATTTCATTACAATTGGCCCAGTCAAATAAGAACACGACTTCTCACATAGACGAGCGGCCAATAACCAAAGGAAGTCGTGGTTTGTGGAAGTAGTATATATATATATATATATATATATTGAAGTCTAGCATGATCACAAATCTGTTCGCGAAAAATACGTGGCCCTACTTATGCATAATTATTGGCTTCTGCATTCTCATATCTCCATTATATTAATTAACGAAAAGACAGCTCAATCACATTGATAAATAATATAAGATGCAGTCAATAATTCGTTAAAAAAAATTAGTATATGTGAGCACTAAAATCATTGCTTCTCTTTGTAGTATTCTTTTAAAAAAAAAATAACTTGCATAAAACTATTGACTCTTCATAAGCTTTAACATAAAGCGTGGTTATATTGTTCAAATTAGTTTATTAGAAAAATGGATTTTCGTTGGAATCTGTTTTTAGTAATCAAATAAAGCTCTTTTAAATCTCATAAAAACTTGTTTCTTCGGGCCGGCAGTGTACGAGAATGACAAACTTTGGGTGCCAGGAATTATAGCCATGCAATTACATGCTTTGTTTACCATTATCAAAGTTCCTTGCCACGCGTATCACCTCAAAGTTAAACCTGTCACAGGAAATAATTCCAAAATTCGCGTACTTATTATACACAAATAGTAGGGGTGTGCCGGTCCTAACTCAAACGGGATGCCGCTTTTATTAATCGTATTAACCCTTTGATGTTAGATTGATTGAGAAGGTTAAATTTTAATCCGATCAAAATATTCTTAGTCAGTTATTAATCCGATTAATAAAAATTAACTCGACCTTAATCCGAACAATTTTTTTCTGGATTTTGTTGTGTATAGCTGTACTTCATTCTCTTTCTTTTTGTGAGTTGGGGAGCAGCTCTGGTAGATGTTGTCAACACGACAACTGTCGAAGTCACACGGTCAACAGTGATCAAAGTGTATGTTTATATATTTATTTTTAAATGACAAGCACTGTTGTATGAAAAAAAAAATCGCCAGTTTGAATTTAATCTAACTGCGTTCTAAATTAGTTAGAGGGAGTATACAAACATTACAAAGCACTTGTTTACTAACAAGTGTTCTAACCTCAAATCCAATCCACGCTATTTTTGCCAGCCACATTGACAGAAAAGCAGTTCAATGTTGGGATACGTTGTGCGCAGCCAGCGAGATGGGTCTACCTCATTTTTAGTCTATGGTATCAAGTAGCTCCAAAGAAATTCTGGGTAATGATAGGCGATCGGAAACAATAAACTCCTTAACATATTATCCCGAGTATACAAGTTCACGTCTGACGTGTTGCAGGACAGGTACAATCATGATCAGTGCTGTACAAGTTCAGAAGTTAGTACCATTGTGAACATCGCATTTCCTTGATCAATGCTATTGGTTGCAGCTGACACGCTCACGACTTTATTATTTGTTGCTTCTTTTGCTGTGGATCTACCGAAATTCTTTCCCGCAGAGGAGGGGGGAGGGGCACGGTGGCTGAGCGATTAGCACGCTCGCCTTCCACCAAGTTCCAATCCCCTGTCAGGTCACCGGATTTTCGCAAGTGGGAAACGTGCCGGGCGGTGCCTTTGGTCGACGGGTTTCCTCGGGGATCTCCCGTTTCCCCCGCCCCTTCATTCCGGCGCCGCTCCATATGCACTTTAATAAATCACCCTCATCGGCTCTCTAGACCTCGCTGTTAAGAGCCGTCCAAATCTCTTCACTCACTCACTCACTCGGTTGGCTACAAAGTGTCAGTTGACATAAGAAATTTGTAGGTACTGTCACAGCAAAAATTGTCTCTTTTGCAACACTTGAACTGAAAAATTGATTCGTACGTTACGAGGTTAAGATAGTTGATAAAAATAAACGTTGAGCGGGTTTTATCTTTCCGACACTGCAAGTCCTGTTCAGAGCGAGCGCTGGAAAATAGCACGTCGACCAAGAGACTAAACTGCGTTGCTCAGAGGCTTAGTTCGCCCACAGATAAACACCACAAGTATCAATTAAAATTAACTACGTGAGCTGGATACGGGTATGAAATAGACCTCGCGTGGTGGGTCGTAGACGTGGACGCTTGCGGAGCACAGGGGCTTGTTGGCGAAGAACTCGCAGTTGCTGATAAGGAAAACAGCGACCCGATCCCACCCTTGCCCAGCGGGGAATGCCATAAGGGAGGACGCCCTTATCGGCGCACCCCTAATTACAAGGCGAGCGATTAGCGCGGGATAGGGTCGAACTGTCCGCTCTGCCGACGCGATTTCCATTCTGTCCCGTTCACGGTCGGTCCTTACACCTTGCCGTAGAATAGACCTTGCCGTAGAATAGATCGTATGTGCAGATGCGGAATCGGCTTCCAACACCACCCCGCAGGATTTACGTGCCACATCGATTATAGGCACTGGGTGCTTAAGAATATAGGGTATTCACGGTAAAGTGAGAACTTTTGGGAACCCCCTTCATCAATACATAGTATAAAAGGAAGTCCCTGTTGAGCGTCTGTATGTCTGTATGACTGCGCTAATCTCGAGAACCACTGAACGGATTTGGATGCGGTTTTTACTCTTATGATCTGCATTTATAGACGAAGGTTTATGTGTATTGAAAATTGCCATAGCATTTATAGGAGCTGAGCACTAACGGTATTATTGAAACAAGTCGGAACAAACGAGCTATTTTGCTGCTTTCTAAGCATGCTCTACCAAAACTGCAGTGCCGATTGTTATAATTCTTTCGTTGTTAGCAAGCTACATTCTTCCATAAAGCTGTAGACATATATCAAGTAGGGCCCTAGAGGCCCAGTGGCTAGAGCGATCCCACGTGGGGCCGCAGTGGCCAAGTGGCTAGAGCGGTACCAAGTGAGTGGCTAGAGCGATTCCAATTTTCAAAATAAATCATTGCCCAACGAAGCGGGCGAAGGTACAGCTAGTTTGGCACAATAGTCAACAAATATATTTGATGTGGAATATACACACTATGCTTATTACTTACATAGCAATATTTATTTCGAAATGTGGTTAAAGGATGAAAAATTGGCGGAAAGGGAAAAGTAACTCGGCCTCAAAAGTGCTCACTTTACCGTAAACAGCCTATAAAGAGGTGAGATAGCCCGCTTGTAAAGCGTAGTCCAACAGTCATACGCAAGTAAAATGGCGTCAATGTCCAAAAAAAATTTGAAACGCCGTTCGACAAACAGCACCTGGCAACTCATTCGCCAGCCAGCCGAGATTATTAAGAAAATGGAGCGCTTATGACATATATCGCGAACAGATCAATAAATTCTCACCAAATTTCTTGATTAGTTCACGATATAGGTCATTCGCGCACACCTAGTGCTAACGTGGGCCATGAAATACAGGGTTCAAGTGACTCGTGATCTCGTATTTATAACAACAGCCCTGTAAATATTTCAGGTTAATAAACCCTGTCTGCCATAACATTACATGCTGTTCACAGTAAAATGAGCACTTTGGAAATCCCTGCTAAGATCTACCTGTACCACGTTGTATATTCTCCCGCTTTATGTAAAATAAATATTGTCATGGGCCTCATTACTTTATTCATGCGTGGTCGAGTGAAACTGTGAAATTATTAAAAATGAAAAGATTTTACAAATCTGGCCATTTTGACAACTAGACGCAATAAAAAAACTAGAAAGCGAAATAAATAAAGTTATCACAAATTGCTACATAACAATATTTATTCAACGTTAATGTGTGGAACTACTTTCCATCCATCGTTACCGACTTTACTGGGCACAAGTCACTCAGTGCGCCAGTTAAAATATATGCAGGCAGGGACAGTGATATTTTTTTTTAAGGTTGATTTCCAAAGTGCTCACTTTATCGTGAACAGCCTTTACACTGAGAAATTCGTGAGTTCAGTGACCTGCAGGCTAGACTCTACAGTCTTATGTACAAATATGCTGATGTCAACTGTACATTGGTTGTCTGCAGTCACAGTGGAAGGCGATGGTTAGACCAGTATTCTCCATGACGTGTCGTACACCGCGTGGACAAATCTCTAATGTTATATAAACTCACGTGCTTTGAATTCCGGCTTGTTCCAAAATGAATCCGCGAATTCTCCAGCTCTATACTGATTACCTGCAGCCAAAGTCGACACTCCTTACACTACCTACGCGATGCAGTTTGTAGCATGCCGGCTTAAGGAACGAGAAGAACTGGGAGTCAATTATTGAGTTCTTGCAACTTTATTCCATTGCGAGTTCGCTTGAAATTTCGCAATATTTCTCAGTTTGCTATTCTTGAGTAAAAACTATTTCGAAATGAAATAATTCCATGTGGAATAATCTCACTACCTGTAAGCTTGGTGAGATGAGATCCCGTAACCATTTCCGGACGAAAAAAAAAATGGCGTAAATGTGGATCACATGTGGATAGTATTTGAGTTGGAGAATTGTGAAGATGATGGTCTCAAGACAATAGCGTGTGATTAGACATGAAGATACATTTGATTAAAGTGACAGGAAGTGTGTTAAACTGTGTACGCGAAAAATCAATGTGCAGCTAATTTAAATAATTACCAATTTAGAAGAGGTTATGAAACCGGCGAGAGACAAGGAAATCTGCACTTCCATTCGAGTTAAAGGTAAACAAGATGTTGATGATGATGATGTAAATTAGTTGGTTTTTATAGTGCAATAATTTACCCCACATAATGTATGCCTTTTATATGTTGTATTTTAATGTTTTGTTAAACTTTTCAGGTTTTGACAACCCGGGGTTTATTGACCCATGCCATTGGCTTTTACCAAACTTCTGTTGGGCACAGCTAAACATTTGCAAATAGCAAATCTTCTGTGCGTAGAGCAATTTCAGACGGTATTGCTGCAGTACAAGCTTGTGTCTAAAGTAACGGGGCAAGCTTAGTTTTCGAAAGGGAAGTTCATTTTGTCTATTTAACAAGTAATTAAACCTAGTAGGCACATCAGTGAAACTATTGCTTCACCTCTATGTATTTCCTTTATGTCTGTTATATTACAAATATAACAGCCTTTACATAATTATGAAACTTCATTTGTATTGGTACTAGCTACCTGTATATTCTGTAGCTTTATATTATGTTCAAATATAACAGCCTTTACATAATTATGAAACTTCATTTGTATTGGTACTAGCTACCTGTATATTCTGTAGCTTTATATTATGTTCAAATATAACAGCCTTTACATAATTATGAAACTTCATTTGTATTGGTACTAGCTACCTGTATATTCTGTAGCTTTATATTATGTTCAAATATTGATAGGGTACTACACCCAGAGGTAAAGATCTGTCGCAAGAATAGAAAATCAAACCAACCTGTAGGCATGCAGATGGGGCAAGCAGTGTTTTCCTCTTCTTGCAACGTTCATTTTGGTGCGATCACGTAAGTAACATGCATTTGCACACAAGAATTTTCGCCAGTAAATGTAAAATTAAGAATAAAATAAAATAACCTTTCAAATACTTCAAATTACAGTTACTATATTATTTACACACTCATGACTAATTTACCTATAATCAAGGCAGTTAACATCATTCGCATGCTCGTTTACTCTCCATTTCAGGGTCCCCATGGCACCATGTCCTAAATTTAAAAAGAAAGAAACAATGGACATCCCATTAGTTTGTATTGCAACTGGGTACGTGAAAAACTTAGCATCTCCTGATTTACGAAAACACTAAATCACTGCAATGTTGTAGGGGCCGTGTGGTGGCTGAGCAGTTAGACTCTTCACCTCCCACCTAGGCAAACCGGGTTCAATCCCCGGCCAGGCCACTTCCAGATTTTCGCAATTGGGAATTGTGTTGGACGATGTTGCTAGTCGGCGAGTTTTTTTCTGGAGGACGTCAATTTTCCCCCACTCTAATTTCGACGCTGCTCCATTCTCACCTCATTCCACCCTCATCGGCTCACAAGACCCCTTTTTTTTTAAAGCCGGCAAGTCTCTCAACTCAACTGCCATGTTGTAATAATTTTGGAGGTATACAAGAGAGTTAATTATACAGTGATAATATGTTCAATTAAATAATTATTTATATTTATTGGCTCTGTAAATCAAGTTCTAAATTCTACAGACTAGTGGAGTTTTTTGTATACATTCATTGTAAGACTTTCCTGTAAAATACTAGTGTACATAGTAATATAAAAAATAATCAAATGTAGTTAGATCGAGAGATTTAGACAACCATACAAAAAAATGCATACTGCATGTGTTACAAATCGTTCTATACATTTTTTTTTTTTTTGTGACATTTCAATGTTTTGTTACAACCCATACAAGTTACTGAATCTGCTCTGAATTCTTAAATTAGTAAATAATGAATTGATCAATTTCAAAACAATCTAGGAGTCGCAAATAAACTGTAGTATAGAACAGCATAAACATAGGCTAGTAGGATTTGTGAAATAAGTACTAAATTGCAAAACTATAAATACTTGAAATATTGAAACCACAAAAGTAAATTTCATAATGAGTAAATTTGCATTTGCCTTAATTGTATAACTTGGAGCTTGACTCTACACTCAACTAGCATATCTCACTAGTAAAGAGAAATTGTAATAATTGATATGATATACCAGTTAATGTTATTTTGCAGGTTCCATGAAAATTATATTTCCTGGAGTTATTGGTGCGAATAATGGATTGGGCACAAGGGGAATATTGTACTTCCACCTGCCAACCATGATTTGTACAAGGGGAGCGATTATTTCAATAGGAAGCAGTATCCCTGTCATTGTGCAGTTGGTAAGTAATAATTGATGGTAATTCTTAAAAATAGGGGCTTTTCTGTGGAAAAAAATCTCGGAAAGTTATATAATTCCACTCTACTAATTACATAGAACACGAATTTACTAGTAGCATCAACATTTGACCAATAGAACCCCGAAAAACGATAGTGGGGAGGGCTACGAAGACCAGGGAAATTGTGGGATAAAAAAAAAACGAAATATGTAGGTCTACATTTTCATTATAAACTTTAACCCCTGAATTTCCCTCCCACTATCGTATTTATAAATTGTATTGGTAACATTGCCAATTTAGGTAATGTTCAGTTCATTATTTTTGCAACTAAACCTGTTTTCATGAGAAAATATCACAGTAATATTTCAAATAGTACAAAAATATGTTAAATTGCAAAAGACACACACATTATTTTCCAGTGCAAATGGGCTACACATGAAAATCATTTCTTGGGAATCTACAAACTTCGCTGATGCGTGACGCTTCGCGTTATCACCTAAAAAAATTGCCGGCGCACCTTGAATCACTGATTTAGGGATTTACTCCCCTGCTGGCGCTGGAACTCTGGCTCGGTGCATAATGTTTGGCTACGCTTGTACATTCTTTCGCAATTTATCATATATTCGTGAATAAATATTATATTATGTACATAAAGTTTCACTCGTTTTAACCCATTAATTTCTTGGTCTTCACAGCCCTCCCCACTGTCGTTTTGAGGTTTCTATTGGTAAAATGTTGATATCCCTAGTAAATTCGTGTTTTGTGTAATTAGTAGAGTGGAAATATACCTCTTTCCTAGATTATTTTATTTTTGAAAAAGACTCCTATTCTTAAGAATTGCTAAAATAATTACGTTACTCGCCCAATACATGAAACTACGTTGCTGCATTCACAATATAATGTGTACCCTATTCGATGAATTTCCAGACACACTGATATTACCCAACAAATATTATAATTTAAATAACTCCGTGTATATATTAGCACACAAACACTCGTATTTTCACACAATTATTAGATTTAACACGTCTACCTGATTGAAATGCATTAAAAACTCACTTTCACGCACCGTTACGAACACCCCATAACCGTTACTATCCGCCATTAGTTCTCATAATTTCCACGATGCACTGTGATGTCAACGAGTAAAAACCCCACTGCTCTTCAACCATTGATCTCCAAATGCAACGGCGACGCACATTGTGTATAAACACCATCTCGGAAACTATCGCGTATGCTAAACTACATGTATTTCTTTCATTCTACTAGTTATCCATCACGTAGTACACTCCTCATGACAGAAACTGTGGGAGAAAATAACATTACACGAGCCATTAATGTTACACATTAATTATTTTCATCCCAGTTGGTTTCTGATATATGAAACTGCACCCCAAAAACAAATATTCCCCCAAAAAATTTTTAATGTGCAGCATACAATATTGACACAGCAGTTTTGATAAGCAACATTTAATGCGTTACATCTTTTGTAAATGAGACCAAACGAAAGCAACCTTGCTGCATCTCCAAGCAGTATACCAATGGAACATTTTACACCAGTCTAAATAGGGCTGTCAAAATTAAGTTTTCAATAGGTACCAATATTTATAATACATAGTACCAAGTAATAATTACATCATCACACAACAAAATGTAGAAATTTAAATGTCCTGAGAGCAAGTTTCAAAAATGAATGCAAACATTAATTTTTTCAATGCAAAGAGTACCCACAATGCCATGCTGATTTGACTGTTTGCAATGAACTGTGGACAAAATGAGAATTGACACATGCAGTAGGCAATGTATTTGTAACTTGTATTGGTGATACTGTAAATTTAGGTATTGTTATGTTGGTTATTTTTGCAATTTAACATATTTTTGTGATAAAATATTACGATTAGGCCTATGTACATATTTTTCACTCATTTTACCCTGAAATTTCCATAATCTTCATAGCCCCCCTCCCCCCACTATCGTTTGTGTGGTTTCTATTGATAATACCTTGATGCCCATAGTAAATTCGTGTTCACTGCAGGCCTAATTAGTTGAGTCGAATTATACCCCTTTTGAGAGAAAAAAAATTAATTTTCCGATAAGTCCCTATTCTGAACATTTTGGCCTACCTCAAATAGTGTTTACTCAACACATTTCACATCTCTTATTTTCAGACTTACACTTGTTGCCGCCGAAACTTTCTCAAACTCTAAAAGTTGCAAACTTGTTACCCGGAAAAAAAAAATTGTATCTTAACATTATGTTGAATACAAACAAATATGCATTGTGAAGAGAGTTTTCTTATGCTGCATTCATAACTTTCTTAATGTATATAGGTTGTGATAACATTATACTTTTCTAACCTTGTGCATTTTCAATTCCAGGGTATAAGTTACTATACTTATAACTTCACATAAAGTGAATGCAAAGTTGTAACATTGAGGGGAAACTATTTAGCACCACACTGTAGGAAAACGGATAAAAAAAAACTCTGGTAGGTTACCATTATATGAAATTGTAAAGAAAGCATTGAAGAGAAAACATTAATAACAAAAGCATTTAGGGTACAATGAAAAAAGAAGTTGGCCATCCAGTGATTTAGCTAACGTGGCCTACCAGCATAAATTATTTTCTAGTTGTTACATTTAATTTTTTTAATGTGATATTGAACTGCCTTCTGTATCGTCTAACAGAAAAATTAATCCCTTCACAATCCGTAAAATTACAACTTATGCTTCAATTTAATTTGATTATCAATTAACCTCTTTAGGGCCTATGTATGAAATTTATTGGTTACGTACAATTCATACTCAATAAAACGTTTCTAATAAGGTTTTTAAAAGGACACTACTGTTTCGTGAATACATATATTATGTGCAATGCTGTACCCCCGTCTTTCCAGCAGTCATTCTCGATCAAGCAGTACTACAAGAACGACATAATTCAAGTCAATCTATGTTAGTTAATCATAAACTACCATTAACCACGCAAATTAACAAATTGCAGCATTAAATATAATACGTACTAACCTTTAATAAATTGCCGAAGACACTTATATTCCATAGTGATTTTCTTATTTTCCGACACATTCTATTTCTACCAAATTCGACCACGTGTTTTCCTCGGCAAACAAGACGAATGTTTTGTTTACTTTCTGTACATGGCCAGAAAAAAAAGCAGTGTTCATAGCGCCTGCCACCGACTCTTGACCGGAAGTTCGAGATTGAGGAAAATCACACGTGAAGATTCCGTATTTGGAAATTTGTACTCGAGAATAGCACTCTGTCGTAGTGGGTTAATGGTTTCGAAATCTGATCAGTGAGATTAGGCATTTCTAAATAATCTCGTAACAACTCTAGCATCGACCCCCTGGACTCGAGTCCTGGATAAGCTACTTGAATCTTATGCAGCGCTAAGTAACCAATCGAACACGAGGCCCCATTCTCAGAGCCTTACACAGCCAATCAGCGAATGGATACAGCGACGACAAAGGTCATTTCACTTGCGTGTGCTTATCTGTTCCTTGTTTTTGCAATTAACAGATTCGTTAATTGACACCACCTGGGGAAACTTAAGCCAATGACACACTATTCTGGAGCCCTGCTGAAGTTGTACTATTAGGGTGTTTTACTATTAGGGTATTCCTCAGCCTCATACACATAAAGTTCAACTAAGTGTAGAATATTACACCAACCGCATTCGTGCACTCTCAATTGAATAATTTTTTGCACGAGAACTATTTCTTACTAGACATTACCAACACACCTATTTTCCCACTGTTTTATCGATATGAATTTTAAATTAAATAATATAATTTATAAATAAAATATATGTTAAATATCAATTCAACCAGAAATAAGATAGGTACTTTTATGTTAATAGAATTATAAAATGCGTGTGGTATGCAGTATATTTGGGAAGCAACAAAATATGTAATTCAGGGGTGATTTTCATATGGTTTGATTTGGAAAAAAAAATGTGGAGAAACCCTGCATATATTATATACAACAAACTGTAAGCCTAATGATATATTATCTGTGTGAAAGCAGGCAGCCACTGAACAATTTATATAACCGTGATTTGTGCACGGGATTGTGTAATCTAGTTTACATGTCTCTGAACTCGCGCATTTTTCAGATTTCTAACAATTGTGTTATATGAATATTATATTTTATTGGTGTCGTAAAAAAAGTAATCTTGTTGCACTTGCTCAAGTCCCGCCGTTTTCGTGTAAAACGCGCACAAAGCTTCGGCTGTAGCGACACAGTGCCTACACTATAAGAAATTGTTCGTAAATTTACCACATGTGTGTGTGTGTATGTATGCCTATAAAATAGTGAGAACTTGCGAATGGTAAAACGTTTTCCCATACATCAATGCTGACGTTCCTACTTTTTCTCAGCCATTTTTGTGTAGTAGTTACGCTCGGAATTTCTAGAGCCACGTACGCTGAGTGGTTAGACTGCTCCCCTCCCACCAAGGCAAACCGGGTTCAATCCTCGGTCGGGTCACTCCCGGATTTTCGCTAGTGGGAATCGTGCCCGGACGATGCCGCTGGTCAGCGGGTTTTCGCGGGGATCTCCCCCCCCCCCCCCCGTCAACCCTTTCATTCCGGCGCTGCTCTACACACACCTTCAACTTGTCTTTGAGCGCGAAACGTACAACTAGAAAATACTTAACTAGTTTTTTTTTTATTGCGTGTTTTCAACCAAACACTCGCAACGTTCTTAAACCCCCTCCTGCCGAGAAATGCGGGAACGATAAGGGCGAGATTGTCACGCGCATCAAGTGCGCCATCGCCACTAAGAGCAAGACTCTGAACCGGCGTGCAGTGTTCTCGTCGCACTGCATGTACCTAGGGGACTTTCAGCGGCGACCCTATCATTTTATTGGTGCAAGGTCTGTATGAAAGGTCAATTCAGGGCTCTTGAGTAGTTTCGTTTGTATCCGACTCGTATATTTTAAGATACAGAACTTTGAAAATGCCGTTTTTAGCCGTTTTTGGAGTTCTGAGAAATGGTGTTTCTGTTGTGCGTGACTTAAGCGCTCAACAGCCCTCGTCCCTGAAGTGTGTGTTCTTTTCGCAGATCGGAACATTAGACGCACGATTAATAGTTTCGTTGAAAAACGTGTATTTAAAACACATTACGACGCCGGTTAGTAGGCGGGAGGGGAGACACAACAGCCCGACGAACACGACACGACGTCAGAGCTCGACGATACTTCATATAATAGTTTATTCAGTGTGTAAAATACCCTAACGAAATCTGCCCAACAAGTGTGTTACATGGCTGTTGGGAAAACCTAAAACAGCAGGTTGGCCTTGAAATATTCAATATTTACTTTTTAAAACTCGCTATAAAATGAATGGTTATCTCGGTTATGAGAATATTTTAATTTACACGAGAGAAAAAAGTATCTAAAAAAACAAACTGGAACGTTATTTTGGCGGCAAGTTAGTTTATTATTTGCTACAATAAGGAAATACGCACGAAATTTTATTTTCTAATTTATTTACATTTTTTGCGCGCCCCGACGAGCCCGACACGACGGAAAGTAGAAATAGGACCTACTATTGTCGGGCTATCGGGGCTGCGATTTTGTCGGACTGACGTCACAGTGACCTTGGCTTTCATTGGCTACTCAGATATCGTCGTGTCGGGTTCGTCGGGGTATTGTGAATCCACAGTAACGCACCAACCAGGAGGTACCCTCGTTTCTGTTTGCAGTCGCGACGTTTAGCTGGGCGTCTGTTCTGAATAACTCCCCTGGAAAAATACAAATATTAAAAATTCTTTCACCCAGTTCCCTTCCCCTATGACCTACTTGCTTCGGCGGGGATGCCTAGCTTCTCGCGGATCTTGACAACGTAATTTGTCTACAATACAAGGAATGGCGAGATTTGTTTCATACGAGGCGCAGGCAACGAGCGTACGAACACTCACCTCCGAAAAGTACATTTGCGAGACGCCTAGGATTTCGCTAATTCATTCAGTTGCAAGTCAGACTTCCGCCTCTTATACTTTTACAGTGTATTCGCGGTTTTTTTTTTCACACTTTTTGAATCAAACTTTTGAATAGTTACCCCATTTATGACGTATTTGCCTGTTTAATAAATATACAGCGTAACACAAGATTGTTTTACCTCTGTGGAATTTATACTGTCATATTTTCGGTTAGACTGGAATTTTATGTAGATTTTATCTATAAATTATAATATTTGAATTACAATTAATACGAATAAAAACAATGAGAAAATACTTGTTAGTAATGCCTAGTAATAAATAAATCTTACGCAAAATGTTATTACACTGAATGCGGAAGAATACGGTGCGCTGACCCTTCGGTGTAATTTCCATATACTCGGTTAGGCTTTGTTTGGACGAGGCTGAGGAATATCCCGAAAGTAGAAGTTTAGCAGGGCTTCAGAAAAGTTGGAAATAACCATGAGTGGAGTATATCTTACCATTATGAGGGAAATGCAGTTCTTTAGACACGCACTGTGTGCATGCGGGCCAGTAGCGAACAGGAACCAATGGTGTTACGAAGTTACGAGCAAAGTAGTGCAGAGGCGTGTCAGCCTCTGCACTACTTGTGCACTACTAATGGACACGAGCTACAGGGTGGGCAATGCACGTTGTTGAGTGTAGTTTGTGGGTGGGACATGTGGAAGTAATACCACTGTCGCGCATGTGCGGAGGCGAGCACCAGGCTTTTCGCATGAAGGGAAAGTTGTCGGGTGAATGGAAGTGGCAATACTGGTGTGTGGTGCAAACATTGGTGCCTTTCTGAAACATTCTCTTATTCTCTCACCCATTCCGCATCTTGAACATAACCTGCCTGCTCGCGACCCAAACTCCCAGCCTGCGTGCTATAAACTAGTCCATACTCACCTCGCTTCACCCCCATCGGCTCTCGAGACCTATATTTCGCTTGCTCCCCACATACTCATTTCTTGGCAATCCATTGCCTGGTATTGTCCACGAAGTTTTAGAATGATTTTTCCCCGTATATATTTTGTAAACAAGAAAAATATGTCGCTGTAGTCGACTGCCTTTCCTAAATATATTTGGAAATAATTATTACTTAACATAGAACTTAAGCGAGATTATATTATATTTTCCTATATGATAGTAATGTCTAAAAATTCTAGGCTATGAAAAACTACACGTGAAATACGTATTTTTGTCTGCCGGACGAATAAATATATGTCTTGTTTCAATAGTTGTAAAAAAACTTTTTTTCACAAGTGAATCAAATATTTCATGTATTTCTGTGTGATTTTTTTTTAAATCATAGTTTGCTTGATTGAAATATACATGTGTTGTTGGAATGTTAAATCTGGGGATTATCTCGGAGATTAAAACAACTTTATTTCAGGGGTTAAAATTTCATCTGCGGGAGCTGTGAAATTTTTTTATTCGCTTGGATTATGCCAGGTTATTGTTGATCTTGAATCGGCAGCGAGGGTAGGCTGTGTGGACAGGCCAAATCTCGAGATATTAGAAAAAACGAATTACTGCCTGGAGATGTGCCTTGGAAAAGAAAGTGACTTTTTGAGGCAAAGAAAGCTTTTGGAGTAGGGGTGGGAGGGATGGTCTGGGTTCTTGACCTCGGGGCACATCAATCTTGTGAGGGGTGTAGGGTAGGTGATGCCTACTGGCGAATGGGGCAATGCAGAGATCTCTAGCCAGTCATTTCCATCTTGCCTCACTGGCAAAAAATTGACAGTCAAGGAAGAAGCGTGAAAGACCCCAGGACAAGTCACTCTGGCGAGAAGTGGAGGTGGGAATTGGGGATGGGGATGGGGGGCAGGGAACTCGGGAGAGAATCCAACCATATCTAGCCACTCGACGCCATCTTGCCTCAGTGGCGAAAAATTGACAATCGACGGCATAGGGATGAGTAACTTCAAGGACATAGCAGTGTGCTCTGGTGAGGGGAGGAGTTGTTGGCCTTGGGCAGAGCGACATGGAGTTTCTTGGGGTTTCCGAAGTTTGGACTAGACGGATGTATACCTCTATAGCTCCTTCATATACCCCGGTCTTTGGAGTACGGTAGCCACGATTTTTGTGAAGCAATATTAAATGCCAATGGGTTAAGATCTCGTTGACAGTATTCGTAAACTATAGTGTGAAATATTATAAGATTATCAATTTATGGGAAAATATATATTCTTGTGTGATAGCCCAAGATAGTGAGTTTGTTACTCTATCGATGAAAATTCGTACAACTTTCAACTCGCGTTTGTGTTGAAATATTCCGTAAATTTCACAGATGATATGGAAAATATTTATAGTATGTACATTATTTTTAAATAATTCACTTTTATACATTCACGAACTTGTAGGACGAATCAAGTTGTTAATAGTAGCTTGGTAGAGAAATAGGTTCTGTCAGTCGTAAATTTCTACTCAGTTACCTTTAAGATGCCGGCCACATTATACATGTATAAGCAGGCGCTCTTCATACTATCCACTCATTCATCGAGTGACCTCCGAGGTGGACGGATGTGTTGTCGAGGAACCTCTAGTGCCATTTCATTATATGTTTTTTTTTTAAATTCATTTGGAAACATTCGTTTTGTTTAAAATTTGAGAGTTTAAGTCTAAAATCAAACAGTGCTTCACTGAGCTCACAGTCGGATGGACGTGTTTTGGGAGAGGTGCAATTTTATTACTCGTATTAATCTATTTATTTATTTTTATGTGTGTATTACATTTCTAAAGTTCCTCCTCACCAGTCTCACAGGCAGATGGACGTGTTAGGTATGTGCAAGAGGCATCATATATATCTTGTTATTGTGTTTGATTATTTATTGGGACATTTTGTTGTGGATCATTAAGTCATATTTAGATAATTGTGTTCGTTCATTCTACTTCTATCTTGTGTAAATTATATTTCTAATGTACAGATTGGGGAAGTAAAATCATGTTATGTTTAATTTCATACTGAAGAGTCACGTAATTGCACTGGTTTCATTATGAGACCAGGTAGTTATACTTCTCTCTTTCACGTGTTATTTATTCATATGTAGAAATCGTTTAAAAACTCCGAATTTCTCTCGTGTGTTAAATACAGTCATAAAAAACACCTATCTACAGTCTACGAGCAACATCCTACACCAAACACAAAAACATTAAAAAAAATTTCATTTAGTCCACTCTTGCATTTAACTCAACACCTATAAAACACATTACAACCTCCACTCTGGTCAGTCGACTCCAGGTCACCACACCATCAACATCGTAAAGAGCTCCTGCTACCCACAAAAGGAAATAAATAAAACACTATACCCAACAACAAAATCAAGAAAATAAAATAAATATACAAAAAATTTGATCCCACTGAAAATAACCCTTTTTGATTAACCCTTTCAGTCAATAACCATTTGATATTAATTTAACCCTTTCAATTTTTAATTGGATTAAAATCGGATTTAGTATTAACCTTTTGAATCAAAATGATAATCGATCAATTATTCCCAATTAATCCAAGGTGGCATAGAATCGGCACGCCCCTACTACTAGTATGCCCGATGCCAACTTATAAGCATATGTGGCTATAATCTCCGAACTGTTTAAGTAATAGTTGCAAAATTCATAACACAGGTAACCACCAAGACTAGGAGAAGAGTCATGGGAACAAATATGACAGATATCAACCTATAAGCATAGGTTGCTGTAATTTCCGAACCATATAAGTTATAGTTATCAATATAATATCATAGACATCCACCACGACTAGAAGAGTGGTAGCAGGGACAAGTATGCCATATCTCAGTGTATAAGCATAGTTGCATATAATTTCCGAACCATTTAAGTTATAGTTTGCAATTTCATAACAAAGGCATTATCCTCGACTGGGAGAAGTGCCGCGGGGTCAAGTATGCCATATGTCAGTGTATAAGCTTAAATGGGTGTAATTTCCGAACCGTTCGAGTAATAGTTTGCAAATTCATAACATAGATATCATCCACAACTAGGACAGGGGTCGTGGGTTCAAGTATGCCCTATGTCAATTACAAGCATAGTGTGGTGTAATTTTCAAACCATTGGAGTTAGAATTGGCAAATAGATAACATATACATCCGTCATGCGAAGGAGAAGGGTCGCAGGGGCAGGTATGTCCCATGCCAACTTATAAGCATAGTTGGCTGTAATTACCGAACCAGTTTAGTTATAGTCATCATAACATAGATATCAAATACAACTATGATAGATGGCTGTAAGTTATGAAGCATTTGAGATACAACTACCAAAAAATCATAATACATTCATAACCCCCGACGACGAGAAGGGATGTGCGGACATATGTGGGTCTGCGTGTCTTCCCCATTCAATCTGTCTCCTGTCCCCTTGGTGCCACCGCCTGGCCACACACACACACACACTTCCTCGCATGCACCACTCCTCGGCACCTCGACAAACGAACATCCACTCGTCGTCATGCTCCCTCTCTCTATCTCTTGTCCTCCCCCTCCACCTGCTTACATCACCCCTGAACATACATCCTCGAGCACTCGCCACCACCTGGCCAGTGACTCGCTGTGAGCCGACCCCCTGAGCACTCCCGTAACAACGTATTTACTTCCAGACAGTCGGTCAGTACCACCGGCCTTGCACCTATGAGCCATGTACCGAGTCGTAAATGTATGTATCTACATATGTAATTTGATGTCTCTTATAATGAATATACAGTCATCACTAGACATCCGAGTCCTCGTAATAATAATAAGCTTATTTGTGTGGTATGTTTGTGTTCGTATTAAAGAGCCGAGTGACCCCTCCCTTGCCGCTTCATGTTATTATTACCTGCTTCGGTACACGAGTGCAGGTCGGAGAAACTGGTGAGTTTGTAGACTCTTGTTATGATATTAGCTAGTTGTATCTCAAACGGTTCGGAAATTACAGCAAACCATGTGGCGTATCGCTGTCTGTAATTGTAAAAAAAGGTGGTACATGAGTACAGGTCGGCGACTGTCTGTAATTGCAAACGGGTTGGTAAGTGAGTGCAGGCCGGAGATAGAATATGTCTGTCGTGCTAGTCTCTCTTCATGGGCAGTGGTACCGACGGTTGACTGTATGTGCTCTGAACGGCATACAAACCTACGATGCCACATTTATTCGAGTAGGGTACAGAACCAAAAAAAAAAAAAAGTGTCAGGTGTGGGGATTTGAACTCACGCTCCCTTTTACTGGAACCAGAGCTTATATCAGGCGCCTTAGACCATTCGGCGAACCTGACAATTTGTATTAGTGAGGGAATTACATGGCTTTTGTCGAATGTCATACAATGTATTGTCTTGTTAAGCCGTCGCTTATGCAATACACATGTATGAGTTGGTAGGTATATTTTTTCATTTCGTGCACTCTAGCGGACGATGCGAGAAAGCACATAGAGCGATGCATATGACTATCTCTCTATTTGTGGGTGTGACCACTCTCTACGGGAATTGAACCTGCGATACCTCGATAATGGTTCAGGGTACATGTATTAGTTCCTTTCAATAGTATACCGGTAAATACAATGACAAGGGGGAGATGGTGGGGATGTAGTACTTGGTCGCTATATATCATGCACGAAAATACAGGACCGCTCACTGTGGTCTCCGCTTCCAGCGAGGTCACATCGCCGATGAAGACGACGACGACAGTGAGATACGCTCGTGGCCCACGTGAATTCACTGTTACACCTGTTAAGGTAGGGGATACTTTGTCTTCGTAATATGAAGCTTATCATTCTAGCATGTCTTATTGTATGTGCGGGGACTCAGCTGTCTAGCGATGACTGTGTTTGCATTGCGAGTGACATCTCATTACATCTGTACACAGACGACTCGGTACACGGATCACGGGTTCAAGGCTGGTGGTACTGACCGACTGACTCTGGAAGTAAGTACGCTGTTACACGAGTGTTCGGGAGGTCGGTGTACAGCGAGTCGCTGGCTGGATGGTTGCGAGTGCTCGAGGATATATGGTCAGGGGTGATGTAGACAGGCGGAGAGGGGAGGACAAGGGATAGTGAGAGAGTGCGAGGACGAGTGGAAGGTCTCTGGTCGAGGTGCAGAGAGGGTGAGCATGTGAGAAAGTGTGTGTATGTGTGTGGCCAGGCGGTTGCATCGTGGGGACAGGAGAGAGACAGAGGCGAGTAAGAATGGGGAGACATGCCGGCCGACATATGTCCGCACGTCTCTTCTCGTCGTCGGGATGTTATGCATGTATTATGGTTTTTTTGGTAGTTATATCTCAAATGCTTTGTAACTTACAGCCATCTATCATAATTGTGGTTGATGACTATGTTTTGGCGACTATAAATAAACTGGTTCGAAAATTACAGCCAACTATGTTTGTATGCTGACATGGGGCATACTTGACCCCACGACCCCTCTCCTAGTCGTAGATGATATCTATGTTATGAATTAGCTAACTATAACTCAAATGGTTTGGAAATTACACCCACCTTTGCTTATACACTGACATATGGCATATTCGACCCCGCGACCCTTATTCTGGTCTAGGATGTTGCCTTTCTTATGAAGTTGCCAACTATAACTCATATGGTTCGGAAATTACGTCCAACTAGACTTATACACTGAGATATGGCATACTTGTCCCTGCGACCCCTCTCCTAGTCGTGGTGGATGTCTATGATATGAATTTGGTAACTATTATTTAAATGGCTCGGAACCTATAGTCAACTATGCTTACAAGTTGACATCGGGCATACTTGTGTTATATGAGATCCGATCGTTCGCGACGTCTTGATGCCCCACTGCCGCCACCAGCGAGGTGCTGGCCACCAAAATGGCTGACATCCTCAGCTGGACGACAATTGTCCTGGGTAGACATAGGTCGGCGATACCAAGATGGCCACCGGGAATGACTTCTCAATTTAGCAGGAATTTCTCAACTTCCGACCGATTCAGCCGCATTGTGCAAACCTCAGCCACAATGTGCAAACTGCTCTAATTATGGTGATTAGCACTGGCTGACAAGATGGCCGCCGATGGCAGGAGGGGAATTCGGGAAATTTTCATCCTCCTTTATGAATCAAACGCCAGAATGTGGGATCGGCCCTGGTTTATCATCATTAGGGCACAAAATATGGCGTCCTGCACTGGCTGTCAACATGGCCACTGATGGCGGGAGGGAGATAAGTGAAATTCTGCGTGAAATTCAAACGTATTATCCACCAGTAAGGTGGTGAAATTCCGCTTAGAGATTTCAAGTCAAGATAGGTATATTTCAAAATACTGTAGGGTCGTTTACCTATCTTTATTGGCTAAATTACTTTTTGACACGTGTTAAATGTCTGCACACGAATCACGTAGGAGCCTTCCAATGTTGCCGATTTCTGAGTGGCCCAGTCAATTATCAAAACGCCTTCTCAAGCAGACACTAACCATTGGTAATACACAAACTGCTGTCGAGAGCTTATGGAATTGAAGTATACCGTGTACTCTTATTTTTTCGCGAAATATCACAATTCTATCCATCAGAAAATTCATTTTTGGATACAGGAAAAAATCTCGTACATAAAATAAAATTTGCTTTCAATATCTCAAAACGAACGCAGCATAACACATTGAGGTCTGCAAGACAAATTAGACGTGAGTCACCTGCATACACTAATGCAAGAACGCCGGTTCTGTTGGTGTCTGTGTTAGAACGCACCATCGTCCCATTGGTCCATACCACACCGGACACTACCCTGTACTTTACAGCGTTCATTATTGGCTGATCATCAACCAATGGAGAGTGCTGAGCTGATATTGGCCCAATTAAATGTCCATCGCATGAAATGATTTACAGTCAATCATGTCCCTTTCAGTGGCTATAAAAATAAATTCTATCATTAGCAATATCATTGTTACTGCGCTGTGGTGTTCTTGTGAGGTCGTGTTAAACACTACCTGAACAAAGACTGCACATCCATGCGAGTTTTGTTCTGAACAACAAAGAAATTTTCAAATTAGCTTTGCTCGGGCTACACTCGAGCATAGTCCACAACGTGTAAACTTAACTAAATAGTCCAACTTTAAAAAGAAACACAGACTAGCAGCAGTTTATTCAGCAGAACTTCCAAAGCAGTTAGCAGCAGTAACTTGAAAATTTCCAGTGTCTCGTCTAGTCCCGTAAAGATCTAACCGCTGCATGTTTTTAAAACTATGTTAGCTCGAAAATTCTTTGCAACTTCCCTGTGTCTCCAATGACAACTATAGACCCAAATATTACTCGACTTTAAGCGTAGTCAGGTTTGGCTTTAAGGATACAGGTCAAAGAAAAAAAATGCATTATTTTATATTATTGTACGAAATTCTTTTCAACTTGTAAACATTACATATAAGTAAAATTTCTTCGCATAAGCTACATTTAGAGGGCCTTGCTTACGGGATAACTAGAGAATCGGAAAAATTCGAGAGTTCAATGACTCGCTGGCTAGACTCTACAGTCTTATGTACATACATGCCGATATCAACAGCGTATTGGTTGTCTGCTGTCACAGTGGATAGCGACGATTGGGCCAGCGTCCCCCAGGGGGAGTCAAACTCCGTGTGGACCAGTGGCTAAAGTTATATAAACACACTTGTTTTGAATTCCAGCTTGTCCCAAAATGAATCCGCGAATTCTTCAGATCTCTAGCAATAACCTATTAAGATCCCAATTTTAGTAATTTTCGGGGTGTAAAATTAATAAATGTTAACTTACTTACCGAGATGAGAAAATTGACATTGAAATGAGATACTATGAGTTATTTCAAAGATTATTTAAAATCACGCCATATTTGTTTTTGCAATTTTTAAAAATTGTTCGAAATTTTCATTGCATATTTTGAATTTGCAGCCGTATGATATTTTTGTAAAAAGTTTTCGTAGGCGTACTTTAATAAGAATCCAGACACGACCTTTCATTCACCCTTGTTAAATTTCCTGCAAAGGTTTCGTTATACATCCCGAAAACACAAAACTTGTGATGTTGGCATGCCACGAAGCAAAAACCATGTGATCTATAATCTAGTATATACGAACGCGCGCCTGTCTGTCGTTTCAGTGTATTCAAAATCTATAGTGTTCTAAAGCTTACCTTGTGTCGAAATGTTTTCGTGAAATATCGCTGTCTTTACACATACGAATAAGAATTAGTAGATTTGGACAATTGTTGCTTTTCTAATAATTACACAGTTTCACTTGACCCACGCAGGAATAAAGTGATCAGGCCCATGACAATGTTAATTTTATGTCCGGTGGAATAATGTCTAGTGCGAATACAAATACATGTTCAGGGGGAATTTTAAAAGTGCTTATTTCACGGAGAGCAGCATATAACCGTATTTTTAGCTGTCGTTGTCATAAGTATGTTCGCAGTGGGTATCTTTAAGGGTATAGGATACAAAAAATGGATTAATTTATAATTGTACCAAACACTGTTAAATTTGTACGCAATGTGCGTGATGTCGTTTTCCTCGAATAAAAAAAATTACACAGTATATTTTCTAAATAATTTGATGTAAATCCCAAATTTTTGTGTTTTGCTACAGCCATGATAATAAATACCAACTAAGTTATCCAAATGAAAACCTTTACAATGTAAACTAAGGCCACAGGCCACCACGTGACACATATGTAAAGCAAAAAATAACAGTTGGCCCATTAAAAAAATGTTAAACATATACAACAATTTTTTATACTAACCTTTTAGTTTTCAAATGTATGGCTTGATAGCTGGTGATCTTATATTGCATTAGTTTACATTGCAAATGTTTTCGTTTGTACAGCTTATTTAGTGTTTGTGTTATGGATCCTGATAAACCTAACAAATTTGGATTTGAAATTGAATTATTTAAAAAATATGAAGTGTAAATTTGTTTTTATTTGAGAAATATGGCATCGCATACAATGCGTGCAAGTTGAAGAATGTTTAGTACATTTATATAGTATTATTTAGAGACCTGCATAACCCACATTGTTTATTAAGGACAGACTGAGCTCCAAGTTACTATGCGTTTGACCAACTTAAGCCAATGGCCAAAAATATGTTTCGGAGAATTCTTGAGCCAATAATGTAAGTTCAGCTTTGGAGTGGCCAATCACTTTTGATTAAAGTTCAGCGGATGATGAAATCACAAACTGTGGCCACTTTGTCATAAGTAGAGACCTGCAAAATCCGCGTAATTTTTTTGCGTCAAGCAAAAATTCACAGCACTGTGTATACTCGAGCCGGCGTCTTTCCTCCATTGGCTGCTGCCTTGACGTTAAGTCACTCCCTTTCTGAGTGAACTGCACGTGATTGGGGCACACGGTTGTGGAGCGTTCATTTACTGGCGCAGAGTTACCAGGGGCCTGTAAAATAAAGACTGGTCCAATGACAAACGTATTGTAAAGGGAAAGTGTTTTAAGTCTAACATGTCCTCAAATAATAACGCTAATTTTGCAGGTCTCTAGTCATAAGGCAGTGGGGTCTACAAGATAACGTGAATTTCGCATGCCTCTAGTAATATTTTTCTTTGTGTCCAATACCCTTAAGCAAGCTGAAGTTGCGTAATATGGTCCCAGGTATGTTTGAAGTTCACGCGGCGTCTGGCAATCGCCCGTGTGGAAAGTTTGTGTTTGGCGTGCGAGTTTTGTTGACGGTGCAGAACGCGGTCGTTGATTCTCAGCTTCTCTCCTCGGCAGCGCATCCTTAATTCAGGAGCAGGTTGAAGCCACGAACGAAGGATGGCAGCGAGTATCCATGCTTCGCCGTACTTTATTAATGCGAGGCAATGTAGGATGGACGTGGCTAAACGTGGCCCGGTGGAAGGAAACCCCGATGTAGTTTACAACTCTAACATTACTTCAGCGTCGTTCACCGACACATATAAATTTTGCAATAGACCTTCTATTTAACTTTAAACTTCTGGTGCTGCAAATTAGAAATTTATTGATTAAGGTGGGCTCACAATAGTCCGCCAGTCAGTTATCCCTATTATGTGTTTTCGTCCGTCAGTCGAAAGGTATTCGTCCGCCAATTCTTCTGTACGGCAAAATTTCAGTGTGACAATTTAACATCGTGATATTTATTTTAGTTGGAGACATATTTCGATTGGAAATACATTGTAGAGAGAGAAATATTTTGGGGGGCATAATTTTTCCACGTGATGAGAACTTATACGTGGAGATCTGAAAAATTCACGAGATCAATGACCTGCAGGCTAGACTCTACAGTCTTACGTACAAATATGCCAATATCAACTGCACATTGGTTGTCTGCTGTCATAGTGTAAGGCGACGATTGGGCCAGCGTTCTCCAGGAGGTTCAAAGTGCTCAGTTTACCGTGAAAAGCCTATATATGTATTTCCACCACTCACTTTACAACTTGTAAACATTATCTGTTACTACTTACTTTCGTAGATATATTTTTTATATCGCATGATTTTTACAAAATGACATGTTAAAGTCAAACCTGTACTGTTTATGCAATGTACAAATAAAATGGACCAGAAAATTTAACAAAGGCAACTGAAAGGTCTTGTCCTAATTCATTTTAAGGTACGATTAGCAAAAGTTATTTTGCAAAGTTCTGTGGGCAGTCGCAAATAAAAATATGCAAGAATTTCCTAATTTTCCGCAATTTTTTTTTATTTGCAGAAAACATTTATATGTATGATTTGAAATACGCCTTGAAGTAGCTCTTCGCGTCTGCAGTCTGTGTGAATTATCTCGTTTCTGAAAATTAGTTAGTTTTCATTATTTGTGCGTTTCTAAACCGTCAAAATTGAGATTTTAAATATGCGCTCGAAAACAATTTTTTTTCCTTCCTGATAAAGCAGTAACCAACCATAAGCGTCTGTAGTAGAGATAGGGAGTCAGCAACAGGTATTGGGCGAGAACAGTCGATACCTGTTCCCAGTTTTCTGGAGATACCTGTCACTATAATTGCCCGTTACTGAAGCAGGAACAATCACGCCTACTCGCATGTTACTCGACACTCGTACGATCTCGATCATAGACTAAAGATGAGGTAGACCGATCTCGCTGGCTGCGCACAACCAATCTCCGTGTCGCAACATTGAACCGCTTTCCTGCCAACACGTCTAGTGAAAAACTAAATGGTTTGGATTTTAGGTTAGAAAAGTGATTCAAAACAACTCCCTCTAACCAATTTGTAACGCAGTTTGATTCAATTGAAATCGGTGAAAGTATTTCATTAATGTAATAGTGCTCGTCATTTAAAAATTAAGATGTAAACAAACACGTTCATCACTGTTGACCATGTGACTTCGACAGCTGTGTTCATTTGGGGTAGGTCAATGTTGGGTACATGTGCAGAAGACGAATCGGCGGTCTATCTCATCTTTAGTCTATGCATACGATATAATTTCGTCGCACCTGTTCCTATCGTCTAATATTAGTACTCATGCAATACTGCATTCCAATAGTATTTACGGACGAGAGTATTTCATATAAAATTCTTAATTTCATTTTGAATAACAACCACATTCGCACAGTGCCTATTTTGCATGTGATTTTTTTTTGTTACAATTTTTTTAGCAACGAAAAATATGTTTAAAGTTTTGTTTGAAGTAGCTAGCTAGCTGATCTTTATACGCTGTTGAAGTCGTCTGCAATAGATATTCCCATGAGCCACCAACTTAGATAACACGTGTTTTAATAATGTGTTGCATTTTCCCCGGAGAATTCAATTTAACTCCAAAGCTGCAGTCTCATATTCATATAGCTATCCTGTACCTATGAGGGCCAAGCCAAAATAATGTCGGAGAACCACATTATTGACGGTAAAATGAGGTATTAACAAAGTATTTTTCTAGTTTTATATTTGAATTGTTCAATTTGTATACAAAATGCAAATTAATTTTCTCCATTGACATCAAACTCCTAAACGTTTGTACTATGCGTAATAAAATTAATAGTAACTAAGAACTTAACTTATCCCTAGATAGAAATGTATAAAGTAACAACATTTCTGTTTAATAAAAACTTCCTCCATTTCCTAAATTGTGTTGTTTGATTACATTCATTTCATGAAGACCTGACCTAACCAAACTTCATGATAGGTGACTCTGTACTATAGGCTATTCACGGTAAAGTGAGCACTTTCTAAAGCCCTTATCACCGGCTTCAACCACCAATAAATACAATTTATTACAGTTTCAGACGTTATCTTTTGGGGGTGAAGAAAAGTATACAATGTGTTTGTTTGTCACAAAGCAATGTTTATATTAAAAAGTGACCGGAAAATAGAAATCAAAGGGAAAAATTCAGCAGGGCCTTAAAAAGTGCTCACTTTACCGTGAACAGCCTATAGAACACATTGCACACAGTACAATATGGACTAACAGGAGGAAGATACGGTAGTTAAATTGTATCAAATAAGATTTAATTCTGTGAGCTATTGTCCGTATTCCGACGCACGATAGCGTATCTGCTCAGACGCCCTATAGTGAAATTATATTTAGGTAGGTTAGGTCTTATTATATATAATGCAGTTACATTACACAATTTAATTATTCGTTTATTCCTGTTATACATTTTTATTCTTTTTCCGAAATGTGATAAGATCATCGGCACACATACCCCCTGTAATTCACCTATCACGAAGTTAGGATTAGCTTGGTTAGGTCTTCCTGCATTCACACAGTTAGGCATTTGCCAGCAGTATGCAGGCCCTTCAATTTCCACGCAAACATGCAATATGACAAATAAGCAAAACAAAGTGGGCGTGACTATTACAGCTCCTGTAGATCTACCCACACAACATTACGTTATTTATTATTACGCCAGTGAATTTACTCTCCGACCCTACACAACATACGTTTGTGCTAGGACTACTGACTTCAATAACTGTATTACACAATTTTCATTACATCGATTATATTGAAAGTCCTAGCCCACACATTTCCTCTCAACTAGAATTTTTTAATTTGTCCGAAGTTACTCCAATTTCCTGTAAACTGCCCTGTGCCCACTGTGGACAGGATAAGGCATGTTCAACTGCATCTCGTGTTGTATCATCATGCTATGACAAAGATGTTAAACATTAGTAACCACAGAATACATCCTATAACGTACCTCCTTTTCGTCTTCTCTTGGGGGAAAAAAACAAACAATTTTGTTCTGTTTATTTCAACAATTGTAAAACCATTCTCTTTCAGGCCTTCTTTAAAGTAGCAGCTACAAAGACTCGAGCCTTCCTTTGGATCTCAATCTTGTTTGCCGCATAAATTAACTTACATGCTGAGAATGGTAATTTTAAAAGTAAAATACAAGGGCTTCATACTAATAGTTTAGTCCAATGTCAATAAATAATAAGCCTAGTAGCCTACATAGAATGTTTATTACTTGCCGTAACATGTAACGTGTAGTTTTTCTAGCTCCAATTTGGACAATAATAAAAATAACGTGGGCATATTTCAGTTTACCATATTTATGGCATTTAAAAAATCTGTATTTTTGGGCCTTTTATAAGGATTTTTACTATTGCACTTGTAATATAATTACTTCAAAGAATCTTAAGTACGTATGCACCTCGATAATATTCATTCGCCAAACAAAAGAATTTACACGCCTCTCTAATGTTATTGCAATTGCAACCAAATGCAAAACAATTTACCGTCACTCCTTCGTGATTACTATTACGCAAATATTGCGAAAGACAATAAAACTGTTACTACACCGTAGAAAACAACAGGATTACACATTTGTTTACATACAGCACAACAGTTGCTAGGCAACGGTACAGGATATGTATGACGTCGACTCACACGCTGTCACAGCAGCCGCCGGGAGATTGCTATTGTCACTGTCCTACCAGGAGAGCATGAGACATGAGGAGGTATACATACCTCCTCATACCTAACCTCCACGTGTGTCATGCTTCCCTGATAGGACAATGCGCAACTTTTTTTTTACTTGCTCTGTCTGCTCTGATGTGAATGAACACTGATTGGATTTTCTTTCGCAAGTGAGAATCGTGCCGGACGATGCCGCTGGTCGGCAGGTTTTCTCGGGGATCTCCAGTTTCCCTCGCATTTGCATTTCATCGCTTCTCCATTCTCACATCATTCCACCCTCATCGGCTCCCAAGACCTCGATGTTAAAAGGCGCTCAAATCTCTCAACTCAACATCTCCAGGAAGCGGTCAACTTTTTCCGCTATAATCTTCTCTACCTATCACTAGGGATAGGAAAATTTCGTGAGTTCAACGACCTGTAGGCTAGACTCCACAGTCCTGTCTGTGTACACTTCAACCTCAGATGTTTGTTTGTTCATTGACTGCTGCTCCATAGAGTAGATCAAGTTACTATGTACCTGGCAGATGACACTTGCTACTTGTTTCCTTGCGAGTCTGCTATTGGTTCAGAGTTTTCCAGGGTGTGTCTAATGAATTACGATCCAATTGCAAAGCTGACTTCAATGTACCAATTTGTGAAGTCTAGCTGGTCCTGAACTTTTCCTATCCCTACCTATCACTACTGCCCTTATATTTCGCGAATTTATCTTCGGGCAAGCTAAACTTTAAACACATGTGCATTTGACCTTCTTTTAAATTACATCATACTGTGTTAGCTACGCCCTGGACTAATCTGAGCCAATAACTAATCAGCAAGTATAACATGACCGAATACCGTGCTAACTGGCCTGGTGTAAAACTGGAGCAACAGCCAATGAACAACTTCCCGAGGCTCGATTACTAGAGCAACATGACCGAACACCGTGCTAACTGGCATGGTGTAAAACTGGAGCAACAGCCAATGAACAACTTCCCGAGGCTCGATTACTAGAGCAACATGACCGAACACCGTGCTAACTGGCCTGGTGTAAAACTGGAGCAACAGCCAATGAACAACTTCCCGAGGCTCGATTACTAGAGCAACATGACCGAATACCGTGCCAACTGGCCTGGTGTAAAACTGGAGCAACAGCCAATGAACAACTTCCCGAGGCTCGATTACTAGAGCAACATGACCGAACACCGTGCTAACTGGCCTGGTGTAAAACTGGAGCAAACAGCCAATGAACAACTTCCCGAGGCTCGATTACTAGAGCAACATGACCGAACACCGTGCTAACTGGCCTGGTGTAAAACTGGAGCAACAGCCAATGAACAACTTCCCGAGGCTCGATTACTAGAGCTAGAGATTTTTCGCGAAAAAAAAAAAAGAAAGTACGCGATGGACTTCAATACGGTAATAACCCAGCGGCAGTTTGTCTATTGCCATTGGTTGCTGTTTGCTTGAAAAGGCGTTTCCATATTTGATCGGACCACTCAGAATTCGGCAACATTGGCACGGCTATTACGCGATTCGTGAGAAGACAGTTAACACGTGTCAAAAAGTAATCCAGCCAATCAAGATAGGTAAACGACCCTGCAGTGATCTGAAATATAACTTGACTTGAAAATTTTTTTCGCGAAATTGCACCTCCCTTATCGATTACACAAGCGAATGTGGAGTGTAGCTTATTGCAAAATGAATCCGCGAAATTTCCGTGTGTCTACATATCACCCACACAAGCCCAGCTTGAACGAGACAGTTCAGGTTTCGCCAGCGAGTTGCCAGCCTGCATGAGCCCCAGGGCATTAATAAAAAACGAGTACTTAATATTCCTCCGCAGCGCAGAGATGCGACCAAAGGGAGGATTTTCCGTTCGTCTAACGAGCAACGACTTTAACGAGCCTCCCGCTTGTTTATTAGCAAGTTTTTAAAAAGGATGCACCCAAGCGCAGAATTCTCTTGATCCCGGAGAAGAATAACCTCATTGTAAAGCTTTTTAAGAGATTAAAGGAAAATAAATACAGAGAATAACACTAGTGTTAAATTATGCTGTAGAAACTCTTTCACTCTCTTTTTACTTAGCAGTCTCTTCGTAAATGGGCTTGGGGTTATTACAGCGTGCTACTTCATCGCTAATGAGTTCATTATTATGGCCAACATATGGCTGTCTTAGTTTTTCAACTGGCTCGCAAAATTTAATCCCTCCCAAGATTGTAAAGCTGTTTATTTTCCATTGTTTCTTTAATAAATCTTTTTCGTACATTTTTTTTTTGCGTGGTTACTGACACGACAGCCACAGTCGAAAATGTTCCGCTTAGAGGACATCTCGAGCAGACTTGTTTTTAACTGTTTCTGTCAAAGCAATGAGACAATGTGAAGTCTATCCTGTGGCCTCAAATTGAACTTCTAAGTCTGTACAAATTTATTAGCATTTGAGACAAACTCGAAGAGCGTCGTTTACATCCCCAAGTGCATTAAAATTCAGTTACGTAGTTTACTGTATTATAACTAGAGACAGGTGTTTATCGCGGAAATATTTATGGCCATGCTAGACTTCAATATACTACAGCCACACCACAACTTCCTTTGGTTACTGGCCACTGGTCTTCGTGAGAAGATTTATTCTTATTTGACTGGGCCAATGGTAATAAAGTACTCCTATACTGAACGTCCATGAGTGAGAATGACCAGCGGGACTATTGAATTAGATGCGTAAATGACAGACATTTGGAATGACGGCAATAAGCCCGATTGAATATACGTAAATAATGAGTGCGAATTAACCCCTTAACTTTCGCATTAATTTTCCAGTTCAGATGTTACAAAAGAGGGAATTTTTGGTGTGAAAAGTACCCACGAATTTTTTATAACAGCTGACACTTCGTAGCTCATGAAAAGAGTTTCAGAAAATCAATGGCACAAGAAGCAGCCAATGGTGAAATAGTTGATGAGTCAGTAGCAGCCACTAGCATTGCCTAGGAAAATGCTATGTTCTTTTTAGTGCTAACTTGTGTACTTAATCAGCACCGGCCATGATTTAACCTGTCCTGCAACATGTCAGACGCGAACGAGTATCCTCGGGACAGTATGTTAAACCTGCGAGGAGTAATTATGCACGTATATACTCGGGGCTAGGTTTATACGGAAATTTATTTGCTCTTGAAGACAAAGCTCACATTTTTATAGTTTTACTATTTCGCTAGACATTATCGGAATCCAAGTAGGAAATGACAACTAGTCAACATTTCAGTTTATAAAATAAAATTGTTATTTTTAATAATTTTTCAAACGAACACGATGGATTGTAAAACTTGTTACTTCTATCGCGATTCATTAATTAGTACACAACCAACACGTGACTTCATTGATCGACGGCCAGAAAATAATAAACGCTGCAGAGTACAGTAGGCGTGTCCGGTGTAGCCAGGACTAATAGGATAATGGTAAGTGGAAATACAGAGACCAACCAAAATGATATTGCTGTAGTGTGGAACATAAGCAGCGAACTTCAAACTTGTCCTCTGTGCTCGTAAATTTGTGCTGTCCTCATAGGGTTAAGGGCTAAGTGACTGTAACTATTACAGCGACATCAATGAGGACTCTAATTACAATTGAGATGTACATTAAAATATATTGCGTTCACTGAGACTTACAAGAGTATTTTTGGATAAACAAAGTTAGGTACAGGTGTATTTCGCGAAAAGATTTCAAGTCCCGTTGAACTCCAAAATATTCTTGCTCATATGCACTTTCGTGGTTGGATGATTTTTAATGTCACGTGCCTCGAGTGTCTGTCCACGAATCATGGACGTTCAGTATCGGAGTAGTGGGTTACGATTGGCCCAGTCAAATAAGAACATGTCTTCTCGAGTAGACACGCGGCCAATGACCGAAGGAAGTTGTGGTTGTGGACGTAAGATATTGAAGTCTAGCATGGACATAAATATTCCCGCCAAAATTACCTTTCTCTAAACATAGTTTAATGTTGTAAATAATAGCTGTTTGAATAAATTAACGATAAAATCTATTTCTTTAATTTTTAGTAAGACCTTCATCCCTCACGAACACGGTTGCGCCTATCTGGTGTCTTGTAACAGTATTATTGAACACCTCACGAAATATTTTGAATAAAACAATTAAGCATGGAATATACATACACGAACGCCCTGCAAAATTCGTGTTATTATTCGGGGGCACTTTAAAATTAAAAAACGCGTACCTTTGCAATAAGTATCTCATTGGACCATACTGTATCTGAAACGCCCTGGGTAACGCTGCGCTAATCATTGGAGGCTTCACAGTTGTGCGCCCCAATCACGTGCGGCTCGTTGAGAAAGGGCGTGGCTTGACATATAGGCCTACGGAACAGCCAATGTACAAACGACGCCGGCTCCGGTACATACAGTGTTGTGAAGTGCAGCCTGATGCCAATTAATAACGCGAGTTTCGCATGTATCTAGCAATTAGACGTTGCCAACGGTAACGACACAACACGTGGAATTAGAAGTTTTTCAAATTAAAAAAACGATTTCCCAATATCACATGCAAATAAACACGAAAGAAAAACCAAATTATTCTGAATGGTTGCTCAGATTAGGGAGTGTTTCTTCCTTCCCACTGCAACTCAACAACGTGTATGGCCTCCATGTGCTCTGTACAGGTCCCTAACACTCCGTAGTATGCTTGTAATCAATGAGTTAATGAAGATCCTTTTCCATCTGGGCAGCACTTATGATATCTGGAAGTGTTTCTGGAGCTCGTGGACTATCGTACACTGCTGTTTCCAACTTGCCCCAGGTATTTTCAATCCGTTAGTGGGCTTTCTGTTGATCAGAAAAGGACTACGTAACCCCTACCGCCCTAACTGCCTTATCGCTAGTGGCAGTGAGACTTCGCGAAAAGATATCCAGGCAAGACATAGTTCAAAGCACTATGGAGTCTTCCGCCACTTTTGAGTGGCTAAAACATGTTCTGGTTCGTGTTTAACTGTTAGCGCACGAATCACGAAGGTTCTGTGTCGGAGTTACAGAATCCTGAGCGGCTCGGTCAAATATGGGAACGACACCACCAGCCAATGGAGGCATGGCAACAGCCGAGGTGTATATACAGTATTGAGATCTACTGTGCGCTCAGATTATTTACGCGAAAAATGGCGGACCCTAGTTATCGCACAATATTCCAAACTTTTTGTGAGGTGTATATAATTATTACTAAAAACGTTCGTTCGATATATATATATATATATATATATATATATATATATATATATATATATATATATATATATATATATATATATATATATATATATACGATTGTGAGGCCTACCTGCTGGGAAATAAATTCGCGAAATAGCTGGGGCTTTACGAATGAGAAAAGGAGTACAGTCTTTTGCCTACAGGTCAATGAACTGACGAAATTATCCGCTCCCTAATGATGTTCCTAGTGTAAGCGGGCTACTTCTAGCGAGGGACCCCTTCATCAACACACCGAGTGATCACAGAGTCGGCCTCGCCCGAGGTGTCGGAAAATGGAAGGGGCCGCGGTGGCTGAGTGGTTAGCCTTCTCGCCTCCCACCAAGGCGAACAGGATTCAATCCCCGGCCGGGTCTCGCTCGGATTTTCGCACGTGGGAATCATGCCGGACACGACGCCGCTGGTCGGCGGGTTTTCTCGGGGATCTCCAGTTTCCCCCCGTCCTTTCATTTCATACTCATCTCAGTCACCCCCATTGGCTCTCAAGACCTCGCTGTTAAGAGCGGCGTAAATCTCATCACTCTCTTCACCCCCTCTTCTCCTTCTCTCTCTCTTTCTCTCTCTCTCTATCATCCAAATTCCCGTCCGGGCATTGTGCAACCCCTTGAGCCTCACGGGTCGGCGGGGGTGGCTCAGCGGATCATCCGGCGGATGAGGCTTTATCCGACGAACGGGGTGACGCGACGTGGTGCAAACGGGGGAATGGGGGAAACGCCGACATGACGGAGGGGTAGGTTTCCATGGCAACGACTCGGCTACAAGGAAACTTGCCCCGGCTAATAAATATTTAATGGTTTATCGGCTCCACGGTTTTGGCGGGAAAGTAGGGGCGGGGTGGGTTGGGGGAACGTCGCACACCGTGCGGATCGAGTTATCAAGTCTCGAGAGATAAACAACGTTTACGCGAGGAACGGATGAAGCGAAAGGCAAGGGCGGGAAAAAGGAACAGTGACAGAGCTTCATTTGCCTTTTAGTGGAATATTCGTTTTTGAAACACATCAGGCGCTATTAACTAGACACCAGAGCTCCCTCTACGGTAACAATAACCCTCGCTTTCGTCTCCCCCACAATTTATAATGCATATCCCCACTAATGTTATCAGGGCCTTCCCTTATTCAAGGGGTGCCGCTACTGGCTTGCCTTTGAGGTTTGTTTGTCTTCCGATAATAACACTCGGTTATCAAGTCTGTCTCCTCAAGGATAACTCGTTGCTGAGAGACCTGCAGAATTGCCTTTATTATTCTAGCTCTAGATCCCTACATGACGGATGGAAATAAGATGATAATTCACAGGTTGGGAAAGGGTTAAGAGTGGGATGGCGCTACACCTCCAAGCGCGACATTAACACGCACTCCTAGTGCCTCGTCGCTCCTACGCGCAAGGCGTACTGTTCAGGCGAGATCTGTAACAGTGGGAATTTATTACGCTCGATGAAAGACCACAGATTAAACTACGAGTGTATGTTTGTACTGTTCTCTTGCCGCCTAAGGGAACTGCATACCCAAGCTTTAAATATGCGATATTTGACCATTTTAACGAATTTTTTTTCCCCAAGAACACACTTAATATGAACAAAAAAATTGAGGCATAGATAATTGTTTTGTATCTTTTCTGACAAACTGTCTTATTTGCAGAACACTTATTTACCGAGATAAGCGTATTCGCGCTAACAACTACTTCACAGAAAATGTTTCAGTACATCCTCCTCTTAAGTTATGCAAAGTGGCGATATTTGCTTATTATACTTGTGCCCGGAAACCTATGGTATGAGGGGTATTACGTCAGCAAGCATTTGCTACGGCTAGGGACTGGAAACTTTCACGAATTCGTTTTTAGGACGAGCTAGACTTTAAACACGTGCACATTTATGATATGTTTGCATTTGGATCACAGTTTCTCAGTAGAGCCACGAGCGTTTCGCAAATTCATTCGGAGGCGAGGTAGACTCCAAACATTTGTTCTTTTCTTCTGCTCTTGTGATTGGACCACAGTTGTTCAGACACGCCCCGTTTAACTGCAAGCCAGTGATAAGCAGGAAGTAGTAGTGTGAGTGTTTAACAGTCCTATGCAGAGGCCTCCCTTGATCACACCATCCAATAGGCAAACGACAATGTCTCGAGTGTATGTAGGGCTGTCCAGCCTAGCTTGCTGCTAACTCAGTCCTCGAAATACTCGGGGCTCTGCTTTTCAGAGACTCCCAGGTGAACTTTGAGTCCATAACGTGCCTGCAAGGAAACAAGCACCCAGCCCCGTTGCTTTCTGGTCAGGATTAGAACTGGCTACACTCTGGGATAAGCGTCAATGTACACAAAGGACCATGGAGTCTAGGCGCAAGGGCATTTTACAGAACTGCTGCACTGCTAACTGATCGCTAGATATGATAGAAAATCGCGAGAATTTTTTGAGCCAACTTATCTTCTACAACACTTACTAGTTTATTCTTTCATGATTGCATGAACAAGGTTTTGACTCGGCTTGTTTGCAGACCAGTTACGATCGTTCTGTAGTATAGTATCAGAATCCTCACTGGCCCAGTGAAATTGAGTGGTAGCTTTATGCATGCATGACAGCCAATAAGTTGGGCCATGTATTTTTCGCGAAAAAGATTTATGCTCATGCTAGACTTCAATATCCTACGTGTGCCACCACAACTTCCTTTGGCTATTGGCCGTGCGTCTATGTGACAAAACATATTATTATTTGACTGGGCCAATCAGAATAAAGTACTCCGATACCGAACGTCCATGATTCACTGGCAGACACTTGAGGCACATGACATTTAAAATTATCCAACCACGAATGCGTATATGGACTAAAGTGTTTTGGAGTACAACTGGTCTTGAAATTTTTTCGCGAAAAAACACGTGCCCCTGTCAATAAGGAAATAAAACTGCCGGATTACGCTGAATCCTAGCAAACAGTCAACGTTTTCCGCTACAAATCATCATATCTACTGATCGTGTGTTGATTCTTTTCCACAAATCTTTTAAAAGTTTACAAAATGATTTGGGCAAAAGTTGAAATTCAAACTCCGGTATGTTTTCTTTTTTCCTTTTGCGATATGCCCATGTATCATTCATGGGTCGACCCTTTATGATGGGTTGGGGGAAGGGAAATTGCTCGTCCCAAATTAACGAGCACGGGCATACCCGGGGGGGGGGGGGGAGGTTGGGGTTGAACCACCCCCCTCCCAACTACCCAACAAAAATCACGCAAAATTTGGTATGTCGCTGTACCGTAGAAACGTGCCATGCGGTCGTCCATTGACTATAGGCTATTCACGGTACAGTGAGCATTTTTAAAGGCCCTCTTAAATTTTTCCTTCCATCCAATTTCCATCTTCCTGCTGCTTTTTAATATAAACATTGCAATGTGACCAATAAACACAGTGTATACATTTCACCGCCATCAAAATTAGAAGGCCTGAGGCTGCAACAATATATATTCACTAGCGGTTAACGCATGTTGGGAGGGCCTCGAAAAGTGCTCACTTTATCATGAACAGTCTATATAACAACTATTGCAAACCTACCACTCGTGCTTGGAGTACAGACTGCCAGTGCGTGTTTTGCAGGTTCGTCCTTCAAACAGTTCCAATGCCCACATCCATTACGATTCGCACCCGTCGTCATTCGAAACCGCACAGCACTAACTTCGGGCCCGCGCGAATACATCGCGGTGGACGCGAAGTAACGAACTGTGACTCCGTGACAGGTGGGTCGACACAGCGACCTGTTTCAGGAGGTTAACGGTTCAAAAGTCACGTTCCAAATCACGCACGCTGCGCAGAGGGCGCCAGAGTTAGTGGTCTCTTAAACGTTACGGGATTTGAAATTTGAACCAAGCGTGGGTCACTAGTACAGTTACCGCCATAAACGAATTAAACTACACAGTTGATATATATATATATATATATAGTCTATTCACGATTAAAAATTAACACTTTTGTAAGCCCTGCTGAAGATCTACTTTTATGCACGTTGAGTTATTCTTCCGCCTTATGTCATGGGCCTTATCACTTCATTCATGCTTCGGTCAAGTGAAAATGTGAAATTATTAGGGAAGTGAGTATTTAACAAATCTGCTCATTTTTACACTTCGATGCATAAAAAAAACCCAGAAAGCGAAAGAAATAACTTAGTGTTTTGACCGGGTGCATCTCACATTTCGCTCAGGGCGCCCTTTAAAATATATGCAGGTAGGGGCAGTGACTTTTTTTTCTAAGGTCGATTTCAAAAGTGCTCACTTTATCGTGAACAGCCTTTATATATAATTTCTTTGAAAAATTGAGAATTATTAAAGTGCCTGAGTTTCACTTCTCAGCCACAATTATTTATTTGCTAACCTATGACATTGTCGGATACTTTCCTTGATTAATTAATTAATTATTTTTCTTTATTTGCTTGCACGTGATCCGTTAAAATAATGTCTTCCTGGTTTGTTACACTGCCGGACAATAAAAATAGTGCACGCAGAAGGATGCATCGGATGGTACTGAAATTTTATAAAGGTAATGGTACAGAAGGATAATACCCAGGGTGACAAAAAACAGAGCAACAGGACAATTGCATATGGATCTGTGGTACACCGTCCTGTTATCTTTATCCCCTTAATACATTATCCCAAGTATACTGGTTTACGTCTGAAGTATATTATGGTGAATTCACGTTCGGTGCTGTACAAGTCCAGAAGCTTCCGCCAATAGAGGCAGCCCCATTCTTTGGGCAATGCTGTTGCTTGCTGCTGAAGAACCAGCTAGTTTATGATTTGTTGTTTGTTGTGCCGTGGATGTAATGAAACTGTTTCCATAGGTAAAAGCTGTTCACGATACAGTAAGGCACTTTTAAAATCAACCTTCGAAAAATGTCACTGCCCCTGCCTATGCATATATTGTAACGGGTGTAAATGGAAGACATGCACCCATTTAAGTTGGTAAAGATGGATGGAAAGTAGTTCCGTATCTTAAAGTCGAATAAAAAAATTTTGGGTAACCTTTTGTGATAACTTAAATTTATTTCTTTTGCTTACTGTTTTTTTTTTTAATGCGTGGAAGTGTAGAATTGATCAGATTTGTAAATAATTTACTTTTCTAATAATTTAATATTTTCACTTCGCCGACGTATTAACACAGTAATGATTCCCATAACAATGTTAATTTTACATAAGGCGTAAGAATACACAACGTGCGTACAAGCAGAACTTAAACAGGGCTTTCAAAAGTGCTAATTTTACCGTGAACAGCCTGTACCAAAGTGTCAGCTAGCACAAGAAGTTCGTAAGTACTATTCATACAAAAATTTTCTTCTTTTGCTACACTTGAAACGAAAAATTATTGTGTACGTCAAGGGGTTAACAGTGCGTCGCTGTGATTAATGCTGCAAAACGACCTGTCATGGAGTCCAGCAGATGCTAGACGTCAGTCCCGCCTACTTGAACTGAATTTCTTTCCTCTCCAACAAACTTCAGCCTCCCCTCTATTCGGCCCCAACATTTCTGCGAGTCGCATTTTTAATTCTCAGAAGTGACAGTCCTCGTTTCCCCAGCTCCGGTGTCTGAAATTTTTTGCACGTTTCATTTTTTTCTGAGAAAACAAAAGTTTTTTAAGAGAAGAAGCTTATGGAAAATTGTATGTTTGATCTGCCGTGTAGCGGAAAAAATATACTAGAAACTTCGCGCGATATCGCATGCAGCAAAAACGCGTATTATATGTAAGAATTCATGTTGTTTTGAGAATAGGCGGTGGAGGAAAGCAGGAATGTGTTCTAGGAAGTCATTACACTTTAAGTGTATTTCAAATAAAGTACGAATACACTAGTGTGACTCCGGAGAAAATTTTAGTACAAGGAAACGGAAACTCATATAGAGCCGTGATCTTGACTCTTTAACCTTTTCAATAATAGGGTTCGATGTACACGAGACGTGGTTTTATAATATTAACGTTGCACGATAGAAACCAAGTTTTCATTGTAAATTACATAAACGACAATTTACTTGGTTTGTGGAAAGACGTGTCAAGAGATCGGGGCGCCTCTTAACATCGAGCTCTTGAGATCCGGTGAGGGTGAACCTAGGTGAACGTGGAGCAGCGCCGGAATGGAAGAGCGGGGCAGCGGAATATCCCCGAGAAAACCCGCCGACCAACGGCATTATCCGGCATGGTTCCTACGTGGAAAAATTCCAGGAGATACCCTACCGGAAATCGATCCCGGGTCGCCTTGGTGGGAAGCCAGTAGACTGATCTTTACACCACAGTGAGGGTCAGATTATTGATAGGGATAGGAAAATTTCGCGAGTTCAATGACCTCTTATGCTAGAATTCACAGTACTGTGTATACTCGAGCCTCAGCTGTGTGTCCATTGGTTGCTTCCCTAGTGAGTGGCCAGTGTTACTCCACTCATGGCAGTATGGGATTCGCTACTTGTTTCCTTCCCAGTCTGCTATTGGGCCAGAGTCGTCCAGAGCGTGCCTAATAAACTGCGAACCAATTACCAAGTCAACTTCAGTGTACACGTGTTTGACGTCTATCTTGTCCTGAAATGAACTCGCGAAATGTTCCTATCCCTACTTATTGACGCTAGCACATCGCCTGACACAATATCGCCTCGCTGCATCTCTCGGTCAGAATATGGAGAAAGGAATAGAAGTAATCACAAGGGACGTATTTTCGTCACTTTTTCAAGGCCCGGCCGGCCGCGGTATAAACAAACCACAGCATTTCTCCATACTGACAACGTTTTAATAACCAACCTGCTCGAGGACTGCGGAGTAGTTTCCTTTACCTCAGCTATCCATCTGTCAGAGATATATTCCTTCTCAACAAGCACTCCTACCGTAGTGAAGAGTCCACCCTCTCCTTTTTCTACTACCACATCAAGAGTCACACAACTATAAGCTTTTCACTATAAAGTGAGCACTTTTTAAGGCCCTCTCAACAGGCATTAACCGCTAATAAATACATCTTATTGCAGCCTCGAGCATTAAATTTTGATGGTGGTGAAATATATACACTGTGTTTATTGGTCGCATTGCAATGTTTATATTAAAAAGCAGCAGGACGATGGAAATTGGATGAAAGGAAAAATTTATACTTTACCGTGAACAGCCTATACCACTACTAGTAAAATTCAAAATTAACCGTTTGAGGAGTATGCATGTAAATACTAGGGGCTACGTTTAAATTGAAATTCCTTTGCTCTTGAAGACAAAGTTCGCTTTTATTGTTTTTCTATTTTGCTAGACTTTTATCGGAATCTAAGTAAACAATGACAACTAGCCAACATTTCAGTTTGTTAGAATAAAACTGTTCTTTCCAATAATTTTTCAAACGAACACGAATGGTTGTAAATCTTGTTACGTCTAACGCGATACATTAATTGGTACGCAGTCAACGCGTGACTTCATTGGTCGACGGCCAGCCAATAATAAAAGGTTGCAGAGTACAGTAGGCGTGTCCGGTGCAGCCAGAACCAATAGGACAATGGTAAGTGGAAACACAGAGACCAACCAAAATGATATTACTGTAGTGTAGAATATAGGCAGCTCACTTCAAACTTGTCCTCGGTGCTAGCGAATTTGCGCCGTCCTCAAAGGGTTAACCAAACTTCAGGACGAGGTGAGGACACCTCGTTAGTGAACGTTGGGGGAGATGTTATGAATGGACTTTGGTGTAACATCCCACTCTGAACCCGGCCTCACACCTTCAGAGTAAAACCAGGACGCCAGGGATTGCGTCAAAGCGTTATTGAGGCTGCGTCCGAATTCGCCTGAAATATATACTTGTTCGCACCTGTCCCCGGTAGTGACGTTGCAAGTGCTGTCCAAACTGCAAGTGAAATATACAAGTATGTAAGAAAAATAAGTTGTATACTTCTCGCAAACTTGCGGAATATATGCCGCCATTTTGAGAAGAAATTTGTAGGTTATAATTGATTTCCGACAAAATTATCTGATTTGAAGTTTAATAGGGCAACATTACTACTTCGTAGACATAGAAATTTGATTTGAGTAAATAATTATCACAAGTTTCACCTTAAAAAAGGTATAAGCAATAAATTCGTATTAGGCCTATGTTCCTAACCTAATGAAGCTAAGATAAAATAAAAGCAATCCAAACTGCACTTACATACAATAACGCAAGACAATAAATGTTAATGTAAATCAGATTTTAATATTATTAAATACTTAATCTAACCCTAAAACTTTCAGCAATTATCAAATTCTTAGTCGGAATACATGAACATTTAAAGTGGTTGGCTGGCTAATAACTGGCACCGAAGCAACAAGACCGTCAGTCCGAATTCCTCAAGTTTGGTGCAAAGGGCAAGTGAAGTATGCAAGGATGCAAGTAATCAAGTATGTACCCGAGTACGGACACGGCCTGAGACAAGGGCCAGCAGTTATAACCCCCTCCACCAAGCAGGGAAGGAGGTCAGCTATGTCAAAACGTTAACCAACGCACCGATATAGGCCGACACGAGGCGCTCCGCCGCATCTTTCCACGACCGGCCAGACTACAGGAAGGCTACAGACATGGGGATGTCCGCCCGACGTCATCCGTACAACTAGACACAACCTCCGGCGTCATGTTTCAGGTGGGGACTGTCCAACATAGATACTCAGAATTATGCCGCGACGTGCTCATAATTTAAAATCTAATAATAACTAGGGACATGCGAAATTCGCGTTATTATTTGGCATCAGGCGGAACTTCACAGTACTGTATGCTCTAGAGGTGGCGTCTTTTCTCCATTGGCTGCTGCATCGATGTGAAGACACTCCCTCTCTGAGTAAACTACACGTGATTGGTGCACACAATATTGAAGTGTTCCTTTATTGGTAAAGAGTCCCCCAGGGTGTGTCACATAAATTATGGACCGGTGACAAACGCATTGCAAAGGTACATGTATTTCAAATTTAACATGCCTCCAAATAATAACGCGAATTTTGCACGTCTCTAATAATAACTCAAAGTAGTTCCCTGTTACAGTAAATCTTACAATGTCGTATTGCCTGTGTCACATATCATGATTAAAACCCCTAGTAGCCAGAACAGCTCTGCCATATATCATTCATCTACAAGCTACGACCCCCTAACCCCTTAGTTTATGAATATGGCAGCAAGGCGTAATCATAACAGCAGGCACGCGTAGATGATTCGCACCAAGCCATGGTAGTAGATTATTTTTAGCTTGAACATGTCCGCTATTACAAGAGCAACTTGACAAATTAGTTATTCCTAGAACTGGTTATAATAATTACATTGTGTAACACGTTGCTGAGTTACTTACGTGCCGTACAAAGCAAAGTTTGTGTGGAATTTCTTTAGTGGCTTCATTTGTGCTTTTACTCAAAGTCAATATGTTTCCAAGTCTTGTTATAATCCTATAAAAATTACGCTAGTGAAGGTTTGAACACGGGAACAAAATGCTATCCGTTTTTCACAGTCTCTTAAAGAATTTTCTTACTGCCTTTTTTTACCGTCTTTTTATTTGTAATTATTTGGTAATATTGTATTTTGAAGACATTCTATGCCTTAAAATTTATTTTTACTGCTCATTATAATGCCTTCCATAACGAATATAAGTCATACAAGCCGTCCAACATGGCGCCTGGTATTTTTCCTTCATCCCGTACAACTGTTGAGACAATGCTGAGGAGATGCACACGTCATAAGGTAATTTCCCCGTCCATCCATGTACGGGATTTTCCACTGCCGTGAAAGTGAATTTCACCCCGAGTGCGGTAATTCTGTGTTACATGTAAAGAAAAATAAAATACGTTTGCCAAAGGAGTTAACGAATATTACCTTACAATTGTCAGGTAATTTTCCCAATATTTTTATAGTGATTATAATACCGTCAGTATAAGAGCATGGAAGGTATTCTTTTAATTATTAAATGTGGCTATGGACATATCCCCACCCTATTCTCCCTCAGTGGCAGTTAAAAATGTTTGGTGGACCCTAAATTTTGGCTAACCTTTTCTTTTAATTGTGAAATATTTGTATATTTTCCACAGTATTTTAACCCACTTTGCCTTTTGCCACTTAATAAATATTAACTTTAACTTCTAAACTTTAATTGAACTGATTGTATAACTTAATTTTTGCAGTTAGATTTTTGACTGTGTTTCCTAAGTGGCATTGGTCCCGCGATACCGCAGTAAGTCCCCTGGGTATGCCACTCCCATCTGTTGCAACGTCACCCTACACGTTGACCTTGGCCGACATTAATTGGGGAATCTCTCAGTACCATAGTAGCCACGGACATTCTTTGATTCTTGTGTCTTTTTTCCTTCCATCTGGATCTCAGGACATTTGAGGTGGAATCTATTAAATCTGGAAATAATCTTAAAACATTACTTCTGAAGGTTATTTTTTTTTTTTAATTTTAACTTTGGAAAGTCGTAAATACTTTTAAAAAAAAATCCTAGTAATGCAATTTTATCTTTCTTTATTTTTTAAACATTCTTGCAAAATTGTTTATTTATTATTAACAAAATAAATTTTATGGGTCCTAATTAATATAAATATATGTGGATTATCGTGTGCACCGACTTCAACATTCATAAATCTGATATTCCCAATCAATACCTTAATAAATTCCTCTTAGTGCTAAATACTAAATTATTAATTTTGAATCAAGCTTTACCGTACATATGTTACATTGGCACTACAGAAGTCAAGGTTGTTCGTGAGTATATGATCGGAATTTGTTGTACCTATCTTGACAGCTACAGCAACAAGTTTTTCTCGAAAAAATCCCGCGACTAGTTGTGCTGCAAAACACATTAGTACAGAACCCATTTCGTAGTTGGATGATTTCAAATCGCACGCGTCTCAGGCGCCGTCCAGCCAATCACGAACGTTCAAGGTCGGGTTTGGATACAATTATGATTGGCCCTGTCGAACGTAAAATGTATCTTCGCACGGACACGCGGCCAGTAGCGAAAGAAAAGTTGCGAATTCTGAGATCACAGCTCCGCCGTTGACAAGAAGAAGCCAACAGCTATCTCGTCTTCGAGCATGAGCCACTCGGCCGCTCCAGCACTGGAGAATCCAGCACACCTCTCTCCGGGACGTGAAACCTGGCCGGCCTAAATCCGACTGGACGCACGAGAGAAATAAAATTTGCAGGGGGCTGTAACCCGTAGGATTTTACTGACCATTCCGTAGACTTCAACTCCCCCCCCCCCCCCCCCGGGATTCACCCCACCACGGCGCATCCTTCGAGAAACCGAAGTTTCCTCCTCTCCCAACGCGGTCATTGACTGTTTCGCTGTTGATTTTTTTTTCTATGGATTAGAACTGCAGTGAGGAGGTTGGAAACGAAATGCTACCACTTTCAGAAAAGCCGAGTAAATATACTCTCTTCGAATTGAAAAATACAGAGATGAAAATCAAATCTTGTTGCTACGGTGTTGATGTTTCAAGTACAGTAATTCTTTTTTTTTTTTTATCTGTAAGCCGCCAGTAACTATTATTGTTGTTAAAGGCTGTTCACGATAAAGTGAGTACTTCTGAAATCAACCATAGAATAAAGTCACTGCCCTTACCTGCATATGTTTTATCGGGCGCACTGAGTGACACGAGTCCAGTTAAGTTGGTCACGCTGGAGGGGAAAGTAGTTCCATTTATTAAAGTCAAACAAAGAGTATTAGGTGACCATTTGTGATAACTTAAATTATTTCTATCGCTTTCTGTATTTTGTAATGCATTGAAGTGTAAAAATGAGCGGATTTATACAATATTCACTTTTCTAATAATTTCACTGTTTCACTTGACCGACGCATGAACAAAGTGATGAGGCCCATGGCAATGTTAGTTTTACATAAGGCGAAAGAACACACAACGTGTATACAAGTAGATTCTAACCGGGACTTTCAAAAGTGTCCATTTTACCGTGAAGAGCCTATAATGTATTATACATCAGGGACATGTGTTTTTCGCGGAAATATTTATGGCCATGCTAAACTTCAATGTCTTACACCCACAACCACAACTTCCGTGTGTCTCCGTGAGAAGACACGTTCTCATTTGACCGGGCCAATAAGAATAAAGTACTCCGATCCTGACCGTCCATGATTCGCGGGCAGACACTTCAGGCATATGGCATTTAAAATCACCCAACCACGAACGTGCATATGAACTAAGTGTCTTGGAGTACAACTGATATTGAAATCTTTTCGTGAAAAAACACTTGTTCCTAATTATTAGAGACCTGCAAAATTTGCGCTATTATTTGAGGACATGTTAAACTTAAAACACTTTTCCTTTGCAATACGTTTGTCGTTGGACCAGTCTTTATTTGACACGTCCCTGGTAACTCTGCGCCAATAAATTAACGCTCCACAGCCGTGTGCGTCAATCACTTCCAGTTCGCTCGGAAATTGAGTGACTTAACGTCAAGGCGTCAGCCAATGGAGAAACGACGCCGGCTCGAGTAAATACAGATACAGTACTGCGAATTTTAGCTTGACGCAAAAAATAACGCGAATTTGGCAGGTTTCTATATGTTAATGTAAATGTATTATTAAGTACTTTTGTAATAACAATACCTCTTTACTGTGCTGTCAACATTAAGGTGGTGTTCATTTTGCGGTAAAACAATTTTTTTTTTTTAATTACTGTCAAGAATTCTGTTAACATTTTGAGGTCAGCACACTTTCACCAGCTTTAAAGACAAGCTAGACGTTAGTCACCTATATCCATACCACTGCAGGTACACCATGTTCTATTGGTCCCTATTGCCACTTAACGCCATTCTACTGATCAAAACGACACAAGTCTTTCCGTATTGGCCGGCTGCCAACCAATGGATTGCGGAGTTTGCCGTTTTCCAACCAAATGTTCTCTCGTATGTAACAGGATGTACATCCCATCATGTTGAATTCTGAACTATGCAAAAATTCGTCTTTCATTTACGAAGAGAGTTGTTGATGTTGTATTAGTTCCTATTCAACATCCTTATGAAAGAGGGAATTTATATTGAGTGTACCGGGAACTGTTTTATTTTTTAAAAGTGGAATGAAATATTCAAACATGTTTTGCCCAAACTACGCTCGAGCATAGTCCTTAACGTGTTAAAAAAATATTCTTGTATTTCCTTTGATTTAACAATTTAGGTGTTATACAGATTTACGGGCAATCAATACAAGCCATAAGTGAGTTTTCTGTATTCATAACTGTATCACCACAGTTCTACCGTTCTTTGTATTCCCATTTTCAACCGTCCTATTGGTCCAAATATAACGTACTTTAGCTGGTGACGTAAGATGTTCGTTTGGCTAATTTTGCGATACAGTATTTTTGGTTATTCGATGCCATAAGCTGAACTAACAATTTACAGGGGTTGTACAAAAGTAAAAGCAGATTTCAAAGTCATATATCTTTCTATTTGATCAGTTAGAGGTACAAAGCCTACGAAATTATGTAATCTCCCTTACACCTAGCGTAAGATCTTACATATTTGCGTATTCGTAACCATTAGAGACACTGTAAACATATTACTTAAAAATAATGCCCAACTGCCAGTAAATTTAACGTCACTAGAGACACAGCATTGTACTTGACATTATTTGCAACAAGCATGTGCATGCAGTAAGTTTAAGATAGATTGCAATTTACAATTATACTACGCCTATAAAAACATAACTTAATTGTGTGAATGACACTCATGGTATCTTTTAATATGCTATTCCACCAAACAAAAACCCATAATGTATATTCCGTTGATCCACAGTGATATTGGATATGATTACCATATGTAGGGATAGGAAAATTTCCCGAGTTCAATAACCTGTAGGCTAGACTCCTCCGTCCTCTGCATAATGAAGCCTCAGCTGTGTGTTCATTGACTGTTGCCCCACATCTGGCAGTTGGTAATCGCAAGGTGTTTCCTTGCAAGTCTGCTATTGGTTCAGAGGCTTGCACAGCGGGTTTAATAAAGTGTCGTCCAATTGCGAAGCTGACATCTCTGTATATGTGTTTGACGTCTGTTTTGTCCCGAGATGAATTCGCGAAATTTTCCTACATATATTATTCTGTTGCTCGAGTATAGCTAAAGCAACTTTATTTTATGTGAGTGAGTGATTAGATTTGTACGGGTTTTAACATCGAGGTGAATGAGGTGAGTATGGAGCAGCGCCGGAATGAAAGGACGGGGGAAACGGGAGATCCCCAAGAAAACCCGCCGACCAACGGCATCGTCCGGCACGATTCCCATATGCGAAAATCCGGAGTGACCCAGCCGGGGATTGGCCCAGGGTCGCCTTGGTGGGAGGAGGACATGCTAACCGCTCAGCCACCGTGCCCCCTCCCACTATTTTGAAAATTTCTTTGTCATTGTAAACAAAACTGTCACGAATATGTTTCCCTTATTTTGCAAGTGTTTTACAGGATCTTACACGAATGCCTGAGTCCAGGAACAATTATTTTCCTGCACAAAATAAATGTTTTTGTTATAAAACACACACACAATCACCACGATTGATTATTTGTTCTTACACAAAATAAATCAATTGTATTGGGGCATAATCAACCTGGCATACCCTCTGCTGATGACCAGCCAATAGTGAATGTTGTTCACTACAGTAAGAATTTCTGGCGTTGTGTGGATCAGTAAGATGGTGTGAGTGGGAATACAGTGGAGGGTCCTCTAAATTTTCTTGAACGCCCAAATAATGTGCGAAGAGCTCACAGTGTTGAAAATTATTTTTTTTGCAAGCGAGAGTTCTAAGGTAAAATTGATCCTCGATTATTTTAATTTATAATTCTTGCTATAATATGTATGCCAGAAAGTACTTGAGACATTTTCGGGACGAGAGAGCATAAATAAAAGCTGCACATACACTAACGACAAAAAGTTTGATATAACAGTGTAATATAAATTAACATGATGAAGAAATTAAATTGATTCCACAAGAGATCTGGGAATTTGTTTCTACAAAATTCCTTTAATTAAAGTGTACTCACATACAATTGAATTGACTTAGGTAACGTATAAGAGAAGTTATAGAATTAATTATTTATGAAGACGGTGATCGAAATTTACCTCTTTTAGATTCATTATGTGCTGAATGCTGAGGGTTCCATTTTTCTGCAAATTTTTACATCAAACATTTTCCTTAATGTTAATATGTGCGTGTCATTGTAGCGCTAAATCAAAAATTTAAAAAAATTAATACTATGTGCGTTTTTTCCACGTTGTTGTTATTATTATTATTATTATTAAATTGTACTAAAAATGGGCTTATTCTTTGTTTTCATGACATTTAATTACGAGAGTGTTGGGCAATCCATCGCATTTGAATCTGTATCTTCTTTAAGTTCACTTTTCACGTTACAAATATCATAGACGTGTAGTTTGCTTTTGGGCTGGTTTTTCACGTAAGCTTCATTGTTTTGTAGTTGGTAGTGCACGGTAACAAGAAAGTTATCCAGTTAATTGTGTGAACAACGGAAAACAATTAATTATACCATTGTAATTTACTAACAAAATATTGACTTGCGGAAGTGCAATTCATAACGTGTGTGTATATATATATATATATATATATATATATATATATATATATATATATATATATATATATATATATATATATATATACACATATATATCCTTACGGGAATTTTCCATCACTATAGCAATATTGTTAAAATAACTCTCTTAGGAACTCACAAAGAAAACTAAATTTCACTTTGATCAGCATCTACTGAAAATCCGGAATGACTACACTTAAAATACAAGAAATACAAAACGTCTACTCGGACAGCAACGATTTAAATACAAGAACAAAACACTACACATTCATTAAAATGAAATATTAATATATTTGGCTTTACTTCTGCCAGCACCAAAAATCTAAAATAATTAAAATGGTAGTTATCGACACGTATTTATCGTCTACAACTGCGTATGCAAGACCAAAAGATTAATTATAATTAAGTGGAGCTGTTAAGTTTATTAAAAGGTTGTTCGGCTATCGTGAGCACAACCTTTAGTATTGACAAATTGTAGACTTCTCTCGAGCCACTGGTGTACATGTTCGGCGAGGGGTGAAACAAACTTAATATCTTGATGGCACAATTCTCCACATTTGTAAATGCAATATTTCCTTGAAGAGACTTGCACATGCAGTAGACATAGTCGACAAATCTATCTACGTGAGTTAGTTCTGAACAGTAGTGTACAGCTCCAGTCTGTTTCGGCGAGTATTAGGGAATTGAAAACCATGTTACTTGGTAGTGCAGAACCACAACTGAGGCCGGAGAGAATTACACAACTGGGTGCCGTTTCCCGTAGAAATCGTCAGCTTGGTGGGGCTCCTTGACTGCCCACGGTCCAGGGTTAATCTTCACATCTGAGTTCTGGCCCGACTCTCGTTTCTTCCATAATAATTGGCAAAGCTTGCGATACAAAAAAATCTGATCACCAAGTTCGAATTTCATCTTACCAAATACACTAATAACAGAAGTATTATCGGGCTTCCCATCACGAAATGGAAAAGTTTTCCGACATATTGTATCACGAAGGTCAATGTCACCAATTTCCTTAGGCGCAGGATCCTCTTGAGTATGCGACTTCCTGAAGAAACACATTTCCAACAAACCACTACCCTCGTGATATAATATGTTGGAAGACTTTTCCAGTTCATGATGGGAAGGCCGATAATACGGCTGTTATTAGCGTATTTGGTAACGCTTACATGTTTTCGCGTAAGAAGGTGAAGTTTGAACTTGGTGATCAGATTTGGTTGTATCGCAAGCTGGTTGGTACGCCTGATGACACGCATATTCATGGTCATACTGAATTGTATTTTAATCCATGAACCTTAGAACAAAGTCACTGTCACCACCTGCATATATTTTAACGAGCGTACTGAGTGACATGTGTCTAGTAAAGTTGGTAACACGGGATGGAAAATACTTCCACATCTTAGCGTATAATATAAAGTGTTACGTATCCATTTGTGATAAATGTATTTATTTTTCGCTTTCTGTTTTTTTTAATGCATCTAAGTGTAAAAATGAGCAGATTTGTAAAGTATTTACTTTCTTCATAATTTCACAGTTTCATTTGACCGACGCATGAATAAAGTGCCGAGGCCCAAGTCAATGTCAATTTTACATAAGGCGGAAGAATACACAACGTATATACAAGTAGATCTTACGCACAGCTTTCAAACGTGCTCATTTTACCGTGAACAGCCTATAGACATAATGACAAATGGATATTTCTTGACTGGACTTTTTAAGAATGGAGCCAAGAAGAAAAAATAGGCTTAGCACAACAACTTAAAATCATACTTTCTGTCAGTCAAAACGAATTTCTTAGATAACCACTTATGAAAAGGGGGGAAGTCTCTGTCAATAAGTAGTACTCCAACACTAACTTAAACTTTTAAACCACTGATTACATGGAGACTAACTAAAGTTTGGTGCTAAGGTATGAACTAATCACTGTCTTTCTTGAAAACAACTAAAATTTTGTTTACATATTTGACTGTACATAAATAAATATTTAAAATAAAATTATAATTGCCTAATTTAGAATTAGCAGAAATTTTCAGATAAATGATATTAAAGCAAATTTAAACAACAAGAGTAATTTACGGAACGAAGAGAAAAAAAAACATAAATAAAACAGTCAGCTCCTGGATGGGTAGAAGTAAACAAATATCTGTAAAATCACTTTACTACATACCCCACGCCAATAATGGGATAATGGGTACAGATCCGAAAATTTCGCGGATTCATTCGGCAACAAGCTAGGCTCCACAATACTTTGGGTTAACCGTTAAAGTTGTGGCATGTAATTCGATCCTTGTTTTCCTTGTAGGTTCGTTATTGGCAGAAAGTCATCTGGGGCGTGTCTAACAAACTATGGTCTAATAGAAGCAGGGAAGTCCTCTCTTCACGCGGTTGGGATTTAACTTGTCCTCAAATGAATCAGCGAAATTTCCGGGTCTCTAAACATGGATATATAAACGAGTACGTACATTTCGTCACTACAAGTGAATATGTTACATGGAGTTGTGTTTTTGCTCAGTTATCACTTTGCCCTAAATTCGAATAATTTATTTGTTGTTTTATTCTAATAGTATTAACACTTTGCAGACTATACTAGGGTGTAGCTCGAGCAAAACTAATTTGAAAATTTCTTTGTTTTTTGTTCGGATAGTGTTTAACATGGTCTCAAGAACACGACAGCGTAGTAACAATGATATTGTTAACGATAGAATTTCTTTTTTTTTATAGCTACTCGAAGGGACGTGGTTGATTTTAAGTCCTTTTATACGATAAAGGACATTTTATTGGGTCAATATCAGCTCGGCTTTCTATTGGTTGATGACCGGCCAATAATGAACGATGTCAAGTACAGGTTAGTGTCCGGTGCAGTATGGACCAATAGGACGATGGTGAGTTCTAACACAGACACCAACAGAACCAGTGTTCTTGCAGTAGTGGATATAGATGACTCACTTCTAATTTTTCTTAAGTGCCAGTTAATGTGTGCAGACCTGAATGTGTTATACTTATGCCAGGTAGTGTACTCTCTGAAATTGTTGTTGCCTTAACATTTCTTGATTGGTGAAAGCTGAGAAGAAACTGACGATTGCTTTATGCTTGTGACTACGCAGGTAATTTCATAACGAGAGGCCCTGCAATTTATTGTTTTAATTTACTAAATGCTGTTCACAATAAAGTGAGCACTTCTGAAATCAACCATAGAAAAAATCACTATCCCTACCTGCATATAATTTTAACGGGTGCCTTGAGTGACGTGAGCCCAGTAAAGTTGGTAACGATAGATGGGAAAGTAGTTCCGTATCTTAACGTCAGTTAAAAAGTGTTAGGTAACCATTTCTGATGATTTCAACTATTTATTTCACTTTCCAATTTTTTTTGATCGCGAGGAAGTGTAAAAACGAGCAGATTTGTAAAATATTTACTTTCTTAATAATTTTACAGTTTCACTTGACCGATGCATGAATAAAGTGATGAGGCCCATGACAATGTTAATCTTACATATAATGGAGAAATACACAACGTGCATACAAGTAGATATTAAGCAGGACTCTCAAAAGTGTTCACTTTACCGCGATCAGCGTATCCCAGAGGATACTACATACAAGTATATGACAGATGTGTGCAAATTCGACTTCCGCTCATTCGACAGATCCTACAGGGCTGAGAACCAATAGTAAACACTCGGTACACTGGCAACCTCATCCCGAGTGGTCTGTTGGAACAATAGAATGAGTCCTGTCTGTGGCGATAGCCAATGAAGAAGTGACTTCTCCCTGAGAATCTAGAGGAATCTGGATTCTAGCCAGGTGCCATCTTATAATTAAAGACCCGGAAATTTCGCGAATTCATTTCAGGACAAACTTGTATTTAAACACGTGTGCATTTGATTTTCTTTTCATTTCTATCGCAGTTTGTCAGCCACGCCCTGGACGAATTTGAGCCAATAACTAATCGGCAAGGAAAAACACCATAGAATCAAGTGCTACCTGGTCTGTGGAAAAAACGGGAGCATCGGCCAATGAACAAATTACTGAGACTAGAGTATACTGAGGACTGTGGAGTCTTGCTTGTCTCCACATGAATCGGCGAAATATCCGGGTCTTTACGTATAATACGAGATACATCCGTGGTTTGTTTCGAAAAAAAAAAAAAAAAAAAAAGTCTCAGCTTCAGATGACTTAGGAAATTAGTTTTCTTGTTGTTATTTTTAGGGAAAGACTAAACTCTACGTTTTCCTGAGCTTGATTGGCAGTTTGTTTATCTCGTTTCAAAAAGCAGCCCGCCAGTGGTGTAGTGATCAGTCTAATTGCCTCCCAAACCTAGGCGAACCGGGTTCGATTCCCGGTGTAGACTGACGTCGCTTCTCCATACTCACCTCATTCCATCCTCATCGGCTGTCGAGTCTTCGTTGTTGTTAAGAGCCGTCCAAATGTCTCCACTCAACTCAACTCAACTCTTGTATATTGGATTCTGAAAATTCGATAACTTCAATTGACGTCTGCGGTGTTGATTTATGTCCAAAATTCTTATGGGTAGTGAAAAATTGGCCAGATGGGGAATTTAAATGTCTGCCTTATACGGATTCCGTCATTAACACTTTGAGGTCGGCACCCTTTTGCCAGATTCAAAGACAAGCTAGACGTTAGCCACCTGTGTCCATACCGCTGCAGGGACACGGTGTTCTATTGGTCCCTATTGTCACTTAACGCCATTCTACTGGTCAAAACTACACCAGTCTTTCCGTATTGGCCGGCTGCCAACCAATGGAGAGCCGAGTTTACCGTTTTCCAACCAAATGTTCTTTCGTATGTAACAGGATGTACATCCCATCGTGTTGATTTCCGTAACCATACAAAAACTGGTCGTTCATTTACGAAGATCGTTGTTGATGTATTAGTTCCTATTTAAAATCCTTATGAAATAGGGAATTTATGTAAGTATACCCGGACCAGTTTTGTTTTTTTTATGTGGAATGAAATATCCAAACAAGTTTTGCTCGAACTACACTCGAGTATAGTCCTCAAAGTGTTAAGATTAGGGTGCCTAATAAACTGCGAACCAATTACAAAGTCAACATCAGTGTGCACATGTTTGACGTACATCTTGTCCTGAAATGAACTCGCGAAATGTTCCTATCCCTGACTATACAGTTTCAATTGATCGACGGATGAATAAAGTGACGAGGCCCATGGCAATGTTAAATTCACATAAGGCGGAGGAACACACAGCGTGTGTACATACAAGTATATCTTAAGCAGGGCTTTCAAAAGTGCTCATTTTTACCGCGAACAGCCTACATCAGTGTTGATCCTTGGGGGGGGGGGGGGTCGTACTTGCGTCTTTCTTGAGCGCACGTCGCATCGGTAAACAAGAAAAGTTATCACAGCAGCCATCTCCTGCTCTCACAGCGACAGATCTCGTTTCTCCAGGTCGGATCCGCCCGCGGAGGCCCGTCAGGAAGCGGGGAATGGAAAATAATAATAATAATAATGGAAAAATAAGAGGTCGGGGAGACAGTATGTGACATTAAAGATGGGTTAAATAAGAAGGGAACTCGCCCTTGGGTATGTTTGGGGAGATGCGGTGAGCCCGGGTAGCCCGGTAGGCTCCTCCTTTTGTTTGAACTTTTATTATCTTCACGGACTTCTCACTTCTCTCTCTCTCTCTCTCTCCCCCCTTCTCTATCTCTCATCCCGTTGTGCTCACGAGCTTCGGACCAGCGAGGAGAAGAAAGAAAAAGAGAGAGAGAGAGAGACTTACGGAGAAAGACGGCAAAAGAAGAGAGGAGAAAGTATGACGGAACTCGGGAGTCTTCTTGTATCCCGTGCAGGCGAGAAAAGAAATGGAGTATCCTACGCCAGGAAATGGCTACACTCCTCTTTCTCGGGGAATTCCGCCCTTCAGCGGATTGTTATTTTTGCACACAGAGAGCCCGGAAACAACACGCCATTAGGCGAGTCTCGACGAGCCATAACTAGAGCCTCGCCCCCCCCCCCTCCGAGTATTTCGCGGATTTAGTTGGCAGCAAGCTAGGCTGGACAGCCCTCTATACACTCGAGATGATATCATTTGCGTGTTGGTTGCTGTGATCAAGAGCGGCATATGCACAGGACTGTTAAACACTCACTGAAACTACTACTTCCTGCTTATTACCGGCTCGCAATTAAACTGGGCGTGTCAAAGGACTGCCGTCCAATCACAAAGTAGGGGAAAAGAACAAGTGTTTGGAGCCTATCTCGTCTCCGAATGAATTCGCGAAATACTCTTGGCTCTAGCCATAACGCAATGTTGATCCTTCTTGATGCGTCTGGTCCCAATCTTCAAACGACGGGATGTATTGCTGATATTTTTTTTTGCCTTTAAAAATAATGGATATAATAACCTAGGTCTTGAGAGCCTATTGCAGCGGTTACACGGGATGCAAAACTACTTCACTAAAACAAGTTCAGCTATTGAAGAGATTACATTGCCTTCAAACGAGTTCCGACCGCAGTTGTTTCTCGTTCAAAGATAACTTTTTTTTTCGTAAGTTGTTTCGGACGATTTCTCTTCTCTGCTGCGCTCCTATTGGCTGCTTCGAAGTAAACATGCAGTGTAATAAATATTGCTGAATTTGGCGGGAATTCCTGCACTTGTTGAATTAACTTCAGTTTAAGGTTGAATGTATTAATACCCACCCATTATGCCATTACAGTAAAAGTGTAGGTTTCATAACAATTAAAAATATCAATAGTGATAAATGTTGGACGCTGTTATAATTATATATCATACATTTTAAGTTCCATGTTTGTTGAGGTTGGAACCCGAGCGAAATTCCGGGTGCAGTCCCGCTGGGTTTCGAATCCGGTTTGCTCAGGCGGGATGTGAGTAGTCTGACCACTACACCACCACGGCTCCCAACAATTTTTGCTTTAAAATTGTTCTGAAATGTTTAAATTTAGTATAAATGAGGCACGTAACAAATTTAGAAAGAAATATTTTTTATGCCATTCTGATGACACTGTCAATTATTTTGATCTGTGCCCTAATGTATTTAACGTTGGTTAAATTTTGGTTATTGTATGAAATAAAGTGATAGATTTAAATTTACTATGATTCCTTCCTTTCGTTTTTGAAAAGGGATTTTTTGCATTCTCATACTTTTTCTGACTATTATTTCACATCACATCAAAAAAATTTGTATTACGTTAAAATAGTGGGAAATAATTTCAGGCTCTTAACCGCTCTTAAATTACTCAGGCCTTGCCACATGAATCAATGCAAAGACTTACTAAGACACAAGGCGTAACTATCACTCAACGTAACTAAATGGCCTAATTAACACTAGTAGTTATTGCGATGCTACAAATGAGTAAAAGAAGTCTCTTACGCAAACACCAAAACTGTACACGTGCAAAGTGAAGACCACGTGGTCAATGTCATCCTAGTAATTATGCAACATTTTGCAAATTAAAGTAGCAGATTGTTTAACACTCATGAAACGTGCATTCCTGTTACGGGTGACATTTTCAACAAGTGCCTTGGATAATTAATTAGAAGAACATTGTCACTGGGCGGGAATACCCGGAGGAAACCCACAAAACTCGTGACAGTTCAAACCTGGTAAGTGAGAAGTTAGAATGACCGGCGTACTGAGGTGTCTTAGGTTCGTGTTCAAAACAAGCTTCAAAACAAATATATTTGATTTTTTTGATCTACTATTTATACGCATGAATACAGTGCCGAGTTTATTTCGCGGATTGAGTTGGCAGCATATTAGGCTGGACAGCACTCTATACACATGAGACATTAACGTTTGCTTATTGCTAGGGATAGGAACGTTTCGCCAGCTCATTTCAGGACAAGATAGACGTCAAACATGTGTACACTGAAGTTGACTTCGTAATTGGTTCGCAGTTTATTAAACATACTGTGGACATCTCCGAGCCAATAGCGGACTGGAAAGGAAACAAGTAGCGAATCCCATACTGCCATGAGTGGAGTAACACTGGCCACTCTCTGGGGAAGCAACCAACGGACACACAGCTGAGGCAAGAGTATACACAGGACTGTGGATTCTACCATACACGTCATTGAACTCGCGAAATTTTCCTATTCCTACTTATTGGTTGTTGTGATCAAGTGAGGCCTCTGTACAGGGCTGTTAAGCACTCTCCTCCAAATGATTTCGCGAAATACTTGTGGATCAATCAATGAATAGAGCTAATTATATCTCGCGAAAAAATATGAGTACACGATAGAATTCAATACTATATGTACCCAACAGCAGTTTGTCTATCGCCATTGGGCGCTGTCTAGTTGAGAAGGCGTTCTTATATCTGACCGAGCCAATCAAAATTCGGCAACATCGGCACGGCTCCTACGTGATTCGTGTGCAGACAGTTAATACGTGCTAAAAAGTAATTCAGCCAATCAATATAGTTAAACGACTCTAAAGTTTTTTTTAAATATATAACTTGTCTTGAAATCTTTTCCCGATATTTCACTACCTCTAGTAATGAAGGCCCTACATTACCAACACGTAACTTTTGTTTACTACTACAATTTAGTAAGTCACAAATACAGTACAGCAAAACCAACTATATTCAAATTATGAGAACGTTTGTGAATTTACAGATAGTTGTGAGATGTATAGAAATTCATTTGGCGAGAAAAAAAAAGGGTTTTTAATAATTTAAGGGTATTTCGGGATAACATTTAACTATCTTTCGGTAGTTTCTCGATTTTTTCTATCATCGTACCTGTATCCTAAGTATAGTCTATTTGCGGTACCTACACACTCTTTGAATCAAACATTAGAAAAGCACCCCGTATGTGACATTTCTCATTGTTTTCTCAATATGTCCTGTATCACAAGTGTTTTAAAACAGTGTCAGCATAATAGCATCTTATTTTTTTTTAGTTAAACTGAGCTTTAACTGTTATTTTATCTTTAAATTATATTATTTAATTTATAGAGACCTGAAGAATTCGCAGATTCATTTTGGGACGAGTTAGAATTCAAACATGTGCGTTTATATAACTTTAGCCATTGGTCCACACGGTGTTTGACACCTCCTGGAGAACGCTGGTCCAATCGTCGACTTCCACTGCGACAGCAGACAACCAATGCAAAGTTGACATCAACAAATTTGTACACAAGACTGTAGAGTCTAGCCTGCTAGTCATTGAACTAGCGAATTATTCAGGTTTCTGTTCATTTATAATTAATATGAATAAACACAAGAAAACTGATGTGTTAATAACTAGTACGAAATAGTTCTCATGAAAAGTGTTATTAAATATAGTGCACAAGAATTCCGTGCGTCGTTCCTTTGGTGTAATTCTAAAGTTTTCAACACTCTACGGAATTCTGTAGTGAAATCATTATTTCAAACTGGATAGACATGAAACGCCTATACACTCCAGTAGAGGGCTGCTGAAGTCTGATTTTCGTCACGGTTTTCCTTCACTCGTCCACAGAGAAGAGATTTGGGCGGCTCTTGACAGCGAGGTCTTGAAAGCCGACGAGGGTGATTGAGGTGAGTGTGGAGCAGCGCCGGAATGAAAAGGGCGGGGGAAACAGGATACCACCAAGAAAAACCCCGCCGACCAGCGGCATCGTTCGGCACGATTCCCGCAAACGAAAATCCGGGGGAGCGACCCGGCTGGGGATTGAACCCGGTTCGCCTTTTGGTGGGAGGCGAGCAGCCTAACCGCTCAGCCACCGCGGCCCCTTGTCCACAGATAACTCACCAGTTCGGCCAACAATTGTCTGTCAATGGTCCGCTGTGCACCAATAACATTTGCGATTCTAGCGGATAGCGCATTGCAGTTCATCATGCACGGTCAAGTATTTTATAATTAATCATCTTCTTTAGGCCACACGATATATTTGGAGGACATTTTATTCATCATATCCATAGTTCTTAGGAATGTCTCAGGAATAATGTAAATACTGTATATGGGCGTAGGAGCCTTAATAAATGAAAAAATAGTACGCATTTGAAGGGTTAAAGGCTTTTGTTTGAAGGAGGTCATTATGAGGCGGAGGAATTGAGAAGAAGTAGAAATTTAGCAGGGCTTCAGAAAAGTTATAAGTAACATACGTAAACACAGTAGTTCAAATATCGTGTCTGTATCGAAGCGTAAGGTAAATAGTAGAAGAATTATTGAGGGATTTCATTTGTTGTTTGCTTGTATACCCATTCATACACAGCATACACGCAAGTGTACACAACGCACAGTAATGTATATTGTGGGCCTCAATGCCCGGACATCTTCCCTGTGGGGAACTGATTCGCAAACCGCGCTATTGTCGTAGGGCATGGCTTTTATTTCTATTGATAGTTCACAGTAAACTGAGTGCTTTTGAAACCAACCTATGAAAAAATTCACTTTCCCTAACACCATGTATTTTAACTTGCAAATTGACTGGCGTGCTACCAGTCACGTTGGTAATGAAATACGAGAAATAATCCTATTATCTCAACGTCGTACTCGAAGCGTGAATTTTACGTTATGTGGCTACTGAATGTATATTTGAAACGTTTTCCGCCAGTTTAAACGCAGAATAGAACAAAGTGGGGAATATAGTTTACATATCTACATCCTTAAGAATTTTACATACTTGACTGACGCGTGAATAAAATGAGGGGGTTAGTGAAATGCTTATTTTACATGTGATAGAACGATACAAACTGGGCAGAGAATGAGATCTTAGGCGGGTCTTTCAATATATATATATATATATATATCTGACCACGAAACTTACAGCTCATTTGTTATAACTAGAGACCTGCAAAATTCGCGTTATTGTTTTGGGACATGTTTGACTTTAAACACGTGTACCTTCGCAATACGTTTGTCATTGGAACATACCTAATCAGTCACGCCCTGGGTAGCTCTGCACCAATGAATGAATACTTCACAGCTGTGTGCTCCAATCACGTGCAGTTCAGTCAGAAGGGAGTGGCTTTACATTTGTGCAGCAGCCAATGGAGAAATGACGCCGGCTCCAGTACAGATAGTACTGTGAAGTTCATCCTGGTGCCGAATAATAACGCGAAGTTTGCACGTCTCTAGTTATAACTAAACAAGCAGTCTACTCTGTCGGGGTAAAAGTACAGCTCTTGGCAGAAATATCTTGTTTGTAATAGCTGAAATCGTAAATTACCATTTTGAGGACTATACCCTAGATACGTTCGGCTAAATTAGTAAGAATATTTCCCCTCCCATGAAAAACAAACTGCCCAGTACAAAATTACGTAATTTCTCTATTTTTATCAGAAGTACTCTAGGAAACAGCATTTACCCAACTAAAATGTTTGTAAATAAATACCACATTATTACGTAGTTCCTGAAATGCTTGTGATATAATGTACACCTTGTTATATACGAAAGTGTATTTGTTTGGAATACGACCAAGTCTGCGCTCTATTGGCTCACAGCGGACCAATAAAGAAAGCCTGGGCTAATATGGACCAATAGGGCGGCGATCAGTGCGAGTAGTGACCAATAGAAAGTGGAGTTCCTTATGTGGTGGAAATAAGTGAATAACTTCTAGCTTATGTTTGAGGCTAATATATAGGGTTAGGAAAATTTTGCGTGTTCATTTTAGGGCAAGATAGACGCCAAACACGTGTACACTGAAGTTGACTTTGCAATTGGATCGCAATTTATAAGACACGCTCTGGACAACTCTGATCCAATAGGGAACTGGAAAGTAAACAAGTAACGAATTCCATACTGCCATGAGTGGAGTAACACTGGCTACTGTCTGGAGAAGCAACCAATGGACACACAGCTGAGGCAAGAGTATACACAGGACTGTGGAGTCTAGCCTACAGGTCATTGAACTCGAGAATTTTTCCTATCCCTCCTAATAAATGCGTTCAGTCCTCAAAGGGTTAAAGTGGGTATTATGAAAAGCAGACATCAAAGAATTTAGTATTTAGAGTGAGACCAAGTAATCATGCTCTTATTATATTATATTAAGTAATTAACTGAGAGACCTTTACTTTTCATCGTTCGCAACGTGCTCATGTGTCAACAGTGTGGAGTTAATTACAAAACGTACCGAATGACTGGGTTAAAGTGGTTGGCGCTGTTTTTCTAGACGAGAGGGTTGTAACCAGAGACTGCTGTGTAATTTATTAAATGCTGGCCTCGGGGAAATAACGAGGGTAATTAGTAATCGTAAATTAAAGACGCAACGCAAATGTTTTTTTTTATTTCAAGTTCTCTTTTGGCCCCAGTTGAATTAATTACAACGAAATATCGCCACATAGCTCCCCTCGGAAATGTTTTTATTTAGATAATTATGGCTAACAGCAAATAGTACCAATGACTACAGTAGAAAAATGATTTAGCAAGTGCGATGGAGTTCACTGCGTTAATTGGGGTCGCTAGAAATGATATTTTGTTCGCTCTTTTAAATTTAACTCGCTCGATATAGTTACACTATGTCACTAAAGTATATTATGATCTTACAAGAACTCTTCTTTAGCAAACATTTTCGTGAATAAAAGTAAAACAATTTTGTTATAATTTACAAAGTGAGTATGAATGATTGCAAATATCATTACTAGAGACCTGAAGAATTCGCGGGTTCATTTTGGGACAAGCTAAATTTCAAAACACGTGATGATTTATGATGTATAACGTTTGAAAGTTTGAATAAACTTTATTATTTCAATCGTAAAATGTTGGAGAGTTTTTTCAGTCATAGCATACTCTGTTGTCATTATTTTTGCGGATGTAAGATGGTGTTTTCGTTAAAAAGCTTGGGCGGCTTTCAGTGGTAACATGTTGATAAAGGTTTGTAATTAATTGTATTATTTGTGATGTAACATGAGGTAGCTATGTTTTTGAACGCTTATAAGGTTTTCAATAGTAACATGTTTAAAGTTTTGTGATATTAACATGTTTGATGTGAATATGTAAAGAATTTGTTTTACGAATGTTAACAAAGATTTGTTTTATGAATTAAAAAAAAAAAAAAGATTTTTTTACAAAATTTTTATATGTTAAAATTGAATGCTGTGAATTGTTATTTATTAGATTGAAAATTTCCTCCATGTCCCTACTTTCTGAATGATTGGATGAGTTATAAGTAGTTGGATATTAGATGAAAAAATGTTTTTGAGACTAGTAGGGGATGGTAAGTTGTTTGTTGAAAAGATTTTAAAGCTAGGTTATTTGTTGGCTCACTTTTTTTCAAAGAAAAAAATTTTACAAGTTTGTTGATGTCAACTTGATGAGGGAGAAAAACTAACATTTCAATTAAAACGTACTTTGAAGAGCTGAGGAGAACTCACAAAAAAAAATTATGGAGAGAAACGAACATGTCTGACTGAATTAATTTTGAAACAGAAGAGACTTCGATATATCGAGAAAACTTTGCTCGGCCGCTGGTCAACAACCCTATGGAATTTAACAAAACTGAAAGTCACACACGAAAACCTTTTAGGGCCATGTATAAAGAGCCCTTAGCGGCACGCCACAATGTTCCTCTGCTGTCTTACAACTGGGAGAGTCCAGTCAACTTTGAAAATAAAAAATATATATTTCTCATAGCATCAACAAGATTACAACTATTGCAGCTGAATATTCAACATGAAGATGCTTTCTGGTAAAAAAAAAAATACACAGTCATACTTTATACAATGTCAGAAAACATAATTGGAAAACTTCTTTAAAAAATTAATTTATCCCTCCTTATATAGTAAACAGATACAAAATGGCTGCCATTTTCCTTTAAAATATAGGTTAAATTTTCTCTTTCAGGAAATTCAGTGGAAATATCGTGAAATTTAAAAGATTTCAGCTTCGCTAGTAGTCAATTCAAGCTGGATACATGTTATTTCAGTAATATCAAGTCGAAAATTTCTTTTCTAGAGGAAAAGTATTTGTAAATAAGTTAAAATATATACACATTTTACTTTAAAAATTCAGAAGTGGTAAAACCACACATAAAAATACGCACAGATATTTTTAGAAAAAATTGATTGAAAGTAAAAAAATATTTCGAACAAGTTTGTTTAACGTACATTTTAAATGTTTGAAAATAAAGTTTGACTTGAATATTTGCTTAAATCTAATAATGGTGTTCTAAGTTTAACTTGTGTAAGTGGAAAGATTAATGTTTTTCATTACTTGAAAAATATGTCTTGAAGTTGTGTTGGTATGAAAATTAATCATTTATTAGTTTAAAGTCTGCTGGAAACCAGAAGAAAGTTTGCTGGAAATGGGACAAAAGTTAGGTGGAAACGCGAAAAAGTTTGGTGCGTGGCACAGAGCTTTGGAAAGGGCAAAAACGAACTCTGCGTTGGATGGGGACCAGGGCTGCGTGGACAGAGCATCACTCTGAAAACGATTTCTTAGCCGGTGTAAGGGAAGGGGGTGGTTGGCCTTGGGCAGGAGTGACGCGGAGTCTTCTCGCTGGTTTCCGCCATCTTAATTCTTCGCCAAGCCCCCCCCCCCCCCTTCACTGCATAGACGCGACTTCACCAGGCTTTGGAGTGTGATAACTGCGATTCTCGTTAAGCAATATTATATGCTCTGGGGTCAGATCTCGTTCACAGTCTTCGTAAACTATATTGTGAAATATCTTTTTATAAGTTTTTAATTTATCGGGAAAAAATATATAAATTTTCTGTTATAAGGTCGATGGGGTCAGTCTTGTGATGGGTTGGTCCGGCAACAGGAGTCAGTTGTCTACATTAGGTGTGACCATGATTTATAGGTGAGCGAAGAACTTGTCTGGAAGAAACTGTTGAAGATATAACTGCATGCTAATATGATAAGGAACTAGCATATAAAGCCTACATACCTGTCTGTGTGTGATGTCTCAATGCTCGCATGTGATTGGTTAGCTGCAATCATGCGGTAAATTGGTGATTGGCTGGTAGATGTCTGCACAATGTATTAATGGTGCAGTACAATTGATTCAAAGTCAATATGACGCCATAAGGCTTGCACACTTGTATATTATAAGCAGTAGGGTGGTAAGCCGAGAGGTTTAGTTTGAGAGCAACTGAGTGGAAGCTGGATCGTCTCGACTAGCTTCTGCCTCTTCACATAGATTTCTTCTCAAGTATTTGTTTATATACCATTGAATATCATGGTCTTAAGGTTAAGGCAGTCTCCATCTAATATGGTGGTGGTAGTCAGTAATGTATTATGTTTGTTGAATTATATGTGTTTTTCTAAGTTATTATTTTCAACGTCATTCAAGGTCATTGGGTCAAGGTCGAGGTAGTCTGCATCTAATATGGTGGTGATAGTCTTATGTATTATGCTTGGAGAGATTTATGTATTATTTCTCGAGTTTTTTATTTTCAAGGTCATTCAAGGTCATCAGGTCGAGGTAGTAGTATTTAATGTATTATGCTTGTTGGATTTTATGTATTATTTCTCAAGTTTTTGTTTTCAAGGTCATTAAAGGTCATGGGGTCAAGGTCATTGGCTTCCAATATGGCGGATGGGAAATGCCTACCAAGATGATTGTTGCCTACCAATATGGCGGTCTCCAGTAAAGTATAAACAAATGACGAACGAAGAAACAAACACGAGGGCCTCCAGTAACATATAAACAAATATGGCTGCTTCCAGTACATGTAAACAAAAGACGAATGAAAAACTCAAGATGGTGGAATAAGTATATGTGAGGGGAGTGGAGGCGAGGGAGTCAGTCGTCTGCTGAGCATTGTGTTGGGGGGGGGGGGGGCACATTCGGATATGTAAGTTTTTAAATTAAACTTTTTATAAATATTTTAAGGTAATTTTTTTTAAGGAAAAGGGGAGATTCCGAGGCAAAAAGGGAAACATAGCCACCGGGGTTAAAGACACTTTAATTAAGAAAGTTTTTTCATAAAATTTTATAACGATTTTTAAGTTGAATTGTTAATAAAATATTTTTTATTAATTTTTTCATTAATGTTTTTTTTTTAATTTTTTGTGATTTTTAATTATTTTTTTTATATTTGCATTTTCAAGGTCAAATGTCAAAGGTCAAAGGTTCTGATACCTGTCACCTGGGAATTTTTAGGGTATTTAGGTCGATTTTAAAGAAATAAAGGAAATTTTGAGGGGAAAAAAGGAAATTCCAACCTGGCGGCCGGCCGGCTGCTGGCTCCTGTGCCAGACACCAACTGGCCATAATCATACTACTCTAAATAATTGTCTTTGCGTTTCGCTAATCTAATTACACGCAGTGCTTGTTAGGGATACATTTTTTCTAGATGTAATTCAGAATGCATATGAGTAGTGCCATAATTTCAACTCGTCCGCATGCACCACGTATATAAGTTGGCGCACGTCATACACTGTCGCCATTCCTTCACCAGCCTCCGAGCCAGACAGACGTGTTTTAGGAGAGGTGCAATTTCATCATGCTTGTTAATAAATCAATTAATTTTAACATATCGATTATGTTTCTAAAGTTCCGCCTCGCCAGTCTCACAGGCAGACGGACATGTATCATATAAGGTATGTGCGAGAGGTGTCAAGTAGTGATACGTATATCTTGTGTTTAGGAAGACTGTCGTTTAATTTATGGGGACATTTTTGATTCGTTAATTTAGTACTGCACACACATGTAATTGTGAACATTTACCACTTGTCATTCCCATAGTAGTGTTGTTCATTATACTTCTCTCGTGTAAATTATATTTCTAACATACAGCTCGAGGTAGTCAAATCCCGTTTAATTCATTTTAAGACACCTGGAGAGTCACGCAATTATGAAAATTATACACTTCTCAACACCAGATGTTATTCATGTAATTATACTTCTCTCTCTCTCGTGTTATTTAATCATAGGTAGAACGCTTTGAATTGCTCTAACATTCAAAGTCGCTTCTCTATCAACACTGTCTATGAGCAAGATCACAACCAAACAAAGAAATACACTTATGCCACTCTTGCACAAAACTCACTATATATATATATATATATATATATATATATATATATATATATATATATATATATATATATATATATATATATATATATATATATATATATATATATATATATATATATATACATATACATATATATATATATATATATATATATATATATATATATATATATATATATACACACACACACACCACGTCTCCAACATGCCACACCTCATCCGTGTGGCAGAGCTCACAGGGTGAGGAAGTACTAGAGCTCCTGCTTCCCACAAAAAAGAAAGAATATAATAAACTTGACCCTTAGTACACTCTTGCACCAAACCCAAAAAATTAAATAATTAATCCTTTCAACACATTTAAGCCTTTCAGCACGTTCAACAGTTTTTATTAACCCTTTCAATTTGATCAACCCTTTCAATCAATTTAATTATCCCTTTGATATCAATTTGATAACAAATTAATTAAGTCAGTCAAAAAGGCTGCTTCCCTTTGTATCTAGGACCCTTCCGCCCCTACTGCTTCAGTCAATCCATGGCTTCCTGTTCATTACAGTCGTTAAGTAACACGAGGCGTGTTAAAAAATCTGCGAACAGTAAAAAAAAAAAATTGACTAGGGCTTTAAGTCTACCTTGCTCTACACACCCCATTAAAAGTCAACACTTGACTCACTTTTATCATACTTTCGTAGTATTTTTTTCCTTCACTGTTTTGTTCACCCAAAACAACGATAGCTTTTGTAATGTATTTTAAACACGGCGGTTATGTTTAATCATTCAACATCCTTTAGGCTACGTCAAGCTGACGTCGAGACACAATGATACTCTGAATTAATTACGTGGTGAGGGCGGGGGGGGGGGGGGGGGGGAAAGCCTTGTAAACATAAAATCGTATTCTACCGCGACCGCGTGTTTCAAGGAGTTGAGAACGGGTTGTGCTGAAGCGATTGTGCCCGGGGTGAAGGGGGGGTGGGGGTGGATAAAAATAAACACACAGGCTTTGTCACGGGGGAGATTAAAGGGCGAGTTATTCAAGCTCACTGGCTGGAGTTCACTGGGGGAAGGCGGAAGTTGTTAATTATGCAGTTTATGGCACCGGTCTGGCTCGGTATAGGGCGGAGTGGTTCGAGTATGGTGCTTATCCCATTCCTCCTTTCCTACCACCCCTCACCAGGGTCAAGAAAACGTGGCTTAGCAGTGCTCCATGTTTCATGTACGCGCCTGCACTCGTATACGACACATATTTACACACAATTTTGTATTTTTTACTTTTACAAAAACGGCGAATGTGCCAGAAGGTTTTTTTTATTAAGTACTACTGGGGCCCGTGATTTTTCGAGAATAAATAGGAGCACAGAGTAGACTTCACTACTATATATACACCTTGGCTGTTGTCATACCTCCATTGCCTGATGGTGTCGTTTCCGCATTAGACGAGCATTTCAGTAACTCCGACGCTGAAGCTTCACAATTTGTTCGCAGACAGTTAACCCGAACCAGATCATGTTTCAGACGAAAAAAGTTAGACAACTCCACAGTGATTTGGACTGTATCTTGTTTCGAAATCTTTTCGCGAAATATCACTGCCCATACCTACTACACATGAAACCCCACAAATTAAAATTTGATTACAATTGTTGTGTTCCAACGCACTATAGCTCGGAACCACTTTCGTGATTGGATCGTTTGAATCGTTACACGTCTCATCTGTCTGGCCACGAATCACGGACGGTCAGTATCGCAAAAACTTAATTCTGATTGGCTCGCTCGTGTAACAGACAGTCAAGCCAATACCGCAATTTTACACATAGGATATTGAAGTCTAGTCTCAGCGTAAATCTTTCCGAGAAAAACAAGTATGCGCCGTTTATAAACTATTTGTGTCTAGAGACCTGCAACATTAGCGTTATTATTTTAAGACAATTAAGACTTAAAACACTTTTACCTTTGCAATACGTCTGTCATTGGACGATTATTTATATGACATGTCCCGGGGTATATCTGCGCCAATAAATGACAACTTGACAATCGTGTGTCTCAGTCACGTACAGTTCACTCAGAAAGGGAGTGACCTGACATTTGGGCAGCAGCCAATGGAGGAACGACGCCGGCTAGAGTATGTACAGAACTGTGAGTTTTAGCTTAATACAAAAAAATTACGCGAATTTTACAGGTCCCTATTTACACTATCTACCAAAAAGTAGTTGGGCACTCGCGAAGATAGGTAATTCAGTACGTCAGTTGACTTGTGTTTCACGGCGTTCGGCGTAGGACCACTGGTGTTTGTCCGTGGTAACATGAACACAGAGGTTTATTATAACATTCTGGATAGTGAAATGCTCCCAACACTGTGGTATTTTTACGGAATGGACCCGTGTTACTTCCAGGATGACAATGTCAGGTACCATGTTTCAAGGGCTACTATGCAGTGGTACGCCGGCAACAATGTTCGCCGATTGGACTTGCCCGCCCGGAGCCCCGAACTCAACCCTATAGAACATCTTTGGGACGAATTGGATCGCCAGGTGAGGGCTCGTCAGGCTGGCCAAAATCCATCGCTCAACTCATGGAATGGTTGCAAGAGGAATGGCGACGAATCCCCGTGGATGTCCTGCAAACACTCGTAGAGAGCATGCCAGACAGGGTGGCTGCTGTTATAGCCACAAGAGGTGGCCCAACGAGATTCTAACGGGGTGACAACCACCGAGCAAACATTGTGGACAGGTGCCCAATTACTTTTTGGTAGATAGTGTATTTCTCTTACATGTAATGAACAAAAAATATATATTCTACTGTCACCAGGGAAGATGAAAGACGGGTATTCGCGAGTTGTAAAACGACGCGCGGACGGAATAGACGTCTTTATTAAAACGTCGGAGGGGCCTTTTCGCCATCCGGGGTCCGGGAACATTAGTCATCTCGCCCGAGCCAGTTCGAGAGATGACAGGGTATCTGGTGCGAGTAGGGTGAGGGGCTCACGGCGCTTCAGGCAATAGGAAGGGATAATTAATAACAGCTGTCTGCACCCCGCAGAGGGAAGGGGCGCTCTCTTCGGGATCAGCAGGTGCGAACAATAGTTGATCTGACCCCGGCTCGCCCTCTTCCATCCAGAGACAATGCATCCCCCCACCCCCGGGCATGACGTGGAACCTTTATGGTTACACCCCGACTCGCACGTCCGTCGGTTTAGGGATGGGGCCGGGGTTTGGGGGGGGGGGGGGGGGGGGGTCGCTCGCAGAAACCATTACTGCGGATTTATAGTCTCGCATTCGTCTGCTTCTTCTCCGCCATTAGTCAATGGAACCGCGCTTTTAACACGTCCTTCTTCTCCTCTCTTCCGATTGCCGCACTTAACGAAAATATATAGCAGTTCGCAAGTTATCGCGTGATAACGGACCACTAGCTGCGCCTTCCCTGTGAAATTTAGGCTAGTTGCAGAACGCCGTTCGAAGTTAACACTTTGTAGACTATGCTCGAGTATAGCTCGAGCAAAGTTAATTTCAAAATTTATTTATTTTTATTCAAACAAAACTCTCGTGGGAGTGCAGTCTTTGTTCGGCTAGTGTTTAACACGACCTCACAAGAACACGACAGAGCAGTAACAATTATATTACTAACGATAGCATTTATTCGTTTTATAGCCACTCAAAAGGACATTATTAATAGAAGGGGGGGGGGTGTGATGGTGCTAGATAGAAAGGGATGCCGCCTATTTTGATTGACCTAATTAATTTGAAATCAAATCCACTGAAAGTGTTAAGGCTAATTAAATTGAAAGGGTTAATCAAATCGAAAGGGTTAATCAAATTGAAAGGGTTAAATATAATGAAAAGGTTAAATTTATTGAAAGTGTAAAATATATTGAAAGGGTTAATTTTTGTTTGTGTTTGGTGCAAGAGTCTACTAAGGATAAATTGTTTATTAGTTTCCTTCTTTCTCTTTGTAGGGAGTAGCAAGAGCTCTGGTACGTCCTCACCCTTGAAGCTCTGTAACTCGATGAGGTGTGATGTGTTGGGGATGGTGTGTGTGTGTGTGTGTTATATATATATATATATAGTGCATTTTGTGCAAGAGTGCCTTAAGTGTAATTTTTTTGTTTGGTAGTGATATTGCTCGAAGATGGTGTTGGTAGATAGGCGACTTTGAAAGATAGAATTATTCTAAATGAAAAACAGCATTGCACCAGAGAAAAAATAATTCCAGTGTGTTTAAACAAATCCTACCTATGAATAAATAACTTGAGAGCGAGAAGTATAATTACCTGGTCTCATAAAGAAACAAGTGCAATTACATGACTCTCCAGTATGGAAATAAACATAAGAAGATTTTACTACCCCGAGCTGTATTCTAGGAATATAATTTACACGAGAGAGAAGTATAACGATATGAAGGTTTGTTGAATGCAACAGAACTCTTTGACATCTCGATAAGGACAAAGTTTTCATCGATAAGCTGCCATGCCTGGAATGTAGGACCACCTATCAGCTCTGCAGCCCCATTGATCGTGCCATACCTCGAAGCGACTCTAATGTCCCTTTCTTGGCAGATATTCTACAACGTTTTTCCATAAACAGAATTATTCATTGACTTGAAAAACCATTTTTCGAATTCGTTCGCAGCCTGGGCACGTTTCTTAATGTTAAACTCGATGTATGGGGCCATCCAAGCCTTCTGCTCAAATCGTAAAATGCGATGAACAGAGTCAAGTTTAGACCCATACATCACGTACTGCCTCATTGTTTCCCATGTATAACATATTTCTTCTGCTCTGCGAGTGTTAAAAGAAGTTTCTCATACAAGCTGTTAGGGGGTATGCCATTTTCTGGGGCCAAAAGCAGATCAGATAGTTTATCATGACTTCTCCGGAAAAGACAGATCAACTTCTGCAAGAAAACAAGTGTCTCTGTCATTCAACAAGTTTGAAAAATCCCATAAAGAGAACATGTCAGCCTCAATCCACACAAAATTACCAACCGGAAGCTTGGATCGCATCGTATGACTGTACCACCCATTGACGTCGAAATTGTATTTATATTTCTATACCACACTGGAGTCGTAGACCTCACCCATGTAAACATTGTTGCCTTCCGCCCCTAACCTCGTGTTCTACAAATAGATACATGTCTGGGTCAATCAACAGCTCTAGCCGCGCTCATTTCATTGACAATAAAGCATCCCATGAAAGAGACGGAGCTGCGACATAAATGGCGGGGTCAAGACCATAATGAACCAAACATACATTCCTGACATTATCAAAAACATCAGCCAGCAAACAAGTGTCCGCATGTAAGTAATGAATGGCATACTGCAGCAAGTTTATGCAGTTGAACACATCCCATGCGGCTTGGGCATGAGCATAATCCTCATCGCTAATGCCTTCGCCTCTCATCATATTGTGAAATGTGTTCTTTGGTGGGAGTGACTTGTACATCAGACTGTCTGGCGACTTAACAAAGACATAAGGAAAACTCCCTTCTGTTTTGCCAACTCGAATTGGATGTTGTCTGGAAACATCGAGCGGATGATACTCAATAACACAGGAAGTAAATTGCCTGCCAAATTTTTCAGACAGGCGCTCATGAATTGGAATGAATCAGTAAATATTAAATTGAAATATTGCGCCTTTCCATTGCAATCAATCCCATTGGGAATCTGTTCTGTGATACATTTGTATTTCTCTAGGGTCATTACAATCATTTAAATTTTTCCAGGATTTTCAATTACTATGGTTCCATCATGTAAAGTTACGTGAGATTCAGCGAAGTGCTTTATATAAAAATGAGCATCATAATTCTGCAGGTTATGGAACACAGCGACAAGTTGTATTTTGGCCTGTCTGAAATTTAAGTTGCACTTATTATGTGCTTGGCCTCTGATTTCGCCCATCAGATGGTCATGGTCGACCACAATATCATCTGTACCAAGCTTTTCTTTACAAACCTGATAACTTTTCTGTACCGCCAACCTAGCTTCATCAGCAGAGGTTTTTGGCTTCATCGGAACAATGATGCTGTAAATTCCTGCAACCCACTTTGTAAGTTCAACTAATTTATAAACTGATTGATACATACAATCAGCACCCACAAACTCGAAATACTGAGATAAATCCGGATTGTACGAGCAGATCAATAAATTGCTACAAGTATATGGAATATAAGGGTTATTTGGTAGTTGTATTACTTGTTTCATCATTAGGTAAGCAAGTGGACATGGGTTTCAGGCAACTTTCAACATCGCAATAGGCAATGGAACCCAATCTCTGCTGCTTGCTGTAATCTTTAAATTCCAAGTACTTGTTCCCAGTGGGGAAAGTACTGTGTACAGTCTTTTGTTGCTGCCAAAGAATACTGTGACTTGTGAGTTTCTCCTAAGTGTTGAAATACTGAAGACAATGATCACAAACTAATATTTTGCTATCTCTCTTTCTCAGCTAACTAACAACCAGCCATGACAGATTACTAATGCATACGAAATGTAAATGAGCGGCATTTCCACTCACATGAATCACCAAAATATTTACATGTTTGTCATGGCATACAGAAGTAATATACATGGGTACTACAACCCCACCCTTTACGCAAGTTTCGTCAATTATATTGCTATCTTTGCCCACCTCACAGTAGAAACAGAATACTCCTCAAACTTGCGAATATCCTGTATGACTATAGATGCCGACAGACCTTCGATATTCAAACCTTGTGAGGTTTTAGATATGAAGAAGGACTGACAGACATTTTGTGTGGTAGGAAACAAAGATGCTATTACGGTGTAGTGGAAACACATTCCCTCTTGGCAGAGTACATCGACACAAGCTTTTCTATCAGCAATAAACTTTGGCAGTTCATTAGTGCAGCACCAATGGTGAACGGCTGGTATTGGCTCACATGTTCATCCATGCATGTCAATATTTGGAGGCTCCAGCCAGAATAGCGTACACTAAACTCCTCAAGTCTGTTTGTGAGATAAGAAACGATGTCATCATCATAGATTAAACCCACATCAGATAAATGGAGGACAAGGAGAGCTTTAGTTTGAAAGTAAAAGGTTTTACGTAGTGCCTTCTTCCTCTGTGAGGGATTTCAAATACTTACCCACTATGGTAACTGAAACTCTAATTATTATGTTTAATAAAGGGACTTTACAACTCTGGAAAAACAAGAAAAATCTGCATCAGACTCTTTTTGATTATTATGTATTCGCACATCATTTAGTCTTCCTGCGAATGGTGTAGCCAAAAGCTGGTACATCAGCTCTGGCAAAGCTTCTACTGAGGCTTGGGAATCGGAGAAGGAATATTTTTCCAGCTCCCTTGACGAATCGAAAGTTGGTTGTGAAATGGTTGAAACGCTTTCTGAATCACAATAATCCTCCAATAGAAATAAGTCGTCATTGAAAATATCAACTTTATCATGTTTGGGAGAAGCGTACAAGTTCCAAAATCTTGTTTTTATCGATCTCTCCATAAGAAAATCCATGCTCGAATCGCTTAAGTAAAGGTCATCCTCTAAGAGATTAACTCGTGTCCGCTTAGGCGAAGGGACACTGCCTCGACAGCTTGTTTGTCTTTCCATCTGTGATTCCGAATCAGAATCGCTTAGTTAAAGATCTTCAAGTACAATGTCAATACTGGATCAATTATGCTCGCCCATTTTAACTAACTAAATTTTTCTTTATTTTCCCCTATATAAAAGTTACAACACCACAATGTATGTCTCTTGTGCTTCTGAAAAAAAGAAAACACTCTTAATAACTTACACACATAATATTACTGAAAACATAATTTTACTATTAACATCCTAGACAAAAGGGCAAAATGTTTTTATTGATTTTAATTTTTTTTTGGGAAAGACAGGAGCAAGAGATGTGACTAAAAAAGTAGTGAGTTCAAAATACTTTAAAGTGTGGATGAGAGGCAGGTAACTAACAGCTGAGGAGAAACGGAACACAATAAGGAATATATGGGGCTAGATGAGGGTGAGCAATGTAAGATGCGAGCGTGGAATAAACCAGGCTGGTCCACGTGCGGAGCTGACTAGATGAGATAATGGGAAAAATAGTTCAGTAACCTACCACTAGCTCCCACATGCACAACCGTCCAATCACTATCCCCCTCCTGTGCCTGCTCGACAACCCCCGCTCGCTCGAAATTCTCCCTTTCCCTTAAAACAACTCATCGCATAGATGCTGCTGCCGTCTCTGCAATGATCCGGGGGAAGAGAAAGGGAGCAAGTTGGCACTTCCCCTCCAGCCCGTCCCTCCGCTGTCTTTTGGTCTGCAGCCCATCTCCACTAAACACCATGCTTTGCGACCTGGCTCGCCCCCATCTTTCTTTCAAAAGATTTACTTTTTGGTCCAGGTGCACAGTTTTCGTTTAAAATATAACAGTGAAATTTATTCTTACATTATTGTATTTTAGTTTAAGCCTAGTTTAAATGTTATTTTTGTGAGAGAAAAACTTTACATTTTAAAAGGTGCTTTTTTTTGTATCTTACACGGTCAAAGTAGTTTTACATCGTCAAAAACGTTTATGAAATTTTATACAGTAATATCATTTACACCATCAACATACATTCTAGGGTACATCGTTTACACAGTACAAAGATACATCATAGGGTACACCGAAAATACTAATTTACAGTGTCAAAATTTTTTTTATAAATTTTTCGAAAATAAGTTTCATAACGAATGTTTAGAAAGGGTAATTAATCTGTTACACTCAATACATTATAAACACTTGTCAAAATTTTAAACAAATTCAATTATCTTACACTCTGAAACTAAACATGTAATACTTTTACAGCTATACAATACTGAATACTTGCATTTTTGAAGCAGAATTTTTGAAACTTGAAAATACTAGAAAATATTTCTCTCTCTCACACACACATACACACACTCTCTATCTTCTCTCATACACACACAACTAGTCCCTCTGCACTCGCACTAACAGCCATCCACCTACTTGACCAAAACATTTTCTCAGAGTATTTGTCGATAGATTTGAGATGTTTTTCACATACTTTGCAAATATTTAAACAGTTTAAAGAGAGCCAGGCTATGTGTTATTGACACTGCCTTCTTCCATTTAGTGCAGTAGCTACTACTGGTGGTTCACCTGAAAATCCTTCTCAACTCTGCTAAATTAATCTCAAATGTACATAAAAATTACATCTGGAATTAAATTTTATTACCTTTCCTCTGCACACACACATCCATACATACGAATAACTAAGACTAAACATAAAAAACGTACATTTTAACAAGATCTAAAAATATATCACACTCAGTGTGAATTAAAGACTTGTTTAATAATTTCAAAGACCCATCATTCAATTTGATATAAAGTTTTACCATTTAAAGACTTGTTTTACAATTTCAAAGGCCCTTAATAGCAACTTGATAAAAAGCTTTACAATTCTAAAGACTTGTTTAACAATTTATTAAAAAGTCGAATAAAATTCAGGCATTTACTTAACGTTTAAAGGAAATCCGAAAAATTTCAAATGAAATACCGAAAATCCTAAATTTTTTACATTAAAAAATACTAACATACTGAAACTCTTGTAGTGAAGATGGTGGGTGTGGAAAAAAGACCCGAACCCAGGTCAGTCGAGCTGAAAGGTAGGCCACTCCGCCAGGTGAGCGGCGGGGTTCCTACCCCAACAGGTTAGCAGGTGGGCGGCCGGGCGCTCGCAATCACCTCGAGAGCTCCGTGGGAGCCTACCCTGGCAGCCTAGCAAGTGGTCGGGCGATCACAGTCCCAAGCGAGCTCCATGGGTGACTTCTCCAGCAGGCGAGCGAACGTCAAGCTCCAAATACTTTCACCGCCGTGGTAGAAGCAATGGGCTGGCGGTTCCCTTGGTCGCAAAGCCCCGTTGCGGAACAGACAGGCAGAGGTAAATGGCGAGAGGGCAGCTGATGCCCTTGACCTAGGCACCCTAGCACCGGGGACCGGTTCACAAGGCAGAAGGTCGGTACTCTTTCCCTTTTGGAGAAGAGAAGAGGTCTTGACCCCATGAAGTCTTAGCAGCAAATGAGCTCATGGGTGCGTGCCTCTATTTATACCCTCACTACCCACCCTTGTCGCAAATATTAAAATAATGCTATTCGCCTGAAATTGATATCAAACACACAAAAAAACATTTATTAAGACATTTTAAGCGAATTTTAAACAATTTCAATGCCAATTAAAAGTATTCAACACATTTTAGGAATTTTAGTGTGGATATGCTGAATTTTAGCATTTATATCTCAATTTAACGTGTAATTTTTCGGTTTTAAGCCATTAGGTTTGAATTACATTTTTATTTAACAATTGTCATTACAATACGAACTTTTGCGTTACGAGGTGAAATCAATTTAATGCTATTATTCAACACTCTTTTACATACACAAACAAATTCCAGTTTTGCTATCATTTATTTGTAATTTTATATTTAATTGATAAATCTTTTAGTTAATATGGTTAGTGATTACTGACTTACAAACTATCTAATATCATAAAAGACCTAGCCGGGAATCGAACCCAGAACCTATATATTGCAATCATAGCTACCCAACACTGAAAGTGAGAAACTATATTACAATCATACATGATCTAACTGGGATTTTAACCCAGCTTATATCAACCATGCCTTATCGATGAATTGAACCCGCAAAGTATATATTACAATTAAGCATGCCTTATCTGTGATTCGAACCCAGAGCCTCCAACTAATGCCTTATCTGATTACTATACAGAGGCTGGCAAAAGAATAAACTCTTTTATGTTTTCATAATTTTTCCAGCAGATATTTTTGTCAGATTCAATTATATCTTTAGTTGAATAGTATTTTTGGCCAACTAATTATCTGATTGTTATTTGATTTATTTATTTTTCTATACAAGACTCTTTCATGTTAATGCAACATACTTTTAATTCAAAATATAAGACTCTCTCTCTCTCTGTCTCTATTTCTCTCTGTTGGAGCTAAATTAAGTACCTTTCCCTCAAATGCCTCCGCGGAGAAAATATTTTTCTTACCAAAACAAGTTCACTTTTAATAAGGAATAGGTTAAATAAATATACGAAAGTGATTCATTTTAAAACATTAATTTATTTACAAAATATATACAAACACATGCTGTTTCAAAAAATCATTTTAACACTGAAGCATCATATGTTCAAAAACATATTCAGAATAGTTGAAATTTTGCTCCAAAACATATACAAATTACACACTTGTTTCAAAACATTTTAACACACAGAATCAAACAAGTATAGGACGATACAAAACATTTTAACACTAGAAAGTAGAACTTGCTCCAAGAACACCAAACATTTCCATGCTAAACAAACACACGAAAATTCACAATATTTATAACATTTTCAAGAGAAAAATTATAAACCCGTAAAAAAATACAGGGGTTACACAAATTACACAATTATTTCATAAATACAGGTTGATCCAAAACTTTATGTACAACATTTACACCTTCCTCCAAAAAAACTACAGAGTAACACAAAACATTGGACACTATCAAATACAAATTGATTCAAAATATATACATAATTTTTCTTTAAAAATAAATATTTTTATAAACTATTAGCAACTTCTGTGAACAAAGTTTGCATGCGTTCTCTTAATATTGGATCCAGATCCCCTTCTTGACCACTGCTTTCAAGGATAGAGCATTTCTTATGCCCTGGTTTTAACCTATCAGTTTTCACACAAACATCTTTACAAGTAGGGACATGTAAAACAATGCTTTCAACCAAATCAGGATATGATTCAACATAATTATAGTACATATCTTCAATACTAGATGGAAGAGGTGTGATTGCAGTTATATAAAACACTGGACATTTCTTGTTGTCACTGCACTGTATGAGTCCATGACTCTTTTCGTCTCCTAGAGAAAAATATATTACTTTAAAATTAAAAACATTGTTGCAAGTCTCCATAAATGCCCACAAAAGCCTGTTGCACCATAGCGCATAATTTATACTGGATTTTCCTTGTTTGACACTGACATAATGATTTGCAGGATGAAAATATGTCATGTTGCTACTATGACATCCAACACTCGACTGAGAATATTTAGCAACTAACAATGTATGTATATTGATCAATTATCTCTCTAAATTTGCAAGTTGAAATGTGTTCTAGGACAAAATTTTATTTTTGCTAATTTTATTGCTTGATGTACTTAACATTTTGATGAATCACACCCAGTATGAGGAGTGTAACCAAACTTGTTTTTGCTATAATGATATAAAGTATGAAGACAATTATCACATTCTTCGAAATACTGATAGGGCAAAACAGTATCTGTATTATAAACAAGATGTTTCAAACATTTTTATTCTTCACAATATGAAGTTACAATGTGCTCTCCCTTAAGCTTATGCTTATGATCTACTCTGTGTGGTCTGTGCATGTTTAAAAGACATTCAGAACTGTTGCAGTTAATTAAAATGCAATTATAACTATTTGGTTTACTATGTGCTGTAAAAACTATGAGAGAAATACGTGCATTTGAAATGAATGTCTGACTCACACATATCCTTTGCAACAAAATGTATATATGCAATGCTATAAGTTACAGAATACAAACCTTTAGTAATAAATACACACTTGCAAATCAGTAAGAACATTATTCTGAATTAGCCACTTCACATACATATAAATTACACATGGACAGAAAAACTAATCCTCCTTGTTCGAAAATAAAGTTGTGGATGTCCCTGTCGCAAGTCTCCTTCCAACGAATGGTGATTATCTGATGAGGTCTGGTAAGCTGGTAGGCGATTACTACATATCGCCGTTCCTCTTCTATCTCCTCGCTAAGACTGGCAATCACCAAATCTTCAGTTGTTGGCAAGTCGCTGTCACATCGACGATATCGCATAGCACAATCATTCCATGCTATCCTTTCACCAAAGTGAATGCCGAGACTTTTGTCCAAAGTCTAGCACCAATGTTCGATGTCGCTACAGACATGAACTTGTAGAATACCATTGTACGGTTTAAAGAAAACTCTTGTGTATTCTATTTGCAGGACTTTGTATACATCTGTAGTGTTGAATATTCTAGCCATGACTGACGATTTTATACTGAACGCTCTCCTTTATATAGTCTGACAGATGTTCTTGCTTTGAAAAATGTTGCATTGCTGCATGCCACAGGGCGAAGTTAATTCTTGGTCACAGATGTATGTATAATGCTGGTTGTCATTGTATTGTTCTGTCCAAACTGTAGAAAGAGAACAGCAACTACACTCCTTCTGTATAGTGTATTTGATTTTCTTATAGGACTTGTGTTTTGTGATGTAAGCACTTTGAACTTCAAATTATAGTTTACCTTCGTTACAAGATAACTTACTATCAGGATGTAAATTATATAAAGGACAATAATTTCTCCCATAACATGCATCGAACACTTTTAAAGTTTCTTTTGGACTGATCAATGAGAAACGCCAATGTTCATCTCCATTGCACATCTGTATCTGTAGTGGACTATCTTCATCTTCAATTCGAAACCACACTCGCCTGAATCCCGGAGTAACACTAACATACTGAAGTGATGAGTCTAACCTCTCCATCGTAACTAAATCTCTGCTGTACGATTATCTCTCTCTCTCTCTTTATATAGACAGATATTCTTCCAGTTAAAATTAGTTATTCAACAACAACTTTTTTATATAAAATTTACAGACACGAACAATACTGTATCATTCCTCACAGTACCACTTTCTGCATGGTGCCCTTAAAAATGTGCTACTGCCTTGTATTTGCATGATGTTTTACTTGTTATTACATGTTTCAGTCCATAAGGTGGGGTTGTTGTAAAATTATCTAATCAATTTATATTTTGTTTGATGAAAACCTGGTTCTTTGGTTATTTATATACTGCGATTTTTAAAATATAGGTCCCAAAAAGAACAGGATAGTTCGCTGCCAGGCAGCATATTAAAAACAGGACAGTCTTCTTCTTCATCACACAACACTCATTCTGTATACAGGCTTTCTCAAAATTTTTTTACGTAATTCCAATGTTATTTCCATTACACATCTGTGTTTGAAAGTATATGTTGCCTAGAGACTGGAACCATACTTTGTTGTGTACTCGAAGAATAGTGGAATACGTCTTCTCTGGGTCAAATTTCTCCATTTTTTCAGAATCTTATGCTACCCAGAACAAAGCTTTTTTTCAAAAAAAATTTATTAATATCTCTCTCTACACAAAGGTAGGATATTGGTACATATATTCTCTTAAAGCTTTGGTTTTACATTGTGAGCAGGACAATTTTTCCTCTCCGTGATTAGTATTATAGCGTTTGACAATTTAATTAATACTCGAACAGTCGTTCTGCATTGGTTAAGGTTTTTAAAATTGCCTTCTACATTTTCCAAGCACGTATATGGGATAGTCTTCGAGTAACGCATCATTTACATATTGAAAATGTTTTTTGTAAGCTATGTCACTAGATTCCCATTTCAGGTTATGTATCTCGTAGGTCTGTTCCCTAAACCTCATTTTAACTTCAGGTTTTAAACTGCACCAAGGTCTGGGAGATGTAAAGCATGATACTTTAGAGTCATTAGCATCGGTTGCATAATAAATAGCAAGCTCCTTAATTACAAAGGAATTTTCTTGGTAGTTTTCGAAACCCTGAGCATAGCACATCATTTTTACGTAAATTTCTTTATACACGATTTACAAAAAAGTCTCTCTCTCTCATATAAATTTTATAAGATGACATAGATCGCCTCGTAATCTACTTCATTGACTCATGAATCGTCCATTACAACATCTGGAATGATTCTAGCTTCAAGTAACTGTTCCAGCCTGCACGACATACAATGCCTTCGCATAGGTTGTAAGTTCCCATCATCAGCAAAGGCAGGCATGCGTTAAGTACAGTCATCACATATCAAATAGGATACAATATCCTCTTCAGTTTGTAAATGTCCAGCCAGGGATGGATACACTAGTTTTATTTTGTGACCTGCAAAAGAAATTATTCATTTTTTCTGCAACACTTACAGTTGGGAACACTCTAGCCTGAATAAGGTTTTCGCCTTCCGATAAGCTGAAATCGCATTGAATGTTTCAACGCATTCAGAGTCACAATTGTCACAGCAGTGACCTTGATGCATTGTACCTGTTGCGAGCTGAAGCAGAGATGAAATCCCCTGTAGATTCTTCATTGATGATGATCTAGATGTAGCGAATCGTTCTCGGTGGAGACACCTATTGTAGACGTCTGCTGATACAGTGAACACCTGTCGTCATTCACAATGTTGACCCTTCCCGTTGGTGTGGCCGCTTGCTGTTGCAATGGACACCTCGAGTCTCGCTAGTGCTAATGCTATGCACATGCATGCCTTCGATGTGCGCTGGGTAGTTGACGAGTTAAGACTGAGGAAAAAATTAATATATACCTCCTTATATACTGTAAGGATTCAAAATGGCCGCCATTTTCCCGTAAATATACAATGATTGAACCTTTCCCAAAAACATGATATCTGCCTTTTTACGCAGTGTTTCATTAAACTTATGTCAGAAACTATTAAAATGTTAAATAAATTCAAATATGTACATTTTATGATGGATGGAATACATTTTGCTGTCGGAAAGTTTTTGGTTAGACGTAAAGAGAGAGATCACATTGGTTGAGCGGTTAGCACGCTCACCTCCCCAGGCTGGTTACACCATAAAATTTTTTTTCGCAATGTGTGGAAGTCGTGTTAGAAGTTGCCATTGATACAAGGGTTTTATCGGAGATCTCTCTCGTTTCCCTAGTCGCGCGCGCGGCTCGGCATGGTGCTGCTCCATACTCACCTCGCTTCACCCTCATCAGCTCTCGATACCTAAATTTAGCTTGCTCCCCAAACACACTCAATTGTCGGCTATACGTTACCTGGCTTTGTACATGAGGTTTTAGAATGACTCGTACCCATATCTTTTGAAAACACATGTCGCTGGTGAAAACTACGCTATGCTTTTTTTTAACACAAATTATTTGTTTACAATAAATATGGAACTAATTATTTACTTAACCTAGAATATTAAACTTCAACGATATTATATTATATATTTCTATACAATAGTAGAGTCGAAATTCTGGGCTAGGAAAAACTGCATGTGAAATATGTATTTTTGTCTGCTGAACGAATAAATATATGTCTGGTTTCAATACTTGTAAAAATAATTTTTTTACGAGTGAATCAACTATGTCATATTTTTCTGTGTGATTTTTTTTTCAAATCATAGTTTGCTTGATTCAAATATACACTTGTTGTTGGGATGTTAAATCTGGGGATTATCTTGGGGATTAAAGAAACTTTATTTCAGGGATGTAAAATTTCATCGGCGGGAGTTGTAAAATTTTAATTCGCTGGGAATATGCCAGGCTCTTACATGACCTTGGATCGGCAGCGAGGGTGGACTGTGTGGATAGGCCAGCTCTCGATATATTCGTAAAAATGTGTTCCGGGCTGGGGATACGTGGCCTTGGAGAAGAAACTGACTTTTTGAACGAAGATAGCTTCTGGAGTAGGGGTGGGAGAGATGGTCTGGGTTCTTGACTTCGGGGCATGTCGCTCTGGCGAGGGGTAGAGGGTAGGTAGGGGATGGCTACAGGCAAGCGGGGCCGATGTGAAGCTTTCTAACCAGTCGTCGCCATCTTGCCTCAGTGGCAAAAATTGACAATCGGGATAGGTGAATGAACCTAGGACACGTCGTTCTGACGAGTGTGGGGATGGGAGGGGGGTGCAGGGAGCGATGTGAGGGCCTCTAGTCAGTCGTCGCTATCTTGACTCATTGGAAAAAAAATGACAATCTAAGGCAGAGGGATGAGTTACCTCAAGGACAGAGTAGCGTGCTCTGGTGAGGGATGGGGGAGATCAGGAGCCATCTGCACCCATGTATGCAGTTGCCCTCACTTTCAGTTGCTCATAGAAACTTGGACTAGACGGACGTATACCTCAGTAATGCCTTCATATACACCGGGTAGGTAAACAGTTGGCGGCCGACGAGGCCACGATCGGGGTTTACAGCAAGTCTGATCTGGTGACCATCGCACATGAGCAGCGGATCACCTGCCTTCATCTCTAGTGATAGCTTCGATTAACATTTTATAATATACATGTTTTAATTAGAAACTTTTTATTGGAAACTTTTTTTCATAAGTTACGTCAATGTAACGAAAGTTTTTTAGGATTTTCAAATCATGTTTATGAGCATGGTATACGAAACTTTGTACAATTTCCAACTGTGTTTGTGATAACAAGAGCGCTCTATTTACTAAACTTTATGGAAATTTTTAGAACGTACGTTATTTTTAAATAATTCACTTTTACACATTCATGTACTTGTAGGACGAATCAAGTCTTTAATAGTAGCTTGGTATGGAAATAGGTTCTGTCAGTCGCAAATTTCAAGTTGCCATTAAGATGCCGGCTGCACTACACATGTATAAGCAGTCACATGTCCTATGATCCACTCATTCATCGAGTGACCTCCCAGCCGGACAGACATCGTCCATGCTCCACGTATCTAATCGTGCTTATAAGTCTCCACAAATCATATACTAACATCATTCCTTCAGCAACCTCGTAGCCGGCAGATGTGTTTTGGGAGAGGTGCAATTTTATTACGCATGTTAATCAATGAATTTTTTTTTATATGTGGATTTCGTTTCTAAAGTTCCTCCTTGCCAGTCTCACAGACAGGCGGACGTGTAAGGTATGTGCAAGAGACAACATTTATATATCTTGTTAATGTGTTCTTTAATTTATTGGACATATTTTTATTCGTTGTAGATTGTTGATTTCATACTCATGTAATTGTGTTCGTTCGTTATACTTCTCTATCGTGTAAAATATATTGGTAGCATACAGTTCGGGTAGTAAAATCACGTTACGTTTAATTCCATTCTGGAGAGTCACGTAATTGCATTTGTTTCTTTATGATACCAGGTAGTTATACTTATCTCTTTTATGTTATTCTTTCATAGGTAGAACTTGTTTAAACACACTGAAATTATTTCTTGTCTCATGCAACGTTGTTATTCATTTAGAATGATACTATCTTTCAAAGTCGCCTCTCTACCAACACTGTCTACGAGCAATATCACTACCAAACAAAAAAAAATTACTCTTAGACCACTCTTGCCTAAAACTCACGACATATATACCCCGTCCCAACAAGTCACACATCATCGAGCGGCAGAACGCCAAGGGTGAGGACGTACCAGAGCTGCTGCTGCTCCCCACAAAAAGAACAAAATAGATACGAATAAATTTTAATCTTAGTACACTCTTGCAACTAACATATACACAAAAATTAATCCTTTCAATACATTTAACCCATTCAATAGATTTAACCCTGTCATTTAATTTACCCATTTCGTTACATTTGACCCTTTCAATTTGATTAACCCTTTCAATTCGATCAACCCTTTCAATCAATTTGATATCAAATTAATTAGGTCAATCAAAAATGGTGGCATCCCTTCGTATCTATAACCATCATCCCCCTACTACTATTATTTATTGTAAGTACTTTTGTACAATAAAGGACATTTGATTGGGTCAATATCGGCTCAGCTCTCCATTGGTTGATGACCAGCCAATGATGAACGCTGTAAGGTACAGGGTAGTGTCCGGTGTGGTATGGACCAATAGGACGATGGTGAGTTCTAACACAGATACCAACAGAACCGGTATTCTTGCAGTAGTGGATGTAGGTGACTCGCTTCTAATTTGTCTTAATTGTCAGTAAATGTGTGCAGGCCTCAATGTGTTGACCACTTTTGAAATCAATCTTCTTGAACTCTCATGGCTGTAGTTGCTTCTATTCCGACGTTAACAACTTCCGTCATCCTTTCATCCTCATCCCCTGGAGAAACATATAATCGGTAAGGTAAGTACGTGAGCAGACTATACTGAGAAAACAAAAACCGTAACCCTGAACAGAGGAGATAACACAACTTCGTCCCTATTTATGCACGTCTGCAAGATCACGTCGTACAAAGACACGTTTCACGTATCACGGAAAATCTCGACGATTACAAGCTTTTATTAGCGTGAACCTACGTGTAGCGTTAGGTGAAACGATCGTAATAGGTCATATCGAAACACGCAAATGTATGTGCAGTCGGCTTACGCGAACATGTGGCTTCAAACGTGATAACGTGCGAAATTTGGAGACTTAGTAATCCCCGGCATAACTCGATCGATAGCAGCGAAACCAATGGGTAATCTTCAACATAACGCAATAGCCAATCAGATGTAAGACCCGCTCCTGAAGATCCACGGAGCCAAATGAATCGCTGAGGACGCCCTCGTTCATGGAACAACGAGGTTATTTCACTAGATGTGAGAGTTGTGGTTTTATGGGCATTCACAACCAATGAATTTCTAATGGAAGCTGTATGGTTGTACGGCTGTGCGGCTGTGTGGTTGTGTGGCAGGGTGGCTTGTTCGGCGGACTTGGGGCCCCTACTTCGGCTCAACTCGCTATTGCCGACCATACCCGAAGGAACTCAACGGTTACGCCCACTAGCCCTTCAAGCATGTGTTTGTTTCTGGTAGCCATATTGGTTTTAAAGGCATAGGTATAGAGATAGGATAATTTCGCGAGTTCAATGACCTGTATGCTAGACTCCATAGTCCTGTGTATACTCGAGCCTCAGATGTTTGTTCATTGGCTGCTGCTCCAGAGAGTAGCCAGTGTTACTACAAACCTGGCAGTATGTCTCTCGCTAATTGTTTCCCTGCAAGAGTCTGCTATTGGTTCATAGTAGTTCAGGGCGTGTCTAATGATCTGTGATCCAATTGCAAAGGTGACATCAGAGTACACGTGTTGGACGTCTATCTTTTCCTGAAATGAATTCGCGAAATTTTCCTATCCCTACTTATTGGTCGCGTGTCTTTGCGAGGAAACATTTCCTTTTTCGCTGCCAATTGGAGTTAGGTTACTCTTGCAGTGTCCGTTTGTGATTGGCGGGCGTATAATACCTAAGACGCGAAACACGTAATCATCCAATCACGGACGTGGATCTGAGCTGAAATGTTACGAAATACAACTGGTCCCGAGATATATCCGTGTGAGTTTTGTCACCAAGAACAAAGGAAATTTCCATATCAGCATACGTCAAGTTACCATCGAGACCGTATCCGAATTCAGGTATATACTGTCTTGCATCCTTGCATACATGACTTACCCTTTGTACCAAACTTGATGAATTCGGACAGGCAGGTCTTATTAACTTCGGTACCCGTTATCAACCACCTGAACACTTTTTAATGTACGTGTATTCTGACGAAGAATTCCATTAATGCTGAAAATTTTAGGGGTTAAATCAAGTATTAAATAATATTTCAATCTGATTTACATAACATTTATTATGTTGCATTATTGTATACGAATGTAATTTTGATTGCTTTTTTTATTTTAGCTTCTGTAGGTTAGGGAAATAGGCCTAATACGAATTTATAGTTTAGGTCTTTTTTATGGTGAACCTTGCAGTAATTATTAGCGCAGTTCAAAATTCTATGCCTACGAAGTAGTAATGTTCCCCTATTAAACTTTTAGTAAAATAATTATGTCGGAAATCAATTGTTGGCATAACCTACAAATAGATTCTCAAAATGTCGGCACATATTCCGCAAATACGAGAGAAGTATACATCTTAGTATACTTGCATACTTTACTTGCAATTCGGACAGCACTTACGATGTCATTTCCGGGGACAGGTACGCACAAGTATGTACTTCAGGCGAATTTGACACAGCCGGAATATACTGTTCAAGTTTCGAACATGAGCAGTAATCACGTACTGCACTACCAACGGCAAATGTTTATAGTTTCCTCCTGTGTTCGACCTTATCAACGAGTCAGTTCACGAACCGAAGCAATTTTGCAGGTCGCGTTCATACGGGGCACGTGGGCGCAGATACGTGGTAGAATAACACACCCGTAGAGACCCAGACACACATGCTTCGCTGTGCGAAGCGTGGTTGCATATCAAGTAATATCCACGGTAGCGACTCCGGATGTACGGTGCTTTGCAAGCCGATCTCCTGCATGACTGGCTGCGTCACGCTGCGGACGAATACCTGTTTGTCTGGCTTGACCATAGGCCTGAACAATTTGCGGATTCCTTTTGGGACAAGCTAGAATTCAAAACACGTGTGTTTATATAACTTTAGCCATTCGTCCACATGGTGTTCGACCACATCCTCGAGAATGCTGGACCATTCGTCACATTCCACTGTGGCAGCAGACAACCAATGGGCAGTTTATATCGGCATATTTGTACATAAGATTGTAGAGTCTAGCCTGCAGGTTATTGAACTTGCGAATTGTTCAAGTCTCTAGGGGCAGGAACCTGCAAAATACACGTTATTATTTGCCATCCAGGATACACTTCACAGTACTGAACGTACCGAAACCGGAGTCGTTTTTCCATTGGCTGCTGCGTAGATGTCAAGCCGCGTCCTTTCTAAATCAACCGCAAGTGATTGGAGCACACAACTGTGAAGTGTTCAATGATTGGCGCAGCGTTACCCAGGGCGTGTCAGGTATAGTATGTTCCAATGATAGAGGTATTGCAAAGGTACGCGTGTTTAAAGTTTAACGTGTCCCCAAATAATAACGCGAATTTTGCAGGTCTCTCTCCATAGTCCATTCACGGTTACTTCATACTCTTTTAAAGCCCTGATAAAGGTGTACTTCCAGGATATTCCTCCGCCTCGTGCAAACTATGCTTAACTAATGTCCGGTTGTACCATTGAGGTTCAGCAAAGATCTAAGGTCAAATACCTGCTTGATCCTGGTTCAGCACATTTTACAGTTGCACCATTGTGTTCGGCGCGCCGAACTAAGATCAATTTTAACCTAGTCTTGAACTGTGCATTTCGTTGGTTCACGAGGGTAATCTCATACGAAGTAAATACAAGTGCTATAGTTAACACTTTGCAGACTATGTTCGAGTGTAGCTCGAGCAACGCTAATTTGAAAATTTCTTTGTTGTTCGGAACAAAACTCGCATCGCTTTGTTAGTCTAGTGTTTAACATGAACTGACAGCAACACGACTGTGCAGTAACAATGATATCGCTGACGACAGAATGTCTATTTTTATAGCCACTCAAAGGGACATGAGCGATTGTAAATCCTTCTATACGATAAAGGACATTTTATTGGGTCATTAACAGTGCGGCTCTCCATTGGTTGATGACCGGCCAATAATGAACGCTGTAAAGTACAGGGCAGGGTCTGGTGTGGTATGGACCAATAGCACGATGGCGAGTTCTAACACAGACACCAACAGAACCGGTGTTCTAGCAGTAGTGGATATAGGTGACTCACTTATAATTTGTCTTAAGTGCCAGTAAATGTGTGCAGACCCCAATGTGTTAAAAATGTTAAAGTTATATTGAAAAGCTAATTTGTTTTGGAAATGTCATAAACATTAAAATGTGACGCATTTAAGCTATGTTGGCAGAAAATAATTATTTTAAGTGTTTATAAAGTGAACAGAGAAAATAAAATTCTGTGCTGAATATAAGTTATGAGCAGAGACGTGCAAAATCGCGTTATCGTTTCAAGACAGACTAGATTTCAAAAATTTGTGCTTTTGTACTGCGCTAGTCATTGTATTAGATAGTATAGTTTGCCCGGACACAGCATGGACGCCTTTGAACCAATAGGAAACGTGAAGTTGGTTCAATAACTTACAACCAAGTCAACAGGTGAAACGTGTCCTCATTGCTAAAGAAGCCAATAAACAAATGGCTCCGATTTATATATATATATATATATATATATATATATATATATATATATATATATATATATATATATATATATATATATATAGGGCGGTGGATTGTGGCGTGCTGCCAGTAAATAACGCGAATTTTGCAGGTCCCTAGTTATGTGAATATTAAATAAACATTACCGATTCTTTGTTTTTATTTGGAAATTGCATAAAATGTCCACGAAAGTAAATGAAATGAAATGAACAGAGAAGTTTGACATGCTGTGCTAAATTTAGGTTACGTGCAAGTATTTTAGTATAATAAACACTACAGTTTATTTGTGTTTATTCGATAGACCTGTGTCATATTATCGCAATATGCATTTTTTTGAATCGGAGTCCGATAATGAAGATAATGCATTGAACTTATGGGCAAGTCTTTCCTATCCCCTTTCTTTATCTTTTAAAAAATCGGCATCTGTACATTTATTCTCGATTACAGATTATTTTTCTTCAACGAGATCAATAAGAGAATTTTTTTCTTCTCGGAAAAGTTAATTCGTCTCTGTTACATGGTTTTAAATATATCTAAATTAAACACGATTATACAACGCAGCAATTCACATACTCAAAATAACCACCCAAAATAAAATAATCCTCTTCGGAAATATGACATCAAACATTTCTAGCCAGTAAAATGTGACCAGCAATTTTCCCACCACTATTGCTGCTTCGTGCATACCCACGAACCAGAGATTACGTGATCCGAGATCAAATAAGCCGAGATATTGGTGGTGCAGCATTTACAGCTGTGATCCTTGGATCATTCTTGAACTAGGATAAGCTGATTCTGGATCGGAGGTCTTAATGGTGCAAGCGGGCATAAGTCTGCGAAATTGCACCAAAGGACATCGCACCGAATTCGTGCGCACTCAGTTCTAGTAGTATGTTGCTTGAGAACTATTTATTATTAGGCGCTACCAACACACATATTTTCTCACTGCTTTTTTTTCATATTTATTATGCATGAAATAATGTAATTTATAATTAAAATAAAGGTGAACCTTCAAATTAACGAAAAATACGACAATACGACGTTTTATGTTAAAAGAGGTATAAAACGGCTGTGAAATAACGAGGCATATCATACATGGGGTGATTTTTACAGAGCTACGTAGAGATAGGTTCTCAAGTTTTGCAAATATGAAATATTCTTATACATTTGGTATTTAATCTGTCAAATATTTTTTTGCCTTTGTCTCATTTAATTAGTAGGTAGCTTCGTAATTGGCGGTAATGATATGAATCACTCATAATTAGGGCCCGTGATTTTTCACGAAAAAATTTGGAGCACTCAGTAGTATTCAATACCATATATACACCTTGGCTGGTATTATGCCTCCAGTGGATGCTGATGTCGTTTCTGCATTTGGCCGAGGCACTCAGGATTCGGTTAACTCTGGCACTCATTCTTCGTGATTCGTGCCCTAACAGTTAACACGAACAGGAATATGATTCAGTAAATCAATAAAGGTGGACTACTCCACAGTGCTTCGAACTATATCTTGTCTCGAAATCTTTTCGCGAAATCTCACTGTCCCTACTCATTATATAAACTATCATCAAGTTTAACGGTTCATGTACAAAAAATGAAGGAACAGGCAGTACTGGACACAGAGCCATAACATTACTGGACACAGAGCCATGACAATACTGGACACAGAGCCATGACAATACTGGACACAGAGCCATAACATTACTGGACACAGAGCCATGACAATACTGGACACAGAGCCATACTGTTTGCAGTGCCGGGTAAACATAGCTTTGAGAGGCAACACCTGCACAATCCTAAACAAAGGGCGTGAATTTCTTCAGGTGAAATTGAGTGACAAGAGCTTCACGCTTAAATAAAAACCATAACACACAGAGGTCGTTCCAACCCCAATATCATTCTTAAATAGTCCCATTAAGTATAATAATTGTGGTCGAAATAAAAGCCCCGAAACAGTCTTGGAGTAATGATTTTCCAGGGAATTAACTGTGTTTGTATTCTTGTGCCATGAGTTAAAAACGTCGCTTTGTAACTCTCCGAGACTCTCTATTCGGCACTTCACTGCAAGGAGGACCCTAAAAAGCCATATTTCTCAAAGCATCACGGCTATGTAGTGAGGAGGCCAGATTGATGATGTTTTATGGACCTAGCTGTTTCGCTTACAAGTAATTTGGTAGAAGTTACGGTGCTAAATTCACTTGGTGTTGAATTCATTTCGCCTGAAAGTCAGTTCTCCGGAAGCTCACGTACCTTAAACGACGTGTATGTACAGAGCTCACCGACATGACTCGAATAGTTACCTTAGAGAGAACAAGCAGTTTCTTCCCCCCTTTGCCCAATTTACGAACGTTCGAAATTTGAATTTGTTGAACTAAGTGTTAGCTGAAACTGGCCTTCAAGGGAGAAATGGGATCTATCCGTAGACTTAACGTTCTCATAAGAAAATAATCTTTGCATTGTAGGTGTGTAACTATTGTTCTTGTTCGCGTTACTAAAAGTTGCATTATAGCAATGGACGTGGAAATTCTCCCCAGGAGTCTTTTAGGCCACACTTTGTACTATGGTCTCTGTACAACGTCTTATCCGAGACAAGCTAAGGCGGATGTTACACCGCAACAAAATTCATAGGAAACGTTGGTCCCCCGAACTCTTGAGAAACGGTTCGTACAAAATCGTAAGGAAAGCACGGAGACAATGATTGCGAAATCGTACAAGTATTCTGTTTTCCGTGGAGAAGGGAAGAGGGATCCAACTGAAACTGATTTATTTCTGAGCACTTCTACCACAAGGTTTGTTGTAGTGGAAAGGCTGAAAAGGCAACTTATTTGTGTTCAACAATAGTTTGAATAGAGAAGTTACTTACTTCTCCGCAGGATAGATATATTATAACATTAAGGTAAGCGAAACTACATTAAAGCAGTCAAAATCCATGAATTAAATTAAATTATGTAAATGGCTTTGAAGCTTAGCAGGGGACGGCTTACAGATTAACTTATAACCTAACTTAAATTAACACCCATGCCTTACCCAGGATTCGAACCCGGAGCCTCCGCATCCTAGATCGGTGGCGCACCAACCGCCTGCGCCACGGGAGGTCGGCTAATTAAAGTATGAAACGTTAATATTACACGTTGCAGAAACCTGGTTGAAAGTTAGACGAATGGGTGGGGTTCAGAGAAAGCACCTGCAACTTGGGGGCCGCGGGGTTACGGTGGATAGACAGCTCGCCTCCCACCAAGGGGAACCGGGTTCGCTTCCCGGTAGGGGCCCCTCCCGGTTTTTCGCACGTGGGAATCGTTCCGGACAATGCCGCTGGTCGGAGGGTTTTGTCGGAGATATCGCTTATCCTCGGCCCTGGCATTCCGGCGCTGCTCCATACACGACTCGAGATTCACCCTCATCGGCTCTCAAGACCTCGCTGTTAAGAACCACCCACATCTCTTCACTCTTCACACACTCACGCATGGTTACCCACCCTCGAAGTGCATACGCAACATTTCCCAATCCGTGGTATTACTGTTGCTTCTTTCGTGGAAGAAGATATTTCCCATAAGAACCGCCTAACGTTGCAACCAGAGCAGAGCATATTAAAATGGTGCCAGTGCCCAGCTGAAGGCCATAACTGGTCTTAGTTACTTAAATTTAAAATAAATTTTGAAAATAGTCGAAACATAACATTTGTCGCTTTATAAAAATTTAAAGCGGGTTAAATGTTAATATTACAGAGGCTTAAAAATTGTATTTCGTTACAGTCTAAAAGGAAAAGGTTAGGCCTTCGATATAATTTAAAAGATGTCAAAGTTAAAATTCCTCAGCCTCCATCCTTGGACCCTCACCCCGCCATCCTCTCCGGGGACAGAGGGGCCGACGGTTGTTGTCGTTTTGTGAGGTGTCCGTCGTGTGTTTGATGTCTGTGTCTGTATGGTGTCAGTGTAATGTTGTTTGTGTAGGTGTTGTACAGTGTAGGTGTTGTACAGTGTAGGTGTTGTTCTTTAGTTTAGTTGTTCCTGTGTGTATCTGTAATATTGATGTCTTTGTGAGCAGGACGACGTCAATATACAAGATTATGTTATTGTTTATAATAATATGTGATGTATAGTGACGGCTCAAGAGGAACATTTATTAATTTAGTTTCGAAAATTATACTAATAATTATTGGTATTCCAAGTGGTCATTGCTGCAGGAATATATAGGTTAAAAATCTTGAAGGATTACCACGGTGTGCTACGATAGGGCTGCAATCAGGACTCGTCACTGGTTGGCTTTTGGGCCCATGTTGCGCGCAACAGGTCGGGAAATCCCGGTTTGAGGAAAATTCGATTACCGCGAGCGGGAAGTCGATATTTGTCACCAGGGGGCTGCGCGGTTCCCCACGCCTACCCCTCCCGCACTGGAGCTGTGCTGCCAACCCCAAACAAGAGACATTCAAGGCGACGAGTCATCGTCGGCTTTAATTTGATTCCCTGCCTTTTTCCTTATCGGTTTCTTAAGTCCCGTTCTTGCAAATTAAAATAAGCACGAAAATCATATCAACCTCTCCGAGCGCAAGAATAGTCCACGGAGAGTCAGTTGAGAGATTTGGGCGGCTCTTAACATCGAGGTCTTGAGAGCCGATGCGGGTGATTGAGGTGGATACGGAGCAGCGCCGGAATGAAAGGGCGGAGGGAGCTGGAGATCCCCGAGAAAACCCGCCGACCAACGGCATCGTCCAGCACGATTCCCATGTGCAAAAATCCGGGTGTGACCCGACCGGGGATTGAACCCGGTTCGCCATGATGGGAGGCGAGCGGTATAACCACTCAGCCCCGCGGCCCCACGTAGAGTGAGACTGGGCACCCGATCAATTTCGGGTGAGAGACGTCTGTATAGAACTTGCTCATAAAAAGTGTCTTTGTAATTAATGACACCTCGTTTTCACAACCTTTTATCTCTTTTTACGTGTTATGCGGTTTAAATGTCTATTCGTGAGCCACACACGAACAGTATCAGATTATCTTAATTCCGATTGGCGACTCGAGAAAGAAAATGTTTTTTCACTAAGACAAGTCACCACTAAGCAAAAGATAACTGCTAATATGCCGGTAGAGTATTGAAATCCAGCGCGCGTACAAATCTTTTCGCGAAAATCGGGTGTACCTTGTCATAATGAATGTGTAGCTACGTCTTATTTTAAAACAAACAAACACTTCTAGAAATTAACCTAATTGTGACGTACTGTAAAAAAAAAAAAATCCTTGCAAATTTTTCTGCACGCCAAAGAAACCCATTTCGTTGATGATGTCTGGTCTACAGTAACACAACATTTCTTCAATTCAAATATAAGGTTACAGAAGCATAGGTTTTTGGTTATTAAATGGTTTCTCGATAAGTTTCGGTTTAATCGCAATATTGCCTTCCTTACAGCAAAGAAATAAACATTAGTTGAGCTGCTTTTGGTCCCAGTGAAGGAGTACTACTTAGCACCAAAGGTAAAGGTTTGGCGATATTAAAAATTTCCTCTCGTACATCGAAGTTTTCAATACGTAATTGTTGCGACGCAAATGTATAGAGCCATTCGGTGGTAGGATAGACTTCAAACACTTGTTCTTTTCTCCTGATACTGTGATTGGACAGCAGTTGTTTATACACGCCCCGTTCAACTGTGAACCAGTAATAAGCAGGAAACCGTAAAGTGAGTGTGTGTTGAACAGTACTGTACAAAGGCCTCGCTTGGTATCAGCAACCAATAAGCAAACGATAGTGTCTCGAGTGTATACAGGTCTGTGAAGTCTAGCTTGCTGCCAAATCAATCCGCGAAATACTCGTGGCTCTACTAATGTATACTGCAGTTACGAACCTACAACTGAGCAAATGTCCATTCCTCCTTTTAATGCCATACTTAAGTGCAGTCATCCTGCAAATCACACCTCGATTCTTCCAATGAGGTGCAGATGTTATTATATTCTGGGCCATGTTACTATAGGCTGTTCGCGGTAAAATGAGCACTTTTGTAAGTCCTGCTTAGTATCTACATGTATGCACGTTGTGTATTGTTCCACCTTATTTAAAATTAACATTGCCATGGGCCTTAACACTTTATTCACGTGTCGGACAAGTGAAACTGTCAAATTATTATGGAAGTAAATATTCTACAAATCTGTTCATTTTTGCACCACGATGCATTGAAAAAAAAAAAAAAGACAAAGCGAGAGAAATAATTTAAGTTATTAAAAATCGTTACCTAACACTTTTTATTGGACGATAATATATGTAACTACTTTCCGTCCATCGCTAACCAACTTTACTGGGGGCAAGTCACTCAGTGCGCCCATTAAAATATATGCAGGTAGAAGCAGTGACTTTCTTCTAAGGTTGATTTCAAAAGTGCTCACTTTATCGTGAACACTCTTTACCTGAAATAACCAACATATTAAAAGTAGTCTGGTCACAACAAGACAAAGTGATCGACGATAAATGGTGTTAGGCTAGCAACACAGGGGGTGTTGGTTCGAGTCTTGGAGCCATCATAGTTATTGTTTTTTAGTAAGCATAATTTTGAAAGATTTGTTTATTAGTTTTATTTTACTATTTGTGGTTGTTTTTCAGAGCTTATATATATATATATATATATATATATATATATATATATATATATATATATATATATATATATATATTGCAGATTTAACTAACGTCACCACAAGGAAGTCTGCTTAACTATTCTAACAACACTGCAAAATTATCATAGTGACTAATACAAAGATGACACCAAAATTATGTTTCTAGCAAACCTACTTTGCAGTGGTTGATATTTTAACAATATTTTCTTTGCGGAAATATATCATTTGTTGCAGAAACGAAAGTGTTTTAGAGTGTAAAAAAATTCGCGGAGTTCAATGACCTTCAGGCTGGAGACTACAGTCTTATGTACAGATATTCCGATGTCAACTGCACATTGGTTGTCTGCTGTCACGGTGGAAGGTGACGAGCGGGCCAGCGTTCTCCAGGATGTGTCCAACACCGTGTATACCAACGGCTTATGTTATATAAACACACGCGTTTTGAATTATAGCTTGTTCCCAAAATTAATCCGCGAATTCTTCAGGTCTTTACTTATAACTGTGTTGTCCAAATTCACTTTTTTAAATCATATAACAATGTATCTTCTTTCATAAACTACGTCGAACTAAATTACGTAACGTAGAATAAAATTACGTTTACGATATTTAAGTTTCTCCGGTAGATTTATTTTTCAGACTGCAGTGTGTGTATTAAAATGTTTCGTTGTGTAAAAGAACTGCAAGCAAACAAGTTTCTTTTTCCTGGCACTTAGCCGTCACATTTAATGTTAACTGACGATGTAAATATTACGTTTTTAAATAAAATAAAATAAATCATTTTCTTGAGATAAAAAAATTATTAAATTAATTTATGAACATAACTGAACAGTGTAAATAATTAGCGACACTAATTAAAAGCGCTGTGCTCATTTTTTTTTAAAGTCTCCTTTTCCAGAGTGAATATCTTCCCGTTATATATGGGGATGTCTGGTAACTCTGTTTTGGTAAAATAGCGATCTCAGTGAATAACATAGATTAAAGTATTTTTTTTTATGTCTCAAAGAAACTGAAATTTAAAAAAATTCAATACAGTATTTCTTATTCTTCTTTTCTTATTTGCGATAGGCCTACTGTCAGCTGAAGGCCTTATGCCCACGACGCGCAATAAAACATCGACATATCGTTGTCTACACGTCGTCATGATCCACACAACACGATGAAGGCTGTGGTGGTGGAATGGTTAAGATGCTCGCCTCCCACCGAGGCGAAACTGGTTCGATTCCCGTCGGTGTTGTGTCGGGAATTTTCGTACGCGTGATCGTGCGTGCCGCTGGTCGTCGGATTTTCTCGGGGATCTCCCGTTTTTACCCGCTCTGGTATTCCGGCGCTGCACCATGCTCAACTCGCTTAACGCTCATCGGCTCTCGAGACATCGACGTTAAGAGCCACTCCCAAATTTCTCCACCCTACATTTATGCATGTCACGGTATATGTTAATGCAGTGCTTACAAAATCTCTCACTTCGGGGATATCTTTATACGGAAATTTCTTTGCTCTTCAGGAAAAAAGTCACACTTATATAGTTTTACTGTTTCGCTGGAGTTAATCGGAATCCAAGTAAAAAAAAGAATTACAATTAACAAACATTGCAATTTGCAAGATTAAAACTTTTCATTTTAATAATTTCTCAAATGCACACGATGGATTGTAAAAACGTGTTACCTCTGTCGCGACACGGTGATTGGCACACAGCGAACACGAGACTTCATTGGCCAGTCCATTATAAATGTCGCAGAGTGCAGTAGGTGTGTCCGGTGTAGACAGGACCAATAGGATGAAGGTAAGTGGAAACATAGAGACCAAATACAAGTGGCATTGCTGTAGTGTAGAATATAGGAAGCTCACTTAAATCCTTCCTTAGTGCCAGTAAATTTGTGTCGTCCCCAAAGGGGGGGGGGGGAAACATTTCAAACGAATATTCCGTGACGTATTTCCGCAAATAAAAACTTAACACTATTGAGTTCTGGGCGTATTTATTGACCGTCACGAAAAGCTAGAAGAAACCGGGCTATATATGCAACGACAAGAGCACCAGTTAAACTGGTTTCTGCGTTTCCACTTCCCAACGTTACATTGCCCCATATTACACTCCGCATGCTTGGTTAACCGCCAACCAATTAGGAGGCGAGTTAAATGAGTCCCAAACACAGTGAATTCTAATGTGTTGTGCGGTATATAGCCCATCACGTTCATTTCGGTTAATAAAACGAAATTGTTATTTTTTTGGTCACGTAAATTACAAGTATTATTTCGTTATGATCATCATAAACACTAGCAATGCAATGGAAGCATATCAGCGTGTGTTGTTTCTTCAAGGTTAGAAAAATTGTCATATGATCCGTTGCCCGAGCTGGAATCTGGAATTCTCCTTAATGTGTTCGAAATTTCAGAAAAATTGTGTTTAGCTGTATTCGGGACTCGTCTACGTTGACGCGCTCAGACGCCTTGATGTTTATTTTACGTTCCCGGCACCGCTCCACTCGATCATATGGGGTTTTATGGGTATCGCTGGATTGCTTTTGAGATGCTCTTTCCAACCGTGCACGATTTCTGTATTTAGGCTTGGTTTTTTGTCGAGTATAGGCCGAAATTGTGCTGAGTTTTCTTAATTTTTTTTACATTAAACGCATACATTTCACCATAACCACACCACACAAATGTTCTTATATACGCAATCGATTTATCTTGACGATAGCTGTCGATTGAAACCTAAACGAGCGTCGTAGATTTTCCTACTCAAAGGTTATACTACGCGGAATTTATGAGATGCGGCGAAACGAACCAAAATTTTGGGGGACCCCCCCCCCCCCCCACGGTTACTCACGGGCGACGCTTCGCAGTCCTCACTCAACGTAACATATTCTTTGATCATTTGGCAATCGAGTGGTGTAATTGAATTTTGAATGTAGACGATAGATTTGGAGCTGCGATGACAAACTGTATCCCCCGATTTTGTTATCATCGGATTTTCTGGATAGCCTCCCACTATAGTTGCAAATTTAAAGACGTATTCACGTCAGAAATAGGAGAGCCACGAATAGGGTGATCTAATTCTGTGGCCGCCGCTTTTGGCGCTCTGGAGATCGTGTCGCTGTAGGTACTCGGAGGTACCGCGAGATGTAAACAGTGTTTAAAAACTTGCCGAGCCGGCAATTTGTATTCAGTCACGTGGCCCAGATACGGCGAGGGGGAAAGTCCCTAGCCGTTCCCCCCCCCCCCCCTTACGCGCGGTCGAAGGCAAATGAATTACGTCCTCTGGCGGCGGAATGGCGGTTTCCACAGCGCACGCGATTTCCAGCCCGGGCTAAACGAACGGAAACAAAAGGCGTGCTCTGGTGTTTATGGCCGAATTGCGGTTAACACATTCAGGACTGCGCATATTTACTATAATTTAAGACGAGCTAGAAGTGAATCACCTCTATACACCATAGAAGGAATGTCTACTCTATTGGTAGGGACAAGTGCTTTTCGTGAAAATATTTACGGCCATGCTAGATCTCTACATCTTACGTCCACAACCACAACTTCCTTTGGTTATTGGCCGCGTGTCTACGTGAGAAGACATGTTCTTATTTGACTGCGCCAATAGTAATAAGGCTCTCCGATACTTTACTTTCATGATTCGCGGACAGGCACTTGAGGAACATGACAATCGTCCAACCACGAAAGAGCATGTGGACTAAAATGTTTTGGTGTACAACTGGTCTTGAAATATTTTCGCGAAAAACACCTGTCTCTATCTATTGGTTTCTGTATTCCCACTTACCACTCTTCTATTGGTCCACACCACACTGGGTGTGCTTACTGTGCTCTACGACGTTCCTCATTGGCTGGTCATCAGCCACTGGGGTCGCAGAGCTGATATGCTCCAATCAAATGTCGCTTACTGTGTAAAAGGTTTACAGTCAATGGTGTCCTTTTATCAGGGCATAGAAAAAAAAACATTTTCTGCAGGAAAACCATGGCTGCTGGGATCTATTGTTCTTGTAAGACCCTGTTAAATACCAGAGGAACAATGGCCTTATAACCCTGCGAGTTTTATTTTCAAGGTCGAAGAAATTTTTAACCTGACGTTGCTCGAACTTAGCTCAAGCGATAGTGCAGAATGTGTTAAACATTGCAGTCACAAGTGTCCAATATAAAGGGATAAATATATGTTCGTTTACGGTTACTTCCAACTTTCGTGAAGACCTGTTAAAGTTCTACTTTCAAGTCATTCCTCCGCCTCATGCAAACAAAGCTTATTCGAGTTTATAAAATTACCCCAAAGGGACAATGCACCGTATTTGTGCGTACTCAGTGTAATAATATGTTGCTTGAGAACGTTTTCTTGCTCGGCATTACCAACACACTTTTGTTCTCTATTTTTATTCGTATCTATTATAAATGTTACATAATGATTTTAAAATTAAATATAACTTGAATTTTATGCTGTCAACCCAAGTACAAAACGATTGTTATATATTACATATAGGCAGCGGTAGCGAAATTTTGCGAAAAGATTTTAAGAAAAGTTATATTTGAAATCACTATATATCTTAATTGGCAGAATTACTTTTTGTAACGTCTTAACTGTCTGCACACGAATCACGTAGGAGCCGTGCCGATGTTGCCGAATTCTGAGTGGCCCGGTCAAATATAAAAACTCCTTATGAAGCAGACAGCAACCAATGGCAATGGACAAACTTCTGTTCGATGGTTACCGTTTTGAAGTATACCGTGTACGCATAATTTTTCGCTAAAAATCACTAGCTCTACATATAGGAAACAACCAAACACGTGAAACGTGTGGTGATTGTTCAAAGGTTCGATTTAAAAAGGTGTGTAGAAACAGCGAATAGATTATAGATAGAGCTCTGAAGAATTCGCGGATACATTTTGGGACAAGATAGAATTCTAAACACGTGTGTTTATATAACTCTAGCAATTGGTCCACATCGTCGCAATAAACAGTGACAGCAGACAACAAAAGCGCAGTTGATACCGACATATTTGTACATAATGATATTAGAGTCTTAGCCTGCAGGTCAATGAACTCGCGAATTCTTCTGGTCTCTATCTGTAGATAGATTTTTTCGCGAAATGTTTTCACCACAAGTTGTGTCCCATCACACTTTAGTTCAGAACCACTTTGTTGATTGGATCATTAGAATTGTTAGGCGACTTATCTGTGTGTCCGCGAATCACGGACGGTCAGTATCGTAGAAACGTATTTCTGATTGTCTCATTCGTGTAACAGACTTACAAAGACAAGGTGTCAATAGTCAGGTGAAGACCGAAAGTGCCCACATAGGATAATGAAGTCTAGCCTTCGCGTAAATCTTTTCGAGATAAACAGGTCGTCCTAACTATAGACAGGGACAGGAAAATTTCGCGAATTCATTTAAGGACAATATAGCCGTCCAACATGTGTACACTGAAGTCACCTTTGCAATTGGATCACAGATCATTAGACACGCCCTGGACAAATCTGAACCAATAGCAGACTTGTAAGGAAACAAGTAGCGAGTGTCATACTGCCATGTATGAGGTAACACTGGCTACTCTCTGCGGCAGTAGCCAATGAGCAAACATCTGAGGCTCGAGTGTACACAGGATTGTGGAGTCTAGCCTACAGGTAATTGAACTCGCTAAATTTTCCTATTCTAGATATAGATAATTCCATGGTATGCGGTGCCGTCTAGAACTCTCGCCTCCCCCCTAGGCGAACCGGGTTCGATTTCCGGCGGGTTCGCTTTCGGAGAAGCGCACGTGGGAATCGTGGTGGACGATGCTGCTGGTTGGTGGGTTTTCTCAGGGATCTCCCGTTTACCCCGCCCTAGCATTCCGGCGCTGCTCCATGCTCACCTCGCTTCACCCTCATCGGCTCTCAAGATCTCTCTGTCCCCACTCCACGCCACACCACATCGTCTGCGTGCAGTTATCTATCTGTGTCTAACGTCACGTGAAGCAGTTGAATGCGTTGTTGAAACGCACATGGTTAAAGACAAGCAAAATTCGCGTTATTATTTAGGGACACGTTAAACTTTAAACGCGCGTACATTTGCAATACGCGTCATTGGACCATACTGTATTTGACACGCCCTAGGTAACGCTGCGCCAATCATTAACACTTTAGAGTCATGTGTCCCAATCACGTGCGGTTCATTTAGAAAGGGCGTGGCTAGATATATACGCAACAGCCAATTGGAAAACGACGCCGGCTCCGGTACATACAGTACTGTGAAGCGCAGCCTGTTGCCAAATAATAAGGCGAATTTCGCATGTCTCTACACATGGTGTTTCCTCGATAAGGACGCCCAAAATAATAAAGCGAATTTTGCAGGTCTCTACCAATAACGAATTTGGATCTCAGCTGAAGTGTCATGAAATCAAACTGGTCGCGAAATTCGGGTGTCCCGACGAAAAGATTTCATGAAAAACGAAAAGGCACCTCGTCAATTCTGGGTTACTCCCGAAATGAGCATCTTTGCCGCATTCTCTCGAACCGCTTCTCAGGCATCTATTCCCGCATTTCATGCGGAGCGCCAAGATAGCACCCGCGGATTTGCAGCTCGAAACCACCTCCCCCCTCCCCCCCCTCGTGCTAACCAAACCACCCTCTGCGACCCGTCGCTTCCGTTCGGCAGTCCGTCGACACGCGAATGAAAACGTTCGGGGGAGTGTTTCGTCGGCGATAAGACGGAATACTTGGTTTTCGCCCAGCGGACTGGAAAACTCATCCTTCGCAGCACTGCTGACAGCCAGGCAATTCTCGGTAGATTCAACCCCCCCCCCCCCGCAACACCCCTTCGCTCTTCCAAACCCCAACCCCTTAGCCCCTAGCGATCTGTCCTCGAAGGCAGCCAATCCGAAGGAGCCACCCACCCCTGCCGCCCACACACACACACACACACACACAACGTACCAACCCCTTCCTCTTTCCCCCCGGGGGAAATGTACAGGCGCGACTCTGTCCCGAGACTTAGTTCTGTCGGGCTGCCTTCCAGTTCTCCAGCTCCAGTCAAGGTCACGACGGCGAACGTCCTCGCGGAGGTCAATACCGACTTGCATAGTACGACCGAAAGGGTCGCGGTGGCTGGGCGGTTACACTGCCCGCCTCCCACCAAGGGGAACCGGGTTCAATCCCCGGCCGGGTCCCTCCCGGATTTTTCGCAAGTGGGAATCGTGCCGGACAATGCCTCTGGTCGCCGGGTTTTTTTTTTTTTTTCGGGGATCTCCCGATTACCCCGCCCTTTCATTCCGGTACTGCTCCACACTCACCTCACTTCACCCTTATCGGTTCTCAAGACCTCTCTGTTAACCCTTTAGGACGGCACAAATCTACTGACACTGAAGACAAGGTAGAAGTGAGGTGCCTATATGCTCATCTACAGCAATATCAGTCGTGTTGGTCCTTGTATTTCCACTTACCTATGTTCTGTTGATCCTATCTACACCGGTCACGTTTTGACTGGGTATCAATTAATGTGTCGCGACAGATGTGATAGGTTTTACAGTCCACCGTGTTCATTTGAGAACTCATTAAAAATAACAGTTTTGTTCTTATGAAATTAAGTGTTGACTAATTCTCATTTTTTCACTTAGACACCGATATAGGCCAGCGAAACAGCAAAACTATAAAAGTGATAGTTTCGTCTTCAACAGCATAGGCATTTCCACATGAACGTAGCCGCGAGTATATACGTGCATACTCCTCAAAGGGTTAAGAGCCGCCCAAATCTCTTCAATCATATTATTTTAAGTGTAACATAGTTTACGCTCTGTCGTGTTTATTTACGCATTGACGTTTTTTTTGGAGACAGCGATTTATCACGGGATAATTCGACTGTCCCCTAATATTAAACGTGCTCTACACATCTAAGACATTTTTATTTAGCTATTGGCTGTCATGCATGTATGAAGCTATTATCCCATTTGATTGGACGAGTGAGTATTCTGATACTCTAAGAGAAATGTTTTAATTGGTTGGGCAAAGAACTGAGCCGAGACAACAGCCTGACCCTCCGGTCATAAAATAATAAACTAACTAGAGTTTTTCTGAAGATCAGCAGCGATTTTTCGGTATCTCGTGTTTCTTTCCACGAAAATACTTGTTAACGAGTCGAAGTATTCATGCTATATTAAACTATATTGGGGCGATATTTTGTCTTCAAGTGTGGAGGTATTTACGCATTATTTTTTTGTTCGGATCTACAGTTGGGTATACCGTTCAATATGCTGATGGACGGCTATGCCTAAGAAGCAATTTCGACAGTCGCGAAAGGCGATGGGGAACGAGACCATCCAGCTGAGCTTCGGCCTTACCGGCCGACCTCGCGAATCCCAGTTCTAAGGCCCCCCCCCCCCTTTTACCATGACCCTGCCAAAGCCTATACCCACATGCTTGAGATTCTCTCGTACCCTCCGCGTTTTTTCTATCTCCATAGTCTCCAAGTGTACCCCTCTCAAACTCGCGAGTGTTTTGGCGTTTCGTTTGCCGAATCACGCACAAGGTAATACTCTAGTCAAAAGCGGCAGGGCGAAGCGGGAGGGTGGGGGTAGGAGGGAACAGAGGGTGCCAGTACATAATCCCTACACCCCATACCAGCCGCGGCGACCGAGTAGGAATAAATTAGGTCGCGAGGGGTGGGAGGGCTGGTTTGAAATTAAAAGATAATGCCGCTAACCCGAGGGGGTCGAAAGCATGCCGCTGCATGCGAATCGTTAAAACTCTTCCTCCCCGGTACCCCCCTCCCCTTTTACCAACCCTCGAGGGGTTTTTTTTTTTTTTTTTTTTTTTTTTCCGCAAATAAGTTCACCTCTTCTGCGGCAGGGCACACTGACTCGCAGATAAGCCACACCATCCGACCAAGCGGCGTGTTCGTGCGAAAAATAAATGTTTTGCAAGATTCCGCTCTCACGTTACTCTCTCTCTCTCTCTCTCTCTCTCTCTCTCTCTCTCTCTCTCTCCCCCCCCCCCCCAAATTCCCTCACCCTTTCTCACCTCCACCCGGTTAAGATAATTTCTGAAATAAATTTAAATAGAATAAGAGACGACTTGTGTTTCTTTAACCGTAATTGGTCGTAAATTATTCGCCCAGGGTTGCAACTCTAACCTTGCAATTTTTATTTCGCGTGTAACTCCAGTAGAATATTTCGCATGTTTCACTGGTTACCTGAATTAATAAAGAAGGGCGCGTGTATAAAAATACGAGGTGAAATACGATTCTTTTTTTTAAATGCGTAATTGCATTTTAAAATTAGAATGTTCGTTGAATAACAAAGAGTGTTAAAAATTACCTGTTCGTGAGCAACCCGAAGTGTCAGTGAATTAAAATATAATTTCTGTGATTAAACTTAAGATAACAGTGTTTGTTTGCTTGGAAAATTAATTTTAAAACCCCTTTAAATGTACGCGTGGTTCCTGGCTCTGAAAAAGATAGTTCTAATACGAATAATAATTATCTGCTGTATTATTTCACTGTAAAGTAATACGTAAATTTGAGCGTATTTATACTCGTGTGATTATTTAGTCGTAAACTATCAAATGTAGAATACATTAGCGGCTAATGAATCGATTGAACGTGATTTTCGTTAGCTCGGCATCGTATTAGGTAGTTTCATAATTGATGAAAAAGCAAATAAAATGACAGGGAAAAAATGCACATGATGTCATACCGCTAACAAAAAAAAAGTGCCCCGCCTCTTTGCGGTAGGGCTAATACTCTTGAATATTTTATAACTAATGAAACGTAATGGAGTAAACTTCAAATATTTTCAAGAATTAACAGAACAACTACATTAAAAGTAAATAAATATTCAAGCAAAAGAGAAGCGTTTTACGGCATACGCATAAAAGTAAAATGAACAAAAATAAATAACGTATAAACGATAAATTTCCAATGATTAAAATTCATATTTGAAAGGGCCTAAAGTTTCTGAATATAGATGTGAATTAAAAATATTCCGTTTTTTTCCAGCTCGTTATAAAATGTGATGTTTATATTCATTTTTGAAGAAATGTTTTTTTTTTTTTTTTTTTTTTTTTTATTATCAGTTATAAATTAGTTACGGAAAATTGGGAATTATGTCCATCGCCAGTTTTGCAGAAAGCTTTTTTACATTAAAATAAGATAAAAATTTGTTACGAAACGAAAGTGAATTAAACAAAGGATAAACAATGTTAGATTCTTAAAGTTATTAATATTCACTTTGCACATTTGTATTCTACACCACAGATAAAAATATTTAACCAGTTCAGTCTGCGTGTTTATAATCGAGGTCATGTGACACATGAAGATTACGTATGACAGGTACTGCGCACACTGAGGCATCATTATCCAGTGTTTTGAGCGCATTCTGTGAGAAAAAATATTATATGTTGAAGTATCAGTGCATCACTCGTTTGTAGGGCCAACTGTTTTTTCGCGAAAAGATACACGCGGAGGCAAGACTTCAATATCCTATGAGTACGCTTGCAGTCCCCATCTGCCTATTGGCCCGCTTGTCTTTGTGTGAAGGTAGTCCGTTACACGAGTGAGCCAATCAGAATTAAGTTTCCCCAACAATGACCGTCCGTGAGTCGCGGGCAGACAATTAAGATGCGTAACGATAATTTTAATGATTCAATCACCAAAGTGGTTCTGATCTAACGTATTTAGGAAACACAACTTGTCCTGAAATATTTTCGCGAAAAATAGGTGCCCCTTACTCATTTGCAGACACATGCAAATTTCGCGTTATTATTTGTCTGCACGGTAGTCTTTACCGTCCTATGTACACTCGAGCCTATGCAAGTTGTATATTGGCTTCTGCAAACGTGAGGAGCCATATTCTGTTTTGAACTTGTGAGACATGATTGGGCTATCGTCGATACCGGATTCCGATTGGTTCAATGCCGCCCACGGCATGTCAAACAACTGTAGCCCAACGGAAAGAGCAGAATTAACTCATACGTTTTTTTTTAACTCTATTCTGTCTTCAAATAATAATGCGGATTTTGTAGGTCTCTATACTCATTTGTGAATGGCTAATACTGACATCGACGAATACGCAGTAAGTTGTTCACACACTGCAAAAAAAAAAAAATTGTAATTTTTACTGAGAAATTTTTGTTTTTTACAATTTATTGTAACAGTACAAATATTTCTCTTGTAAAACTACTAGGGCTGTGTTTGTAATAAGTACAACTCAATAAATATTTGTACTATACTGACCCGTTTCCACGAGCTTCAGCAAAATGGCGGACACTCAACAACTTAAAACCGTATATAGCTGTGCAGAAAAAAAAAAACTATGGGTGATGTAAAGTGTAGTTGCGTATAAAAAAAATGTATTGCAAGTTTGAATAAAGCAAAACACTTAAAACAACTCAAATAATAATAATAAAACAATCATTTGAATAAACCTTGCCTTATTATTCATTAACTATTAATGTTTCCTAGCTACACAGAACTCTGCAATCGGCTCTCAATACCTCGTTATTAACAGCCCATATCTCTTAACAACAGAACTCTTTAAATGAAATAAATGTACCTGTTCTTCTTAACTAGCTAACTTCATAATATTTTAGACACTTGCAGCTAAATTTATTGTAAAAATAAACATTTAGCTTGCAAGTCCAGTTGGTCTTGTGGTTAAGGGTGCCGGCTAATAATACAAGGGATGGACGTTTCATTCCTCGTGCTGAAAAAGTGTAACTTTAGTTTTTCGTAAATTATATTATGAAATGGATTTTTTTTATAGTTATTCTCTGATATTAATTTATCACGCTTGTTTTCTAGAAGAAAGAAAAAAATAATTTCATACATACTTCTCAATAATGTTAGTTGTAATACAAGGCTACCATTTGTAATATTACTAATAAATGTTTTGGAAATTTTACATGAAAAGTCTTTGTAGTTTTACAAAGGATTCCCTTGGCGACCAGTGCACATTAGAATACTAAACGTCTCCAACACTTGAGCTCATACACTTTATTCGGGATTGAAATTTTTAACCCATTCAGACCCAGTGTACACATTTGTGCACATAACGCAATTGTACGTCATTTTTTGTCTGTTCTGTCGACTGAGAAGATCAATGATCAATTATCAGAGATCTGCAAAATTCGCGCTATTGTTTGGGGACACGTAAAACTTCAAACACATGTACCTTTGCAATACGTTTGCATTGGATAATAATTAATATGACACGCCCCTGGTAACTCTGCGCCAATAAATGAACACTTCGCAATAGTGTGCCCCAATCTCACGCAGTTCAGTCAGAAAGGGCGTGACTCCACATCTATGCGGCAGCCAATGGAGAAACGACACCAGCTCGAGTATATACAGGGCTGTGAAGTTTAGCCTGATGCCAAATAATAACGCGAATTTTGCACGTCCCTACCAATTATGTTAGCTTTGGGTAAATTATTCGCAAACCGCCTTACCAGTTTAGGGCATAAATGATTCATATAACTGTAGCCGAACTTATAGTGTTCGTCGCCCTTCCTAAGGGCGTGGCAGCGAGACTTACACACAACCCTTCAAGAACCAATCCACAAGAGAATGAGAACAAGATCAAATTTATTTAAAGATTTCTGGTTAAAAGACAGACAAACACATGACTTCCTTAGCATAACGTGTATGATTTATTTGTAGAAATATTTCAAAGTTTACACAGGATTGTGGAACATAATAATGATTTATTATTTATATTCCCAGTCACCCAGAAAATGTGGACACTGATTAAATTTCAGATGGGCTCAGAATATTTATACAATGGCGCCGTTTTTAAATGTAAAATACAAATACCCATTAAAATTCTACTAGATACGCTAGAATTTCGCATACAAGTGGTACTTAAAAACAATTATAATTTAAAACTTGATGTCTCTCTTGTGACACTTAACGCAGATCCACGTGACTGCTATAATCCTACTCCAAGTTTAAGTGTGTCATCATAAAATATTTAAGATTCCTGGGTGTCCTCGATTTCTGAACAAGTATTAAAAAATGGGCTCATACAATTAATTACTCCTTTTAAAAGCCCACGCGGCTATATTTTCATTTTTAGCATTTTTTCGACAATTTCCCGAATACTTAAATATTTTTTTTAGTACTGGCAGTGGAGTATTTCTCGACTCCTAATTTATGCTCACTCTTTAGAACTGTCTAGCAATACTGGCATTGACGAGAGAGTCAATATTTTATTAAAGTCCAAAAAAGGCACAAATGACTCTAATGTTCCCATTTTTTTACACTTTAAGAATTTAGAGAAACGTAGTTTTATGAGGCGCGTGCCTCAAGTGTACAGTTCATTGGCTGAGACAGCTAAACAAGTGTTGTGGCGACTTAAGTACAAAAACCTGAAATCGTACATTAAAGTGGATCTGTGAGGGTTAATTTGTTTTACCTGTCAGTAATCATAAAGTGAAAAATCAACAGACCTATCCCTGAATGAGGTTAGTTGTTTGCTTCCAGTGGTAGAAAACTAATTCAAAGATGGAAAATTGTACCGTACATTGAGTGTCTAAGATAGTTAAAGAGTGTGTGGTTATAAATTGTAAGTGAGAACTATAATAATCCGCGATTTCGTTTGAGGAATATATATAGGCTGCCAGTTCGCGTTGTCCTCTTGTTACAAGCGCCTAAGACCCACAGTTTCCGTTTAAAACACGCGAAGTTTTCAGCGGCGAGACAATGCCTTGCTCAAGGTACACGCGGAGGTAAATACATCGTAGACAACCGATATTGGGCCGACTGTGGGAAACCTAGCAAAGCAACACAATCATATGTTCTACATACATACTGATCGTAGCTATGATCTTGCTTAGGCACGCCTATGTATTCAAGTGAGTCGACAAGTAACACACAACTGCACAGCACGATAACTATTATGATGGTCAGTGTACAAGTTTTCCTTATAGAGTTGATCAACTGCGACAGTACCCAATAACTCGCGGGTTGACGTGGTTAGGGTACTTCTGCTGGTACCAATTACATGCTTTCAGACCACTGCAGCCAGCCGCACCGTACACCAAATGCATGTCGGTCAATTCCTCCCGTGTAAACCTCGGCATGCTTTACAGCGCACTATAGTCCCACATTTGTGATGCTTTCGGGAATAGTCGGTCCAATATCGGTAGCTTACGTGGTGTGTACCTGCGCGTGTACAAGTACTGCCTACGTGTCAGGCGTTGTATCGTCGCCGCTGAAAGCTTTTGTGTCCGTTCTAACCCTTTGCGGAGTATGGGCGTATATAAACGAGGTTACGTTAATGGGGACATTTCTTTGAGCTTTGAAGACCAAACTAACACTTATATATTTTTAGTGTTTCTCTGGACCTCATTGGAATACAAGAAAAAGGTTATAGAGACTGTTTGTATTTCAGTTCGTAAAAATAAAATGTTTGTTTTCAATCATTTCTCAGATGAACGCGATGGTCAGTGAAACTTGTGACCTCTGTCACGACCCATTAATTGGTAAGCAATCAACGCACGACTTCATTGGCTGACGGCCAGCCAATAATAAACGTTGCGGAGTACAGCAAGTGCAGCCAGGACCAATAGGACTTTGGTAAGTGTAAACACAGAGACCAACAAGACTGATTATTGCTGTAGTGGAGAACATAGGCAGTTCACTTCAAACTTGTCTTCAGTGACAGTAAATCTGTGCGCTCCTCGAAGGGTTAAAAGGAAACGTTGGGGCCTAAGCATTTGCAACACGAGGACATATTTGTTTTTGGTAGACAGCAAAATAATTTCAGTAAATCGTGAAGGCAAAATAATTGTACGCAATAAGAGGGTGGGCACCCCTATTATTTTTATGAAGGCGCAAGTTTTTAGCTCCGGTTGTTTCATAGGTTGGCGGTCTCGATAACACTGGACATTGTCCACAGAATTGTTGTTTAATTCCACACCGTTTATGATATTTTGCAAATATTAAATTTATAAATTCGATTTTCAAGGGCTTATATCTCCCTTAGGAATTTAGCTAGGCTATAGGCTGCGCTGCATATGTCGACCTCATTTTCCACAAGGAATCACCTCACGAATAATTTCGAGCTAGTTTCGGAACAGCGTATATATAAACTTCTACGAAGGTCTAGCTTGCCTCCGAAATACAACAGATAATGAGGGGATTCCTAAACACAGAGATAACGTTCACCCGGAACAAGCTGTTCATGGTAAAGTGAGCACTTTTGAGGCTCTAGCTACTTTTTACTTTCAGCCATTTTTTTATACTTTAAACACATTTTAAAAATAAATATTTTCTTTTAAGTAATAAACACGGCGTGTACACCCCACAGCTCTTGAAAGTTAACGACTAAAGCTAAAATAAAATATTATATTTATTGACTATTATTCGAAACGAGAGGGCTTTCAAAAGTGCTCACTTTACCGTGAATAGCCTGTAGATAAGGACAGGTGTTTTCCGCGAAAATATTTATGGCCATGCTATACTTCAATACCATACGTACACAAAAACTTCCTTTGGTTATCGGCCGCGTGTTTACGCGAGAAGAGATGTTCTTATTTGACTGGGTCAATCTGAATCAATTACTCCGATGGAGAACGTCCATGATTCGCGGACAGACACTTGAGGCACGTGACATTTAAAATCACCCAACCACGAAAGTGCATACGAACAAAAGTGTTTTGGAGTACAGCAGGTCTTGAAATCTCTTCGCGAAACTCACCTGTCCCTGCCTATAGAAAGAGATACCGTCCTGGGACGATGTGGAAGTGACAGTTGACCGATGACATATCCGACCACGTTACAGTTTTGTAATCCGCACGGGGTTAGCCCCGGGGGTCGTAAAAATAAGGTTTGAGGTCCACCACGTCCATTCCTTCTTTCCTGAACAGGGTCGAGAACCCACGTATACACCTGGGGATTCCACCCCCCCCCCCCCCCCCCAAGCACTTCTAACCCAAGAAGCGCAATTTCGTGAAACACCTGCCTGTTTGGAATCTTCATCGTCTCCCGGACGCGCAGTATTTCTTCCCCTCCAGCTGGAGAAGACGTCACACGAAACTTCCCTCCTCCCTCCCCGCGAGTGTACCAACCTCACTAGCACACACCCAGGAGATTCCATAGGGATGCACTGGCCGGGCCTGAGATTTTATCTCTCCGGCGGACGAGCTCCGCCTACAACTCACTGTTGCGGGGACAGGCTGCCCAGCCCAACCTTCCCAAATCCCCTAGCAATCTCTTTCGCCCGATACCGCAAACCCGGGGATCCCTAAGACACAGCCCAGCCCGTCAGTAAACCGGACGTGTGGGCGACTTCTTCTTTTTTTTTTTTTTTGTTTCCGCACTTCCCCACCACCCTTCTAAACCGGCGGCGTGTCTTCTAGGAGACATGGAAGTTTTCCCAGCTTCAGGGAAATACGAAACCAGAAATTAACCTCTTGACGTACGTACGTTCACGGTAAAATGAGCACTTTCGAAAGCCCTGCTTAAGATCTACTTACATGCAAGTTGTGTATTCTTACGCCTTATGTAAAACTGACATTGCCATGGGCCTCATCACTTTATTCATGCGTCGATCAAGTGAAACTGCGAAGTTAATAGAAAAGTAAACATTTCATGAATATGCTAATTTTTACACACTGACCCTTTAAAAAGAACAGAAAGAGTAAGAAATAATTTAAATGATCACAAATGGTTACTTAACCCTTTTTATTCGACGTTAAGATATGGAACTACTTTCCCTCTATCGTTATTAACATTACTGGGAGAATGTCACTCAGAGGGAGAGGGCACCCGTTAAAATATATGCAGGTAGGTGCAGTGACTTTTTTTTTTAAAAAAGGTTGACTTCAAAAGCGTTAGTTTCAGATGTTGCGAAAGAAGAAAATTTATGGTGTGTACAGTACTTACCAATTTCTAACAACCGCCGACACTTTCGAACTTATGGAAAGGGAGTCAATGGACCCATGGTACAAGAAGCAACCAATCGTAAAATAGTTTGTGTGTCAGCATAAGCCAATAGCATTGCTCGGGGAAAGGCAAGCTCCGTGCTGGTACTAGCTTCTGACTTCGTACAGCACCGAACAAGACTTCGTCGATTCTGCAAACATGCCAGACGCGAAAGAGTATACTAGGAATGTGTTAACCCTTTGAGGAGGGTACAAATTTACCAACACCAAGGACAGATTTGAAGTGAACTGCCTATATTCCACACTACAGCAATATCATTTTGGTTGGTCTCTGTATTTCCACTTACCATTATCCTATTAGTCCTGGCTACACCGGACACGCCTGCTGTACTCTGCAACGTTTATTACTGGCTGGCCGTCGACCAATGAAGTCTCGCGTTGACTGTGCACCGATTAACGTATCGCGATAGAAGTAACAAGTTTTACAATCCATCTTGTTCGCTTGAGAAATTATTTAAAAGTACAGTTTTATTCTTAGAAACTGGAATATCGACTAGTTGACATTTTTTACTTTGATTCCGATAAAGTCTAGCGAAATAGTAAAACAATAAAAGTGTGAGCTTTGTCTTCAAGAGCAAATAACTCTTCATATAAACGTAGCCCCGAGTATATAAGTGCACACTCGTCAAAGGGTTAAGGGGTTAATAGAGTCGTGGAAGACTTGCATAAACACTTTCAGCCATGCATTGATTCATGATCTCATATGTTGCAACCAAGTAAAATTCTTAACCGTCTCATTTTCTTTTAGATCAGTACGTTCTTAATTCTCATATCTATGGCAACATGTTCTTGCGCAAAGAAAAATTCTATACTGGTTAGACTTTAATATTCTATGTATAGGCTATTCACAGTAAAGTGAGCACTTTTGGATACCCTCTCATTCGAAATAATGGTCAATGAAAAAAAAATATATATATATTTGCCTTTGATGTTAACTTCTGAGTGCTGTGGAATATACACACTATGTTTGTTACTTACACGGTGATATTTATGTAAGAACGTAGTTACACGATAAGATATGGCGGAAAGGAAAAAGTAACTGGGGCCTGAAACGTGCTCACTTTATCGTGAACAGCTTATACACACATTTAAATTTCCTTCGGTTATTGGTAGGGATAGGAACATTTCGCGAGTTCATTTCAGGACAAGGTAGATGTCAAACATGTATACACTGAAGTTTGAGTTTGCAATTGAATAGTAGTACATTAGACACGCCCTGGACTACTCTGAGCCAATAGCAGACTTGCAGAGAAACAAGTAGCGAGTGCCATACAGCCAGGTGTGGAATAGCACTAGCTACTCTCTGGGGCAGCAGCCAAAGGACACACATATGAGGCTTGATTGTACACAGCACTGTGGAGTCTAGGCTACAGGTCACTGAACTCGCGAAATTTCCCTATCTCTAGTTATGGGACTAGTGTCTTTGTGGAAAGACATTTCCCTACCTGGCTGAACCCGTCAGAATTAATTTACTTAGACAATGAGCGTCCTCATCCGTGGCTATATACCGTCACTAGAGACATGCGAAATTCGCGTATTGTCATCTGGCATCAGGCTGAACTTCACAGTACTGAGTATACCGTAACTGGCGTCGTTTACCCATTGGCTGCTACATGGACGTCAAGCCACGCCCTTCATAACTGAACTGCACGTGGTCGGGGCACACAATTGTGAAGTGTTCAATGGTTGACGCAGCGTTAACCAGGGCGTGTCCGTTACAGTGTGGTCCAATGACAGGAGTATTACAAAGGTACGCGTGTTTGATGTTTGATGCGTCCCCCATTATAATAACGCGAGTTTTGCAGATCTCTACTTATAGCAACTGCATCTTGTGCGTGACAGTAATGTCGTCCGGATTAACTGCTCTCAAAGCAAAGTTCTTTGTGCACTCGAGCATCAGTGTTGAAGGCTGTTCACGATAAAGTGAGCAAATTTTAAGGCCCAACCAACAGGCATTAACCACTAATAAATATTTTAATCGCAGCCTAAGACGTTAAATTCTGAGTGTAATGAAATGTTTACACTGTTTGCAGATCACATAACAATGTTTATATTAAAAAGAGGTCAAAAGAGAAAAACTGGCTGAAAGGAATTAGCAGGTTCTTAAAAAAAGCTTACTTTACCATGGACAGCCTATAATTGTTAATTGGCTGTTGGTTCTTGTTAAGGATAGGACAAATTCGCGAGTTCAATGACCTGTTGGCAAGACTCAACAGTCCTCTGTATACTCGAGCCTCAGATGTTTGTCCATTGGCTGCTGACACAGAGAGTAGCCAATGTTACTCCTCACCTGCGAGTATGGCACTAGCTACCTGTTTCCTTGCAAGTCTGGTATTTTGGCCCAGAGTCGTCCAGGGCGTGTTTAATAAACTGTTATCCAATTACAAATGTGACTTCGGTGTACACGTATTTGAAGTGCATATTGTCCTCAAACGAATACGCGAAATTTTCCTATCCCTAGTTCTGGTATTACAGCTAACCAGGAAGCACCGGGTTCGATCACTGTTTTCTTGCAGGTTTTTTATTGGTTGAAAATCGCCCTTGGCATGGCAAAAAAAAAAAATACTGATCGAATAGAAAGAGAAATTAAACTGTATATGTGGTTGAAATTTAATCTGCCCCCGAAACAATTCGGGAAATTTCTGTTTTGCGGGAATGCAAGAGTGGGGGAAATGGAGGATCCCGAGAAAACCCACCGATCAGCGGCATGGCCCAGCACGATTCCCTCTTGCGACATTCCAAGGAGACCCGGCCAGGGATCAAACCCGGTTCGCCTTGGTGGGAGACAAAGCAGTCTAACCACCCAGCCACCACGGCCCCTCGTCTCTCTTGAAAAAAAAAATCTGTATATATATTCCATCACAGTTTAGAAAGTTTGTGATGCGTATAAAACCGAAATATCACTCTTTATTTTGGCACTGATTTAAACGTTACATTTTAATAAGAGGACCCGCGTGATGCAATGGGTAGGACGCTCACCTCCTACCAAGGCGAGCCGGGTTCGATTCCCGGATATTCACATGTGGGAATCGTGCCGGATTAGGCCGCTGTTAGGCAGGTTTTCTCGCGGATCACCCCCCCCCTTCCGGGGGTACTTTCATTCCGGTGCTGTTGCATACGCACCTCGCTTCGCCCTCATCGGCTCTCAAGACCTGGCGGTTAAGAGCCACCCAAACTTCCCAACTGTTCATGTTGTTGGCACTGTACGTCGTGATGTCTACCGAGGAGTCTAATGACTCTCCTACCCGACGCGAAACTGGCACACCTAGATAGCTCTTTGCATCGTGCGCACTTTAGGGGGGGGGGGGGGAGAGGGCCTGGCGGAACTAATGACTTCTCCAGGGAGGATCACTTAGAGTAATTGCGGCTGGCATTTTGGTCCAGGGAGTTACAAGCAAGGGAGGAGCATTTGCTGGCGGGAGTGGTAGCTGGGCACTGCGCAACATCCCTTGCGGTGTCAGGGGTGTGTGCAGGACCTCGCAATCAAGTTTGCACGCCCTCCAAACCTCCCCCACAACGCCCCAACTACGTCGCAGGCCGGGAGAGTGATGGAAGTGTGTGTGTGTGTGTGTGTGTGTGTGTGTGTGTGTGTGTGTGTGTGTGCTGTCCGAGAGGAGCCTGTTTCTCCCTCAAGGCTATTCAGCACACTGGAGTCAGACGTCCCTGGAGAACGCTACACAGTGTCTGCTGTTGTCCACTCCTCCCTCACCCCTTCTGGTCGTCTGCACGTGCCTCTGTACGGAGAGCTCCACAGCCTCTTCACTGGAGCCCGCAAAGGGTCGGGCAGTGCCTTTCGAATGGCTTCAAAAGACATTCTGATGTCACCCGCATTTCACTAGCACCATTAACACAGAGTGGTGCATAAATTAACGCTACGTTAACCCATTCAGACACAATGCAAACAATTGTGTGTAAAGAAATTTAGGCTGCTCCTAACAACGTGGTCTTGGGAGTCGATGAGGGTGATTCAGGTGAGTATGGACCAGAGCCGGAATAAAAGAGTATGGGAAACGGGAGATCCCCAAGAAAACCCACCAACCAGCGGCATCCTCCGGTACGATTCCCACATGCGAAAATCCGGGGGTACGGGGTTTGAACGCGGTTCGCCTTGGTGGAGGGCGAGTAGTCTATCCGCTCGGCCATCGCGGCCCCCGCAAACAATTGTGTACTCTCTAAATTCTAACCAGTGGAATACAACTGATTCGGAGTCAAATTCAACTCATAGAATCAATGAAAATCGCTTCACTTAGAATCGGTGGGAAACCACTGGCTATTTCATTGAAACAGTTTCACTGAGTGAACAAGTTATAGCCAACTGCGTACGGCAAATTAAATATTGCTGTTATTGAATTTAACCAAATCATTACAAGAAATATACTTACTTCTGATAGTCGCTGTATATACTGTTAAATGTAATTTGAAAATAACTAGAAAAAGTTTGTGGTTGACAGGATTTGAATCCACATCATACTGATTTTAGACCGTTACCTTATTAATTAAGGTACCAAGCCAATGTTAACTTCAAAGTGGAAAATACATGTGCTATACGTCTTTATCGAAAATATGTATCTCTGCATTGTATATTCTTCTTCGTCGTTTTTAGTTTAATTGGTAACATTAGGACTGTTAAAACAAATAATACGTATGAATGCACTCACTTCACGACAGTTAATGCATTTTGAACCTTCAAACCAACCCTAGCCGCCATGATAATTACGTTTAAAACGAAATGAAAGTCATAAAGAACGGAATGGAAGACTGAATGTTCATGTTGCCTCGTGAAATGGTATGATATAAAACGAAACTCATCTACAAATATATTTTTTTATTCCTTTTATTACTTTATGAGTAGTTTTTTTCATTTGATATACGTTATTTAACTGAGTCATTAGTCAAAAACATAATAATTGAAAAACAGTGAAAAAATGGTTAATGAATCAGTGAAAAATGTTTCTGAATCGATACAGACGTGCAAAGTTCGCGTTATTATTTGGCATCAGGCTGAACTTCACAGTACTGTATGTACCGGAGATGGCGTCGTTCTTCCATTGGTTGCTGCGTAGATGTCAAGCCACGCCCTTTCTAACTGACCTGCGCGTGATTGGGGCACACAACTGTGAAGTGATCAATGATTGGCGCAGCGTTACCTAGGACCGTGTCTGATACGGTATGGTCCAATGACAGACGTATTACAAAGGTACTCGTGTTTAAAGTTTAACGTGCCTCCAAATGATAACGCCAATTTCGCAGGTCTGTAATAATTTTGTTTATTGACAGGATAAAGTACATACAGTCCACATAATTGACAACACATTACAATAAGTGAGAATGATACAGCACAACAGCCACAAATAAAATGCTTTTCTGTTGTTCGTGAAATCGCAAAGCCGAAGGCAACATAAGGAATAACTTGGGCAATGACTGCAATAGAATAAAACATAGTAAATATATAAGGGAACTAACTAAAGCCTCAAAATTGGTGAAACGAAAATAACGCGCGTGGTTCAGCATATTAAAAATCATATGATGTAGACTTCAAGGTTTGTATACACATTGAGTTACGTAAACAATTTTGCATTTTTAAAATAATGTGTTGTTATAGGCTGTTTACGGTAAGGTGAACACTTTTTAAGGCCCTCCCAACAGGCATTAACCAAAAATAAATATATCTTATTTAATAAATATTATTAATCATGTGACAATATAGTGAAATCCAAATGAGAAAATAATGCTCAGAAGGTCAAAAAGCACCGGGCGAGTCGGAGGAGTCCATCGCCACTGCACTAAGGGGTAAGGTTGTCCGGTTCAGTAGTGACAGCGGCCGAGTACGGTTGGGCGAGAGCTGCACCACGCGCTCATATCGCCCGTCGGAAAAAAAAGTAAGTCGCGGAGCGCGGTATTTAACGGGGCGGTAGTAGCGATCGATGTTATCAGTTTGGCGTGTATAGCGCCAGGGCAGAGTCACGTGGTGTCTCTCCCTCTAAGCTGCGCCAATATTTGTTTATTATTTAAAATTTACTGTAATTACATATCTACTTTGTGTCCACAAGTTGCTGTTAAGATACGCCAATTTTGCTGGTGTGCGCGACTGGAGTTAGCAATACAAGCTTCTGTTTCACCCAGTGGCGTGTGGTGAGGTGTTTCAAGGTTAGCTGGCGCTTGCCAAGTGCTGTACACACTCGGCGAACGCAGCAGGATGTATTGCGGCCACTCACGAGAGGGTGGCGAGGCACCCATTACACACGTGCTGTGACGTCAACTGCACTGCTACGTTTAAGTGGCCGATGTGTAAACTAGGAAAGTATTTGGTATAGCACAGTGCAAAACACAGTGTTATAAATCAACTTTTTAGTAATATTCATACGTAAAATGGGCTGAGGAGCCCAGCTGAATAATGAGACATGGTTACTCAGAGCACAACTGTTTGATGGCCTTTTATTGAACATGATCTTACAATAAAATATTACGTGATTATTAAACGGGGGAGCTTATATGGACTATTATTATTATAGACTAACCTGTTATGACTATTTACCACACACCACAACTACTGTAAGCTAATTTGGAAAGTACCCACCTTAAACCTTTGAGGACTATGCACGTAATATACTCGGGGCTACGTTTATACCGAAATTTATTTGCTCTTGAAGACAAAGCTCACACTTTTATAGTTTTGCCGTTTCGCTAGAATCTATCGGAATCTAAGTAAACACTGACAACTAGTCATTTTTCAAACGAACACGATGGATTGTAGAACTTGTTACTTCTATCGCGATACATTAACTGGTACACAGCTACCGCGTGACTTCATTGGTCGACGGCCAGCCAATAATTAACGTTGCAGAGCACAATAGGCGTGTCCGGTGTAGCCAGGGTCAATAGGACGATGGCAAGTGGAAATACAGAACCCAGCCAAAATGCTATCGCTGTATTGCAGAATATAGGCAGCTCACTTCAAACTTGTCCTCAGTGCTAGTGATTTTGTGGCGTCCTCAAAGGGTTAATCATGATGCCGGAGGTTCTTTCCGGTAAGCGGTTATCGACGCCCGGACATATCCATCTTTGAGTCCTTCTCTCGGCGATGACTTGACGAGAAAGACGACGCACCCAGTGTATCGCTGGCTTATATGCAGGGATAGGAACATTTCGCGAGTTCAACGACATTTAGGCTAGACTCCACAGTCGTGTGTACACTCGAGGCCTCAGATGTTTGTTCATTGGCTGCTGCCCCAGAGAGTAGCCATTGTTACTCCACACCTGGCAGTATGCCACGCACTACTAGTTTCCTTGCTAGTCTACTATTGGCTCAGAGTCGTCCAGGGCGTATCTAATGAACTGCGATCCAATTGCAAAGTTGACTTCAGTGTACACATGTTGGACGTCTAGCTTGTCCTGAAATGAACTCGCGAAATTTTCCTATCCCTACCTATATGGGACGCGTTGTTTAACATACCCGACCCCGATTACACGCCTGGTAGAGGGGATTTCTGCAACTCACTTCGCACGGCGATTACCGCAATCCCATTCGTGTCCTGGTTAAATGCGTGAAGGTGTGATCAGGCAGTCCTTCTACCTATGGCATGATCACATCGCAACACACAGCTTACCTTGCAACGGTTCACCACACGCCGCTGGTTTCACCTCTGTATAGTCTTTTCCTCTGTGACAAAGACGCGAGCGTCTCTTGTCGAATGGCGGCCAGGGTGGGACCGACATAGTGGCAAGTTCACGGGATATCACAAAACGCGCATATTTCGTAAAAAAATTACATAGTGCGATTGTTTCAGCCATTCGCCGGTATTAAGTCTGAAGCAATTAACATGGCACCGAGGGCAAGGACACAACCTCCCCCCCCCCCCCCCGCCCTTCCCCAAATTTCCGAACGGGTCCATATTGGAGGGATAATTCATGAACCGGGGGCATAAATAACGCGCAGTACAAAAAATCTCGGCGCTGTGCAATCCATAGAAAAATTAAACGCCAGAATTTCCAAATTAATAACCACTTTGCGTTAGCGCTGATTGCGAACAGACACCAGGAAGTTAGTTTTTTTTTTTTTTTTTCTCTCTCTCTCCCGTTACCCTCTCTCCGCCCCTTTCAACTTTTTTTCCTCCCCACGCGGAACAATTCAGTTCTGCAGAATCCCGCTGCAGTTTGTTAATTTCCGGGGCATTACGGGGTTGAAAACGAAGGTTTCAGGGGGTTATGGGGGGGGGGGGGTTAACAATCTCGCTCGCGATTCGTTTAGTCCATTAGGGCTAAAATCCCGCGCGCTTCCCCTCGCACCGCGGACCCTTTATTTCACAACGGTTGCAAATGCGAGGGGGTCCCGAACTTGTCTCCTATCCCCATTATTTCGGGCCGTCCGGGGTTACAACCCCGCCACCCCCTGGCATTTTCCACTCTAGCCCTTTTCAGCCTCATTAATGGGGTTGCACGGGCCGTGGTGCTAGGCCCAGTACAAAACACCGGGATTCGTTATTCTTTTTTTTTTCAAGTCGAAATTCTAAGTTTGGCAAGTATCGGGGCTGAAGTAGCTAAGGCGATCCATTGAAACAATGCACTTCAAAATATTTTCCCGTGTTTGTACAAGCAGTTATTTTGAGATTAGTTGCCAAATATATTATTATAAAGTTACAAATTAATTAGTGCATATTTCAAAAAAAGTTATCATGGAATGTGTAAAAATAATATCCAATTTTAAAAATCATATGATGTAGACTTCAAGGTTTGTATACACATTGAGTTACGTAAACCATTTTGCATTTTTTAAATATTGTGTTGTTATAGGCTGTTTACGGTAAAGTGAACACTTTTTAAGGCCCTCCCAACAGGCATTAACCAAAAATAAATATATCTCATTTCAACCTCAGGCATTAAATTTTGAGGTTGGGGCAATATATACACTGTGTTATTGGTCTCATTGCAATGTGTATATTAAAAAACAGCAGGGAGATGGAAATCGGATGAAAGGAAAAAATTTACAAGGGCCTTAAAAAGTGTTCAGTTTACCGTGAACAGCCTATATATAATATACAATAGTTCGTCTATAGATTTTCAAGAAAATGTTTCGCAAATACATAATTTCCAGAGTATTGTTTGTAACAAGACCTGCATCCATTGGACTAGCTCCAACAAAGCTACAATGAAAATCTGCGTGTTCTTGAAAACAAAATCCACGCGGATTTGTTTTCATTGCTTCGTTTGTGATTATATTGTTCTAACAAGATCACTAGGGACCAGAACAGGTAATCATAAAGAGATGAAATGGCGTAAATTTCACCTAGAAATTATTTTGTACGTTTGAGACTTTGTATAAGTCTAATAATATCCTTCGGAAAACGTCTTCCTTGTAACGTTACAAAAGCTGTATTTATAAAAATAGAACAAAAAAAAAAAGTTTTTTGTAGCGACCAGAATAAGTCACGAATTCTCTCTGCTAATTATTTCAACTAAAAAAAAAAAAATTAATGTGTTTACGTATTGCTTGTGACTGAATCATATAGCCTTATTAAAATATTGCACACGAGGTTTAATTATTAGACTGTACATGCCGGCAAACGAAGTAATATATTGCTACTTTATTCTGACGTACAGTTATTTTGCATCACGTTGATTGCGTTTAAAATGCAGGGTATTTGTTTGAGCCGTATAATTTTAGACCATGGTACATTTTAAAAGAAAAGACTATCAGAGTAAAAAATATATATATTTTTTTTTCCTCCACATCCGTCATGTCAATTTTATAACATACTGCCGGCGGTTTTTGTTATCAGAGATAATGCGAGCCTTCCTAACATAACATTGCGCCGCGACATGAAGGCGGTGCAAACTCACGACCTCCGCGCGTGGTATGCGCTCCTAATACTTTCGTCGTCGCTTGTCGAGCGATCCGCATCGTGAGAGAGAGTTGGGTGTCGAAGATGGCGGGCGGCACACACAGAGAGCACGGACGGACAGCAAAGCTGGATGGGTTTACAATAGAAAAATTATGAGTTAAAAAATTATGCGTTAAGACGTGCGCAAAATAAAAGAGAGCGTGTTGCCACGTAGGTAATTTCCAATGAAACTTACGACAGGTCGTGTTCGTTATTTTATTTATTACTTTCTTTATCGTAAGTGAATCATGGTGCTGCGACAAATCAGAAAAGGGCAGTCGCTGATGGCGTGAAACTGTTATTTGCAGTAACGTAAGTATAAAAATATATTTAAAAACGTGCGTGTGTACACTCACAAAAATAAGTTTCTCTAATAAAAGATTTTCTCGTTTTGAAGTATGATTTCCCTAATAGGATATATAGTTTCATTGGCTGGACTTTTAATACCTCGGTTAATGCATAACACATCATTTTTTTTATTGGAAACTCAGATAGACAACCAGCCAGTGCGTTCCGCGGGTATAAAAAAAATTACCCGGTTTTGTTTGGGTGGGTATCGATCATCGCATTGATGCGACCGCAGCGCTGCGAACTCGACTACTGCTACCAGGAGAACATCACGGATTAGGAGGTATCGGCACAGCGTTGTTCTGTCTCTCTCACACATACTCTCGCTCTCTCTCTCTCATACACAGCCTGACGGCTGAGCGCGTAGAGAGCGACGTGCACAAGTGAATCCACGCCGCATCTGACTTGCTATCAGGAGACCATGATATGAAAGGAGGTCTTGCCCCAGCGCTCTCGTGCTCGGAAGCCGTGTATGTTTAAACTGTGCATAAAGGTATATTCTATAGCTGGTTCGCGGCCAGAACCAGCAATTAAAAATTTTAATGAGAAAACCTTTCTGCCGTTAGTGCATACATTTTACGGCAAACAATTTCAGGATCACGTTTAAATTCCTATAATTTCGGCGTGCTGTAAAAATTCTGGTATCCACCATATAATTCTGGTACTCTAATGAGTGAAAAGAGCGTTTCTCCGCTCCATTATTTTTGTTATTGTATTTACACTATTGTAAGTCCCGAATAATATGAGCATATTTTTCTAACATGAAAAAAAATTTATTTGGTAGTTTGGATTGCCATTGGTTAGATTTTATAGATGCACCTATACCTATATTGTTTTCTGGGAGCACATCTCATTTTCCCGTACTCATTTTGCATAATAACAATTCTAATTCACTTTAAACGTATTTAGTTAGCGACTAAAAAATACATAAATAACTACTATCTACGACTACAAACTGAACTTAAAATATGTAACTATAACTTAAAATACTCCTAGTTGGTTTGGATTTACAGCTATTTTATTTTATTTTGCAAAATAATTTAAATTTGTAAATAATTTCTCGAAATGAAATTTGTGTGACCTACAAAAATCTGGTATTTATTCATATAAGAATTGAAAATTTCTGGTACCTGGTAGCAATAGACAAAATCTGGTTCAAATACCAGAATTCCGGTAGGTCAGGCAGCACTAGGGCTTGCGGGGGGGGGGGGGGGGGGGGTGCTGATCGGCCCGAAATAATAGGGATAGCAGATAAGTTCGGGATCCCCTCGCTGTTGTAATCAAGCAGAGACATCAAGAAGGATGTTAATTAGAGTTGAAATATACCTAAAATAGCTCACTGTTAAATAAAAATATGAATAGTGGAGACAATGCTGTAAATAATAGCTGTGTGAATGAAGTAGAAATCAGTTATTTTATTTTAATTCCCTCACGAACTCAGATGCGCCCCTCTGGAGTCCCACATAGCAATATCATCGTGGTCAGCGCCGTAGATATGACGACATAAAGAGAGGGATTTAATAAATTATGTAACTTTGACAAATTTTGTTGTTTACTCGACACTTGGAAAATTCTCGCGATTTCCCACCATCTCTAGTTGTAGCATTTATTTGGCGTTTGCGGGATCCAACCAATCAGAATTGCGCGTAAGAAAAACGGTATTTTCCAAAAATCGCCTTAAGGCGAGGTAGACTGAGTTCTATCTACTTCGCATAGCTTTGGCTAATGGACTACAACAAGAGCTGTCAAAATCACATGTCTGTAGAATTACGTGCCGTCTTTTTGAGTTTAGCTGTTTTACAGCAAACTCGTTATTTTACGGAGGAAACTAAATATGCGAAACTTCGTAACATTATCACCGAAATCGCATTATCAATTTATGGGAAAACATAATTTCAGTGCCAATCAGATTAAAATAATTGATAGTGTGGCAGACATTCAAACTTATTCAAAATTATTTGATCAACAATATTTAGTAGAACAATATTATATAATTGTAAAATATATTTACGGGGAAAAATTAGTGGTGTGGAACCGGGTTTTTCTGCAAGCTCTTCATACAATTCATAAAAAAAAAAATAAAAAAAAACTTTTTGCAAATTAGGAAGAATGCATGTACTTTTTTCACTTTTGTTCATTGTTACATTTCAGCATAGAAGAATGAATCGTGCTCTTTTTACGCCAGTACGTATCTCTTTTATGACCCCTGAAACAGGACGCGCACTTATTCCGTTCGGATCGGCTCGGAACGGAACTTTGTTTTCGTATGGCAGCACGCGCTTAACTTCTCAAAGCGTTCCCAGCTAAACAAGTGAGCGCTCTCTTGTCTTACCTCTTATTACATTCATGCTCTCCTGATACGCGCTCTCCACCACCAGTGTGTCAGGTGATGCGGCCAAAAGAAAAAAAAAGTGACGTGCGAGCAGGGATGGATGGATGGAAACAGTGAAAGTCAAAAACAGAAGATGAAACAATTTATATTGTATTTTGTACGAAATTATAGTACACTCACGAATATTGCAAACAAGTACTGTATTTACAAAGCAAATTTAGAAACAATGGCAGTGTAGAATGAATAATATCCACAAGTCATCAGCAAGAGAATTAAAATAAATATATGAAATTAATATGGCACATAATTAAATTAAAGGTGAGTTTGGTTACAAGAATACATAAAAAGAATTACTGTGAATTAAAAAAAAAAAAAAAATCGTAAAATACATCGGGTTACACGCTGCCAAAATAACGTTTACTTGTTTTCCGAAATCTTGAATACCATAAGAAATTTCGTACAGAATATTACACAACAATTCCTACATTTTCTCCAATTTTTTGCTTGTCGTTTTCTACCTTGCTGATTGCTGACTGATAAATATTTTTTTTTGTCGTCATGCATGACAACATTTCTTTTGTTGGTTTAAAACTAACACAACTTCCACCATTTTTGCTAATAAAAACTCACTACATTTTAGCGTGTTTTTGTCATTGTACAGGATAACTGTCGCACAAACCAAATTTTAAAAAAAGTATAGTAGAAATAGTTAAATTATAGAATGGTTCCTTTACAATTATAGTATTTTGTGTACTATAATGGATTTGCTATAGTTCATCGTATGAAGCACAATATTGTAGAACAAATACTATAATTATAGTACAGTTTCCATCCGTGCGCGCGGATGATTCGAGGCGGCCCTGAAACGAGCGTACCCTCATATGCCACCGGAATGACATGTGTGTCGTGCGACCGGGATCCGTAGCTACCATAAAAACAATTGCCACCCGACACTTGGACTAATCATAGGGTCCGCTGGCGGGGGCCGTGCCAGTGTAAGTCTGGGCCACCGGACCCACATTTAGGCTGTATTAGTTTCGTCGCCTATTATTATGTAAATTTACGTGTTTGTGTTGTCGGAGGGGAGCGCAGATCCCCTCCAGCCACCGGGCTGGAGTGAATGTAGGTGTCGTGATGTCTGTCTAACGTGTTGTTTGTTAGGTCGTATACAAGTGTGCTATTTAATCTCGCGTGTAGTGTGTCGGTTGAGTCCCTTATCGCCCTGGAGCAGCCCTCGGGGTAGATTCGATCGTTTCAGAATGTTGTGACATAGGAAAGAAATCCCGTATTAGATGTTGCCTCCTGTACGCTTATGTACTCCTAATACTAATTCACGCGGGCCATCTCGTTCTATTCACGTTGACACTGTCGCGTCGGGTGTCGAAGTAGCCCCGGAGCGAGCATAAGGCCCTGAATTGAGCGTAGCGTGCTATAATTGTGACCTCCTGTACGCTTATAAACTCCTGATACTAATGTGCTTGTCACGCCGGCCGCCGGCCGGCGATGCGCGTGAGACGTGGCGGCCCCGGTGCGAGCACAAGGCCCTGAGTTGAGCGTAATACGCCCTAGACGTAACCTCCTGTACTGTTATGCTTCCCGGATACAAAACGAGCTAATGAGTGAGTCGCGGCCGGTGGGCGCCGGCGCGCGGCAAATTCGTCGACCGCGCATCATCCATCCATCCATCAAGTCGCGCGCGCGCGTGTGTGTGTGTCTATATATATATATATATATAAAACTTCTACATGTTGAAATAGACCTACGTGCATCCTCCCGGGCAGGTACCTAAGACGTGTAGCCATTAAAACCATCCAATCTTGAAAGGAGATGTGAGCTAAAGTGTTTCGAAATACAATTAGTCAGGAACTCTTCTTTCTATCCATCCGCAAGGTAGAAGAAGATTTGATTTTTTTTTTTTTTTTTACATAATTAAAATCAACATACGACAGCACACTAAAAACAAAATTTATTACAAAACCAAAACAGTAATGATTAAAAGTGTATGCAAATGCGATTTAAGTCGTGTATAATATAATAATGTATTTATTTAGACACATTTAAATGTTACGCTGTTTTCTTTTAATTGAAGATAAATATTTTTGTTACACTGAAGACTAGTTGCTCCTTTGTGTGCTTCAGGAAGCACAACACGCTAAACAACATACAACCACGGCGATCCGGGTTCGATACCCGGAGGGTTCACTCCCGTATTTTTGCATATGGAATCGTGCTAGACTATGTCGCTTGCCGGTGGGTTTTCTCGGGGTACTCCCGTTTCCCCCGCCCTTGCATTCCAGCGCCGCTACATCCTAGGGTCTCATTTCATGTCATCTTCGGGGACTGGAAGGAAAGTAAGTAGTGAATGAGTAACAGTAGCACAGCAGGTAAAGAAAGGTCTTTGGCACATGACTTGTAAAAAAAAAAAACGTTAAAATACAAGATTTTGCAACTTTGTGACTTTGTGGCGGTGGCGATATTTTGGACCCAGAGAATAATTGTTAACCTTAAAACAAAGTTTGTTCAATTGCAAACTAAACTAGCGTCGAGGCTGTTTCGAATACTGCAAAACATCTCATTTGCCTCTCTCTCTCTCTCTCGCAGCAAATAATGTATTATATATATATATATATATGACAGAACTGTTTTTTAACTCATGGACATCAGTAAGCATATTTCAATTGTAAACTAATTTTATATATGCCGGCAATAAATGTTAACGTTACATAGAAATGGGACGTAATCCCCGTGCACCTTCGCTATATATATATATATATATATATATATATATATATATATATATATATATATATATATATATATATATATATATATATATATAATGTTTCCTGCTGAAGAATGTGATAATTATCACGAATTTTTTCTTTTTCCTCAGTATGCTAGAGTAAAATTGAAACATGGAGATTTATTTTATTATTATATGCCATACTTATTACTAACATGCCCTACGATTTGACAATATTTCAATAAAAAGTATGGTGTGTGTGTATATATATAATCCTAGGGCATGTTAGTAATAAGTATGGAATATAATAATTAAATAAATCTCCATGTTTCAATTTTACTCTAACATACTGAGGAAAAAGAAAAAATTAGTGATAATTATCACATTCTTCAGCAGGAAACATAATACATCATTTAAAAAGACAAATCAACTTTAGTTATTTTACCTCCAGAATTTTAACATAACTAAATTTGTACTACAAAACATTTTTGAAATAGGTATCAACTGCTTTGCACGGACCAATGAAGTAATTTGAAATCCTGATGGTTAAGAACATGTAATAATGTGCGCAATATTATATTTTAAATGTATCATCAAATGCCTCGTTACAGAGAATATAAACTAAAACTACAGCTACAATTGATGAGGCAATGGGTATAAGTAAGTGATAGCATATACATTATATTAACCCTTTCAGTCACAGTGGTAAGATACATAGGACGTTTCCCAAGTAACTGGTTTTATTTATCAACTCTGTAGCCAGAATGTATAAAGCAAATGGAAAAATTGAGTGTTTTTAAATAGTTATCTGGTACCAGGAATATTGGAATTGAACATTCAATATTTCCCTTGAAGGTACTGAAATGTATTCATGTTTTCAATGTAGCCAGGGGAATACTATATTGTTGCAAATTTTTTTGTTATCCATTCATTTGCGCATTTCTTGTTTTTTAATGCAAGTTTTATTACGCTTGTTAAATTTTAATGAGTGTCCGAATTATGGAGGGAAATTTTATCGCTTAAGATTTACGCGTATTCATAACTGTCGTTACTAATGGGTATTTTTGGAGGTTGGCAGCTCTGGACTATTATAAACAACCGACACCAAGAACCTTACGCACAAGAATCGTCCGAAAACAAATGTACATTTATAAAACAATATTTTTGTTTCCTTGGTATTATTCGGTCCTGGCAGTAATTTATTATTATTTACGTCTGATAAATTTGCGTCTCATAAGAAAACTTCATTTGTCAAAATTTTTAAACACTTGTTCAGGTGATTAATTTAATACCAACAGTTACTACCTATTTGGGGCAAGAATTACAGCTCTATTATTTGTTCAGACACGTATTATTATATTGCCAAAATACATTTTCGACAAAACAATTATTTCCGATGCAAACAAACAAATGAAATAAAAATTCCTGCTAATATACTGTCATCTATGTATGCATGCACACTGGAACCTAGCGCATCAAATTTAAAAAAAAAAAAAAAAACTATAGTATTCAACTTGCCAGACGACACGGACAGACAACATGGCCAAACAGCTCAGATAACATGGCCAAACAGCTCAGACATACACATCTACTCAATTGTGGCAGCGCCTTAAACTCAATACAAACACTCTTATGGCACGTAACGAGAAGGCCACATATGGTGCAGTTCAAATCTACACCTCTCAAGCGAATTCCAACAAATATATCAAAATAATCGGGGAAGATAATACAAGTTTCTCTACCAATACGAATCAGCGGTTACAATCAGTGAAATAATACTCACCGAGAATCCAGTTAACAAGGTGTTACCGACTGGCGAATCACTGGAATTCACTTTCAACCAGTTACCAAGCCAGTGAAATTCACTGAAAAATAAATATGAATCACCTTGAAATCAGTGGCATTCAGCCACTGAAAAAAACTTCAGTTGCTCATTTTTGACCAAAAAGTACTGAAATTTCACTGAAGTAGTTAATTTCTCACTGATTCGAGTTTATAGTGTACGAAAATATGCATTAAAATATAATGTAAGCCTAATCACAGGTCATTGTTGATTACCCGTGGCGACACTTCTGTTTGGTTGCCCACACGATTTCCACTTTCTAAAAAACGAGAGAAAAAAAAACATATCGTGGGTTGATTGCGTTTATCTATAAATTTAATTCTTCTTACTACCATTGTCGCGTTCGTAGGTGAACAAGCAAGGCGGCATTATTTATGAATTCACAACGTAATTGTATTTTTTTCGAATAATACGGGTTTTCTTATAATTCCCTTGCTGTAATACACTGACGAGACATTTCATCTTTCGCGTATGCTATGGAATTGCAGCAAACAAGTACAAATCGAATTATATTCATAAAAACGACACATAACACTAATTATTGACGTTGTACTTACAGCTAGCAACACGTTTTCTCAGCGATCAGAGAGTTAATGTCACACTGTTGTGTAGTAACACATAAGCCGGATTTATGCAGAAATATATGAGCAAAATTTCCCGACCCGTGTTCGAACGCGGGAGAATTTTATCACGATTATCATCTTACCCACCAAGTTAACACAGACGCAATATTACTGTCAGTGAGATGATATACAGCATGTAGGATCAAAAAACTATTTTGTTAACTAAGTTTTTTTTTGTCATGTTAACTTATGTGAAGAGAGTTTGCAAATATTTCACGCATATCTGTATTGAAGTAACGCATTTATTTAATTTCGAGACCAACTTAAATTCCAAACTTATGACTGAATAACAATTTCTTCTTCAAACCTTGTCATATCTATATGGATTAGTTTATTGCCGCCGCTGACTTTTTTGAGCAGAAAGATACATATTTATTGCCAAAAGAAACCTGTTGTACCATTAATATATAACCTGTTTTTTGGAAAGATTTAAAAATTAAAACTTTAATTAACAAAAAAGTTAAACACAAATAGATATATCTGGCTATAGCCACAGCTTCACATTATCATTTCTCAAACATAGGTTTTTGTTTAAAGTTGATATCGTTGAAATTGGCTTCTCTAAATGTAATTTCACTAACATGTATTCCCCTATATACAGTTCTCACTGATATGAAACCAGGCAGCAGCCTTCAAAGGGCTATATGTATATATATATATATATATATATATTATATATATATATATATATATATATATATATATATATATATATATACACACACACACACACACACACACATACGCACACACACATATATAATATTTTTACAAGGCCTACATCACAGGGCGTTACTACTTTGATTACGACCACTTAATATATCTTACGTTCAATCATTATTATGTATTTTATTATTGCTAATAATACTAATGTTACTATAATATTTGATAAATTTTTATCACCTGCAGTATGATTATTTGCAATAAATATTTTTTATTTGAAAGTTACCTGGAGAGTGTCATTTCTGAAGTTATTCTCAGTTGTGTTAGTCTTAGGAAGAGAGTATTTGGTTATGTTTTGTTCTAGCTGTCTTCAGGCTGTTTTACTTTGTCAGTGCAGTATTCCGAGAGGACACAATTATTCACCCTCAGTCTGTGATAATTATGAGCTCTGGCAGTGGTCCAGCATTTAAGGGTCTAATGTCACATGTCTCCCTATTACTCAGTTCACTCAAAAACACACTCCGATCACACCAATCTCGCCCTACACAGGGGATACCGAAAACACCACATACAAATTATTTGACGCCCATACGCGTGGTTACATACAGGGTCCCTACATTACCGGGAACCCTTGTAAACATTAGACATGTTTGTGTATGCTACACCAATACTCCGTGCAATTAATGGTGTAAGGATGAATACACAACCAAAATGGGATATTCTGCATATGACACTGTATTAGGCCTGAGAACATAGATCACTGCGAATGATTTGAACAAGCTAGAACGCCTTACCTGGTCGTTCCGTAGAGTGTACATGAGTAGGGGGATGGGAGGTTTTCAACCCACTAAGCGAGGAAAACTATGTCCTGAACAATCTTGCAACGATAACCCCTTCCCAGGTTAATCTTATAGCACTACATTCTGTCGTACGATTTTATAATTGGGGTTATCGTTGCAAGATTGTTCAGGAGATTGTGTTCCCGCTTAGTGGGCTGAGCCGCCCCCCCCCCCCCCAAATTGCCTCTACTTCCCATGTTTGATTGCTACGTCTAACCTCACTATGCTTACTAGGTTTGTTTGTGAGATGATCTAGATTGTGTAGGTAAATATGAACATATGGACTCTTAATAACGACCTGCTTACAACCTGTGGGGTAACTGTAGCCCGGCAATCCGCAGACTGTAGTACAGTAACCACTCTGATTACTTAAAACCTCTGTAGAAGCTAAGCCAGAGCGCCTACACTTTGTATGCGAGCAGGAACACTACTTAAATCTAGTCACTTTCAGACAGCGGTATTTGCCAATAGTTTGAGAGGAATAGGGTGGAGCATCTCAATACTACAAGGACGTAACACACAACGTTTACTTTCAGCATACAGGATTTTAATAAGGTATTTTATTTTCAGTGTTCACTTTAATAATGCTGAGAGAAAAACAGCCTTAAAACACCTTGGATGACAATAGCAACATAGATTTAAGAAATGTATTCGGCTGCCATTGGATTGTGGCCGTTCAGAAGTGTACCTATGCCCATTAACAAATTGTGAGAAAAACTATAAAATGTCTTTAGCTCGTTCCTCAGATTAAAAATAAAAATTACAAAAATTGTACTATTTCTGAAAAATTTCCACGAATCCACGAAACCTCTCTATAAAGTTGCTTGTTAGATTTTCTGAATTAAAAAAAAAAAAACGAGTTTACATTAACAGTTTGGGGCTATGGTTACAGAGCGGTTAGAATGCTCGTCTCCCACCAAGGCGAACCTGGTCCAATCCCGGGCCGGGTCACTCCCGGATTTCCGCAAGCGGAAATCGTGCCGGACGATGCCGCTGATCGGCGGGTTTCCTCGGGGCTCTCCCATTTCCTCCCTCCGTTGCATTTCGGCGCGGCTCAGTTCTCATCGGCTCTCGAGACCCCGTTAATCTCTTGCGGAGTACGCACGTGTATAAACGAGGTTACGTTAATACGGAAATTTCTTTGATCTTGAAAACAAAACCAACACCTATATTTCTACTGTTTCTCTGGACTTCATTGGAATCTAAGTAAAACTTTATAACCTGTTAATATTGAGTTAGTAAAAATAAACTGCTTGTCTTCAACGGTCTCTCAAATGAACACGACGGACTGTAAGACTTGTTACCTATGTCGCGATCCATTAATTGGTACGTAATCAACGCACGAATTCATTGGCTGACGGCCACCCGATAATAAACGTTGCGGAGTACAGCAAGTGCAGAGAGGACCAATAGGACTTTGGTAAGTGTAAATACAGAGACAAACAAAACTGATATTGCATTAGTGGAGAACATAGGCAGCTCACTTCAAACTTGTCTTCAGTGAAAGTAAATCTGAACCCTCCTCGAAGCGTTAGGAGCCGCCCAAATCTCTCAGCTCAACTCAACAAAAACAAATCGCTTCCGAAATGTTTGTAAAATCGTTGCGCATTCAGTATATTGGCTAAGTGGTGAAAGAGATAAAATTTTTATCGCGAGTTCCCCTGCAGGATGTAGATTTGTTCGCGGCTTGTCTCGGCGTCGGTCGTGCCTCTGTAATGGCCTCTATTCTGTGGCGATACAGAGACGGCACTGGCCCGACGTTCTCACCGGAAGGGTGGGGGGAGGGGAGGACAAGCCAGACGGGCAGTCGGCTCTGACGAGTCAATCTGGCCGTGTCAGAGACAGCACCCCTGGCCGAGGGGTTTTGGTGAGGGGGGGGGGATAACACAAACACGCGCACAATTACCCTCCCATGAATATTTATAGGGGCGGGGGCTGGACCGTGCTGGCTATGGTGAGGGGAGGGATGCGGGGGTGTCTCGTCACCCTGGACCCCTCAGCTACCCTTCCGCTGGTTCATTATAGGGTGGATTGTCCTTCCCCGCGACTACGTTCCCATCATCCAGTGCCCCGTGGCCGAGAAGTAACTGGTTGGAATCACAGAGTACTCAAATATACAGAGGCGAAAGATCCTCAAGGGTAATTGTGCATGTAAGCAGTATATTTACGCGATTTTCGATATAAGTCGTTTTCCAAAGTGTTTGTCGAAATTTTTGGTTCGACAAGACGCAAATAATATTTTTGTGCGCCTTTTTACGTTGTAAGATATTTACTGCAGTCGTTATTCTCGGAGCACTAATGGAAGAAAATAAACAATCTTTGTTTTCTTATGTTCAATTAGTGCTCGGAGAATAACGAACACAGTAATGTAAGAAGGTGCTCAGAATTGATATTTACGTCTTGTGGAGACATCTTTGAAAAATCCTGTGTAAATCAAGTTATGACAAAATTATATAAATATACGGTTTGCGTGCACCATTGCCCTTAATCTGGAGTCGCAATACCCCAACGAACACGACACGACAGACCAACGCGACATCAGAGCTCGACGGAATTCCACATTTTATTTCGCTCAGTGTTCGCAATACCCCGACGAAATCTGCCGACAAGCGTGTTTGTTGGCTGTTGGAAAATCCTAAAACGGCAAGTCATCCTTATAGTATTCAATATTTACTTTTTAAAAATCACTATAGAGTGAAAGAATGTTTTATTTTTAACCATATTTGAATTTGTACAAAAGGAAAAATGTATTTAAAAATAATCCGGAACGTTATTTTGGCGGCAAGTCATTTAGTTATTTACTACAGTAGGGAAATACGCAAGAAATTTCGTTTTAAAATGTTGTATTTACATTTTTTTTTCCACGCTTCGACGAGCCCGACACAACTTAAAGTATAAATAGAACCTATAGTCCATTTCCCATCGGAAGCAACTTTCTCGGATCCCTGCTAAATATCTACTTGCAGACCCGTTTCGTATCCTTCCGCCAAATGTAAACAAACATTGCCACGTGACTGCCAAGTAGCATCTGTCGAAAACAATGTTTACATTCCATTGTGCGTGTACATATGTTCGTATACTTTCGCTACATCTAAAAATAAACATTGAAATGTAACTTCTACTTTTATACCTGTCAAATGTGTTGTTTACTGTCTACAGCTTTTCAAAGAATTCAGTCATATTCCAAAAACCATTTCGTACGAGTATTCAATGTTTATGACTCTAACATTATTTAGGTCAGCTTTATGACGTTTTAAAAATGCCTGAATTGACAACAGTTCTTACGGTTATTTTACATTAACATATTTTTTTTCAACAACATAGCTCAATACATGTAATGCACGTTAGTATTTTGCCGCGACTGTGTTTAACACTGTTACAACTGCGAGGTAAAGGGCTGTACTAATTATCCTTTTGTTATTGATGTGTGTTGGGTCATTTATTAAAAAGGACGGCCTCAGTTGGAATAAATATTAAAACGAAGGAACAACCAGTCAAACATAAAAGGCACATTAAATTCAAGCACGCAACTCGTGTTTCTCATTTTTGTCATACAGACTTTAAAAGATAGCGGTGAACATGCACATAAATAAGCCTACGATAACTTTTATTCCGTTCATATTTCTATGTATTGCTACTTACTGTTTATTAGGTTTATTGAAATTTAACGGGCTGGGCTTGGAATTTTTGTTCTGGGATTGTGGCAAATTACGTTACACGACTGTGTTTAAAACCCCTTAGGGCAAAGGTACAACGTTGTGATAAATAAACAGACGTGGATTTAAATAATTAACTTCGTCGTAAAAACAGTCCACAGTTAAAACGTATTAATATTGCTAATCAAATATTTGAACTCACGCACACACACAGGGCCAGCGTATCGACCACGATGCACAAAGGCACGCCATTTCACAGACGCAAGGATTAACGAAACACACGTCACAGTATATTTATTACTGCCGTGGAAAAACAGATTTATCACAACATCGTAACTTGCCTAGGTAGGTTTAAAAGAACACAAAGCCTACAAACGTGATATGGTAATTTGAAGTATTTTCGGAGTAAGAATAATTTACGTTCCGTTTGGCAAAAAGCAACACGCCATGTCACGGCTCGCCACGTCTGCCAACTTCCCTTGGTAACTGCCCCGCCACCATGTCTAAATATATTAAATTAATTATTCAAACATTAAAATTTCGTTTCAGATGTAAATTACAAATTCAAAAATCATTATTTTGCTGCAATAAGTAAGAAATATGCTACAATTGAAAACATTTATAATGTCGTTTTTTACTAGCGAAGTGAAATTTCCCGAGTTTGACAGAGACGAAGAAAGAGAGAGAAAGCGACAAGCCTCGCTCAGCAGATAGTTTTTCAATTGCTTTCTCGCTCGATAAAACAATACCATACCATTGCGGCCTACTCAAGATATTTTCCGCTGTTATTTTAAACTGTAAAAATGAGATATGTTGCCATCGGGGCTACCTAAATATTTAAATATTTTAATAGGCACCTGTTAATTTACTAAACCGGCCGTTGCCAAACGTCGCTGCTCTCGCTGTTGTTAACTCATATTTAAAAATAAATAAATATTACAAGTTATAGAAGATATTAAGGTAAAGTTTCATTTATCCAATAATGCAGTACTCTAAAGTTAACCAGTGTTATATATTTGTGTAATACTGGTTATTGAAAAAGCAAGTTGACGTGTTATGCCTAGAGTGTTTTTTCAAAGGTTTATTTTCATAAGTCGCTTCCAATCGGGAATGGACTATACTTTTATCATGCTGTCGGGGCTGCGATTTTGTCGGGCTGACGTCACAGCGACCTTGCTTTTCATTGTCTGCGACTGAAATTTCGTCGTGTCGGGTTCGTCGGAGTATTGCGACTCCAGCTCTGTACCGCGAACTGCAACTGCACACGTCAGTAAAATGGCGTCACTTGTAAGCAACATTTCAGAGAGGGCCACGGTGGATGAGCGGTTCACCTGCTCGCCTCCCACCAAGGCGATCCGGCGGGGTCACTCCCGGATTTGCGCATGTGGGAATCGTGCCGGACGATGCCGTTGGCCGGGTGGGTTTTCTCGGGGATTTCCCGTTTCCCCCGCCCTTTCATTCCGGCCCGTCATCGGCTCTCAAGACCTCGATGTTAAGAGCCGTACAAATCTCTTTACGTCACAGCATGTCAAAACGCCGCCCGTCCCAATCAGCGGCCCGATAACTTGATCGCTAGCAGACAGCCCAGCATCCAATAGCGAAACTCTCGCAGGCATGCGTTGGCCAATCAAACACAAGGCCCGTCCCCACAGACTCGTGCGGCCGATCAGAGAATGGATACGTCCGTATCAAAAGGAACCGCCGAACCATTTCGTGAGTGAGTGAAGAGATTTGGGCGGCCGTGATGAAGGGAGGGGGGATGGGAGAACCCCGAGAAAATCCGCCCGACCAGTGGCGTCGTCCGGCGCGATTTCCGCTTGCGGAAATCCGGGAGCGACCAGGCCCGGGGGTTGAACCCGGTTCGCCGTGGTGGGAGGAGAGCAGCCTAACCGCTCACGACTGATTATCATCTGTCACAGATATTAACGGGGCATAGAAATAACAAAGCAAATCCATACAGATTTAGTTTGGTAGACTTCCCTCTCTGTAGGATATGCAACACTTGAAGACAGAATGTTACATGATCTCGAGGACTTAAGAATTGAAAATTGTAGAAGACTTAATATAGACCAAAATGGATGTAACTTACGTGGTATAATTTTCAACAAGGGAACGGTAAAAATAATGGAGGAATATGAAAGGGAAATCTCTATAAGATTAAAAGAGTTTGATGTGTGGATACAAAATAATCCACAACAAACGGAATATAATTCTCCCTGAAAATGATACCACAACCTAATACATACAAAGAAAACCTATTTAAAAACTAACGTCAGACTTCAGTTCAGTTCAGTAAACGCAATCTTAGTTTGGAGTTTGCTATTTTGTAACAAATAGTGTGTATTTATTCTTTAATAAAATCATGCACAACATTGCATTTTAAAGGCGCACGCACATATTATACAACAAAACACATAACATATGTTTCTGGAGTTCAGAAAAGCCATGTGAGTGATGATACTTGGGCGGCTCCTAACATCGATATCTTGAGAGCCGATGAGGGTGAAGCGAGGTGAGTATGAACCGGCGCCGGAATGAAAGGGTGGGGGAAGCGGGAGATCCTCGAGATAACCCGCCGTACAGCGGCATCGTCCGGCACGATTCCGACATGCGAGAGTCTGGGAGCAACCCCGCCGGGAATCGAACCCGGTTCGCCTAGGTGGGAGGAGAGTGGTCTAACCACTACACCACCGCGGCCCAGTGAAGAAAAAGTAGAGATAGAGAGAGAAAGCGAGAGAGAGAGAGAGAGAGAGAGAGAGAGGAAAGGATACGGACAGTATCCTCTCTAAATATGAATCAGAGAGAATTTCACTGGTTCAATCAGTCAAACATATCTGACTGATTCAACAGTCACTTCAGTGAATTTAACTGATAAATCAGTAAAAAAAAAAAAAAGTCAGATTTCCTTCACTTATTAATTCTTTTCCACTGATTCATCAGAAATTTTTTTCACTGTTTACTCAACGGTTTATTTTTTACTATTGGGCCAGTTAAACAGCGTGTAGAAAATGGCTGTCAAACAACGTTTAAAAATGGCAGTTAAACAGAGTGCATCAAGTGAAAAAACAACGAATAAATTAATAAATCCAATACAAAACACTGTCTAAAATGTGTTTCGTTTTTCGAAACGCCATTTTATGAGGTAATATGAATATCTAGCCTTTCATTCCGTTTTTACGTCTTTCATTTCGTTTCCATGTAATCGTCACAGCACTCTTTTTAAAGGATTAAACTGCATATAATGTGGTAAAGAGAGTTCATTCATATATACTATTCGTTTTAACAATCCTAACGGTACCAATTAAAGCAAAAACGAAAAGTACGATCATACAATTTAAATTTTCACGATTTCGGTACAGTTATAGCATGTATATATTCCTTTTATTTTTCTACCTGAATTGTAGCGAAGGTAACGGACTGGAAAGCAGAGATGGGAAAGGGTGTGTGGATTCAATCACAGCTACACACAAACCTTATTTTTACTATTTTAAAATACGGTAAGTTGCTCAATATAAATAGTAAACTATCATAAATATGTTTATTTTACGTAATTATTTGGCTACATTCAATGAAAACAATATTTAATTCGCTACTGTAGTCGGCCGTCACTCATTCTATCAGTGAAATAATTTAACGTCACTAATTCGATCAGTGAAATTTTTCACTGAAACATGCAGTGACTTTTCACTGATTCTAACGATAGTATCCCAATTATATGTTAACCCATCCATCATTCATTATCCCAATATCCTCTGTAGTAATGTTCTTTTAACAGTGGTTTTTCAATCATTTTAATTACATCAAAAATGTATTTTATTTCGTATCCCTTGAAAAAATTTTTCTCATAAATTGTAAATAGGTTTTAATTAATAATAAATTAAGAAATAACTTCCCTCTAAATTAAACCCCCTCCCTCAAATAAAACAAAATTTTAATTTAATTTAATTTAACTGACCATGTAACAGAGTTCACGACTTTAAATTGGTATCAATATGAAGGAGAGGTATCAAAAAGATGCCCAACAATCCTCTTTTTGGCTACTGCCCGATAAGATGAATGAATAACGTTATATGGGAAGTACATTTAATAACTTTAGTTAAAAAATATAATAGAGTTCAGTTATTGCAAGAGACCTACAAAATTCGCGTTTTTTTTTTTGTTTGCGTCAAGCTAAAGTTCGCAGTACTGTCTACACTCGAGCAGGCGCCGTTTCTCCATTGGCTGCTGCCTTGACGTTAAGTCACGGCCTTTCTGTGTGAACTGCACGTGATTGGGGCACACAGTTGTGGAGCGTTTATTTATTGGCGCAGAGTTACCAAGGGCGTGTCAAGTAAAGACTGGTCCAATGGCACACATATTGCAAAGGAAAAGTGTTTTAAGTTTAACATGTCCTCAAATAACGCGAATTTTGCCGGTCTCTAGTTATTGCCAATGGCCGACCACTAATCAAATCTGTAAATACTTTGTTGTTGTTGTTGATTCTAAATGGAGGCATTTTCACTGATTAGAGTAGCTGAATTTAACTGCGAATCAAGGGTTTACCACTGACTGGAATTTAGAGTGTACCTTTTCCTGGATGGGGAATAGCGGAGGACGGCCTCGCATTGCACGATCCGCGAAGATGCGTCATCGACTCCAGGCTAAGCCCCTCGCCCGCTGTCTATATTGATTCCCACGGCCGCCGGCGCCAGTGCTGCCAGCCCTACGGCGCCAGATGTCACCACGCTGATTGTAACCGCATTGGGGGAAAATTGCGTAGAGCGCACGCTCCAGCTTCGCAGTACTTACTCGCCATGTTTCAACATTGAGCTGCTTGTATGTCGGTTGCATCATCGAACTAAATGGATCTGACCTGGATTTGATGCAACTATAATATTGTATTCACATAAAATGGGGGATTCCATGAAAAAAAAAAAAAAAAAAGTAATTTTAACAAATGTGTTCATCACTGTTGAACATAAGATAGTATCGGTTCAGTTGGCAATGGGTAGAGACCCGGAGAAATTCGCGAGTTCAATGAATCTTAAGCTAGACTTCACAGCCTTATATACTCTCATTTAGGTATGAACTGTTCATTGGCTTATTGTTGATGTAGTAAAAGGCTGTGGTTGGCTGCACAATTCCTTTCATGTTTGTTATTGGCTTATTTGTCTCCAGGAGGTGTAAAAAAAACACGTCGATCAATTACAAACGTAACAAGAACGTACATGTGTGTGAATTCCAACTTGTCTAGAAATGAAACGGCAAAATTCTCGGGTCTCTAGCGATGGGTGAGTTAATTCTGAGTACATGCTGTCACAATAGCGTGAACAAGCCTTAATTCGACGGCCTGCCTGAACACGCCGTCATTAGTGAGCGTCATCAGGACAGCCAGTTGCCGCAATCGGGACTCGCATTGCCTTGGACCCCGGTAAGCAGGAATCCCCTCTACCAGCCAGGGAATCAGGCCAGGTTGCGTTATGCGACGCCGATGTGAGGGCAATACAGAGTGGCGGAAGGCGTCTTCCTCCATGTGACGCCGGCCGAGAGGGACGTCCCAAGAAACCTGCTGGGCCGACCGCCGTAACTCATTATTAGGGACACCCGAATTTCGCGAAAATTTTCCACGACCAGTTGTACTTCACAGCACTTTAGTTCAAACCCACATTCGTGATTGGATGGTTTCCATGTTACACGTCTTATGCGTGTGCGCACGAATCACAGACGTACATTATTGAAGTTGCATAATATTGATTGACCAGCCGAGAAGGAAAACTTTTTCTCACAAATACAAGCCTCCAATAAGGAAAAGAAAACCTCTGGCATGGCCGTAGGGTATTGAAATATAGCATGAGCAGAAATATTTTCGCGAAATTCGAGTGTCCCTACTTATCATAATTCTTTCATATTTCATACTTCTCAATGTGGGACATTTACAACATAGGCCTACTAGTGTGGCTCTAGTTAGGTAGTGGATGTAGTTAACAATGCTCTCACGACCTTATAGTATCTTATGTAATCACCAGATGTTTAATTATATATCCATATATAGGCTGTTCGCGATAAAGTGAGAACTTTTTAAGGCCCTCCCAACAAGCATTAATCACTAATAAATATGGTTTATTGCAATATTGGATATCCACTTTTGAGATTGGTAGTTTGTATACACTGTGTTTATTAGTTACATGACGATGTTTATATTAAAAAGTGGCGGAAAGATAAAAATCGGCTCAAAGGAAAAATTTAGCATGGCCTTAAAAAGTGTTCACTTTACCGTGAATAGCCTATAGTAACCTATAGCTCCTTATATTTATTTACCCCACATGCTCTACCATTATGAGATCCCCCCCTCCCCCCCAAACATAACCTCAAGTACGGTTTGATCATAAACTCAGCTGTTTCTTGCAAATTTCTTGTGAACGAAGTGTGTAGAGACGGCGAGAAATTTCGCGGATTCGTTTGGCGACAAGCTAGTCTCCACGATACTTCGTGTACTCGAACTTCATTTAAATGTTAATCAGCTGCTGCTCAATTGTAACCCTACGTCACGTAGCGCAGGATTCAGTAATATTTTCATTGCAGGTTCGTTGTTGGCAAATATTCGTCCAGGGGCGTATTTAACAAAAATGTAGTCCGAGAGAAACAGAATCTCGAATATACGTGTGGTTGATTGTAATTATGTTTCATACATGTCATACATATTTATTGTTTTGTGAATATATTGTGATATTGATTGACGTCATTATTTGTAAAACCCGACCAGCACTTTCTGAGATATACGGGGGTGCAGTGGCGTGTGGTGAACTGTTGCAAGGTAAACAGGCGTTAGCTCTGTGCTGTACCCTGTTGCTCGCTAGTTTACACTTCCGCCAGTAAAATGTATGTAGTTCGGCAGCTGAGGCCGAAGGACGCGTGTAATGGGTCCCTTGCTGGTCGCTTGTGAGTGGTCGGAATACAGTTAGTTTCCCCTAGAGCTGCACGGTGGTTACTGGCTCCTGCTGCGTGCACCGAGAATGTACAGCAGTGAGCAAGCTATTTTTTTTTTTTTTGGCGAGCCCGCAAATCCCGCTACGCCAACGTGAGCGCCTTCATAGTTCTGTGTGTCCTCCGGCATGCTTGTTTGGAGAACGGGATAATGGGATATGTCTCAGGGCAAGCCCTTTACGCCTTAGGTGGGGTTTAGTTAACAAAATGGGAGCATGAATTGCGGCTACAGCAGGGCTGTGTCTGGTGCCATGGCTGCAATTGTAGCCATGGACACACCGCGAAAGAAGAAGGGTCTAGGAAGGGGCATAGAAAACCAGGCAAAGCAGAGAGGGCCTGGAGAAAACTATGCGACAGTCGCGGAGGATAAAAGTAATTCCTTTATAGGATTAGGGCTGGAGAAAGTAGGGTGGTGTTAGTTTGCGAATATAGACTTTGTGAATGTGATTCAGGGTGAAATGAAATGAGGTCGTAGCTAGGTATGATAACCAGGTTCGCTCTATGCGGCCCTGGTGGTGGGGGACAGAACTGAGCCACCCACTCACTCACTCACTCGCAGTCGCTCTGTGCTATTGATTCATTGACAGGTGGTTTAGCTGTGCACATTACAGGTGCACTGCGTGAGCCCGTCGATTGTGTAGTAAATACTGCGAGAAGAAGTTGGATTTCTGTTAGAAGAGGAGCTGCGAGTTCAGCAGCACCAGGCCTGTGATCTCCTACAGGGCACAGGCAAAAGGTACACCCCTTAGCCAGGGTAATTCATTATTGTCAAGCGGCTAGTTTCCCCTAGCCTTGTTTCCGGTAAAGGTAATAGGTTAATTTTCATTTTAGGTTATTTTAGTTTTTCCCCCTCGAGGTGAAGAAAGAAGAGATTAGGTGTTATACCCTTCGCCCCCTTCCCCCTCCTGATGTCGGACGGTACAACTGTCGCGATGGAAAAGGACCCCCCCCCCCTCCCTCCAGAGGGAGTGGCGAGTAATTCAGCGCAGCGGGCGCAGTCAAATTCCGCGCAGCAAGAGCAGCAAAGTAAACCGAAACGGTCAGATGTAAGGCTTATAACAGTGCGCCATACTGCGGCGTGAAATTACGCCACAGTATGCAGTCTTTTTCGGAAAACTGAAGCCTGCCAACCACCAATCGCGTCGTCCCTGAGGGCGCGTCATATCTGACACAGAGTATTGACGACTACTGAAGAACAGTGCAGCTACTTGGGCCTATCAGCGTCAGGTTTTCAGTGCTGACCCCGCGTAGTGCGCTGCCTCTTAAAGTAGCATTAAAGGGACTAGATAAATCCCTGTCTCCCGATTGGATTCACGGATATCTAATTCACTACTGATTCCAGCCAATTAACGTCTCGCCTAAACTTTCCATGCGTGATCGCCAGCCACTTCACATGTGGGTTGTGGAACTGCCTCCGACCGAACAGTCCCAGGCTATTTTTCAATTGCGAGGCCTCTGTGGCCTCGTCATTAAGGTCGAGATAACCAGCGACCAGTTGGGTCTGCGCAGTGCTCGAACTTCCAGAGGTTCGGCAATTCCGCAAGATTTTTTCCTCCTCCCCTCCCCTCGTTGTAGACTCTGTGGCAAATGCCACACTACAAGCCAATGCGATTTGTACGACAAGGACGATCTGTCTCTCCGCAAATGCGTGTGTTGCAATGGAAACCATGCTGCCAACTACAAGGCCTGCCAGAAGACAGAAAAGTGGAGCTTCCTCGCACCACAAGAGCGAAAGAAGAGACAGCAGCAGATCAGATACTCTGCTGTCGTCGCTTCACAGCCTCGCCCTGGCTATGTTGCACCTATAGCCCAGCCCCCCTCCCCGCTCAGGTTCCCACTCAGGCTCCAGACGGCTGGAATGTTGTCCAGGACAGGCAACAACACAACTCAGCACAAAGTTTCGTACCACATTATACAGTCGATCGCCCGATTCCGACTGCAAAAGCTATGGAGCCCTGGCTTACTATGGCCAACAGTTCGAGGTGGATTTTCCACCACTTCCAAACCCCTACCGCCCTTCAAATTGGCAGTCTCACAATTCACAGCCATCTAAGAGAAAAATACTCGAAACAAAACTTCCAAGGTCTCAGACGAGCAACAGCAGTCGCAGACCCCCTTCCCCGTCCCTGTCGCGGCCTCAGCAGGCTCCACAACATGCGTGGCCAATCAGAGGCCAGCTCCGCGCCCATTGGGCGCACAGGTTATCTCGTCGCCGGTACAAATAGTGCCGGAAAAAAGGCCAAAACCAGCACAGTACAAATGGAGACATCTCCAGTCGATGTCACACATGTTGACACACAGAATCTTTTTTCGCAAATTAAAAATAGCCCCTTCGCCCAGAAGACCCCCAGCATTGATGGTGATGCTGGAGCCTCTCTTCAAATAACTAGTTGTTTGGACGGATCCTGTGCGAAGCCAGGACGACAAAGCCCAGGCCCTCATGGGATTCGCCCTCTCAGTGGCCACTAAGGCCACCGATGGCTGCTAGACGGCATGACACCAGTCTGCCCTCTCTTAGGTTTAATTTAGTCAATATTATTGCTTACTGGAATGCTAATGGCATTCGCATTAAGAAACAAGAGCTGGTAGATTTTATTTCTCGCCACCAGATCCCTATTATCGCAGTAAATGAAACACATCTGAACCCACGACTTAGATTTTCAATAACTGGTTTTGAATGTTACATAAAATACAGCGACAATCTTGTCGGCGGTGTTGTTATATTAGTTCATAACTGCATTACACGCAATACCGCGAAAATACTGCAACTTCAGACACTTGAGGCTGTGGGTGTCACAATTAAATTAGGAAATCAACATATCGCGATTTATGAAGTTTGTTGCCCGCCAGGTCGCACGCTTCTGCTTCGCAGACATTTATGAATTAATTAATTCTTATCCTGTTTTAATCGCAGTTGGCGATTTAAATGCTAAACATCCCACTTGGGGCTGTCTCGCGGGCACAGCCAATGGGAATACTCTTTTCAGACATCAGAAGCAACATAATTATGTTGTTTATGCGCCCAGCGAACCTACTTTCGATCCACATAAATTAAATTATAGACCCGATATATTATATATCGTGCTTAATAAAGGCCTTAATATGTTATTAAATTTTGAAGTGCTCCACGAATTGGGCTCGGACCATTATCCTATCCGCTTGTCTTTCGATGAAATCGACACAGACCCATTCGTAAAATTAAAAATTATAAGCATGCTTACTGGCCGGGCTTTACGGATTATCTGGACGATGAAATTTATCTCCCAGCTCAAATTAGTACTCCCGACGAATTAGGCTCTGCTTTCGAACACGTCACAGACATGATTCAGACAGGAATTAGTAAGTTTGTCCCGGAGAAAACACCGAGGACTAGCTCAGATAAGCTTCCTGATCAAATCAGGGAGCTTATCTCGCACAAAAATAGGCTGCGTAGGCTCTATTCCCGCACTAGATCTCGGCAATTAAAAGCCCAGGTAAATAATACTAGAGAGCGTATTGATATTGAAATCACTGCTTGGCAGGCTGAAATTTGGAATAATAAACTGTCCCTTTTATGTTTCCATGATAATAGTCTGTGGCACACGACTAAAGCGTTTACAAAAAAAAGCGCGATCCAATCCCGCCTCTTCAAGGCAATGCAGGAGTGGCCTATACACCTCAGCAGAAGGCTGAGACTATGGCTAATTAATTAGAGCAGGTTTTCTAACCCAATATAAATCCAGCTGATCCAGCTTATGTGGCCCGTATTTATAGGGACCTCCGAGTGCGTCTGAGCCAACCCACAGTGGCTGAACCAGACCCCACGCATACGGAGGAAGTGAAGCGTATTATTAAATATATGAAACCCCGGAAAACACCTGGGTTCGACTCACTGCAGGCTATAGTACTCAAGCAGCTGCCTGACAGCATGTTTGAGGCTATAGCGGAGTGCATTAATGCAATTTCTACTCTTGCCCACTTCCCTACTCCCTGGAAATGTGCCTTAGTAATTGTTTTCCAAAACAAGGCAAAAACCCAACTCAATTACAAAACTACCGCCCAATCAGCCTGCTTAGCTCGCTCTCTAAAACTCATGAACGAGTTTTATTGCGCCGCCTAAACACTCATATCCGCGATATTAATTTATTTCCTAATGAGCAATTTGGCTTTAGGAACAATCATTCTACTGCACACCAGTTATTCCGTTTGTCCGAACATGTTACTAATACTTTCAATACGGTTGCAGTATTCCTAGACGTGGAAAAAGCTTTCGACAGGGTTTTTCACGCGGAGCTTCTTTATAAGCTGTACCAAAATAATTTCCCAGATTGTTATATCAAGCTTCTGGCATCCTATCTTGATAAACGTCTCTTTTCTGTATCCATTGAGGGAGCAATATCTGAAAAGAGAAATATTAGTGCAGGAGTCCCCCAGGGCAATATCCTAGCGCAAGTCCTTTATAATGTATATACCCACGATATTCCACGTCCCCCTAGTTGGCATATCAATTACGAATTTATGCAGATGACACTGTCATCTACACTCGGTCCCGCCGCGCTGAACTTGCCATTCAGAGCGCCCAGGCACAGCTCAATGAGCTAGAAACTAATTTTCGCCTGTGGAGAATCAAAATAAACGCGCTAGTCTACACGCGCAGCAACACCCCCCCCCCCCCCCTCCACCCAACATTCAACTTACTCTCTTCGGGGAGAATATTCCTTTTAAAGATGAGGTAAAATACCTCAGCCTCACAATGGATAGAAGGTTGACATGGCGGAAACATGTGGAGTCTAAGCGAAACGTTGCTTATGCCTGTATGAAAGCCTTATATCCTCTGTTAAATTACCATTCTGGTTTGTCGCGTAAAAATGGGATTCAATTATATCAGACTATAATTCAACCCATTATTACTTATGCAGCCCCTGCTTGGGCCTACTGCGCACAAACCCATCTCAATTCGCTGTGGTGCAGAATAAATGCCTTAGGATGGCAGCACATGCATCACGCTATGTCCCTAATAGGTGCTTGCACGCAGAGCTTAAACTAGAACTGCTGCAAGACGTAATTCGAAAAAAGGCCCAAAACTTTTACCAATCAAACGAAGACCATGCCAATCCATTAATTACTGTCCTTGAGGAGTATGACATAGATGAAACACAGCGCTTTAAACGACCAAAGTCGCTCTTAGCGCATAGGCCTGCTTAGCCCTGCGTGTAACACACTGCATTTCCATTTTGGTAGTGCCTGCGCAGCCTTAATAGTCTATTGCGTAGGTCTAATCTGAGCTGTCCTAAAGGGACTGATCAGCCTATATTAAATAATAAGTAATTAATTTTTATTTAGAATAATACACCTCTCTTCCCAGCCAGCTGCTTGTAGGTTTGGCCCGTTCGCCAATGCCGATTCCAAGGCTGCCTCTTGTTGGATCATCTGCAAAATCTGAGGAGGTTGTGGCGATAGTGTGCTCCCTGCAGTAGCTGGTGAGAGCCTCCTCCCCCCCTCATCCAACTAACTGTTAAGTTCTAATTATAATTGCGGTAGAATAAACTGAGCTGCACTGTATGGGTAGCTCAGCCTAGATTAGTTACTAGTTTTAACTAACCCAGCCAGCTGTTGTAGGTTTGGCCTTTAGTTCGCCACTGCCGATTCCACGGCAGCTACTGAACAGTTGTACCCGCATATAACTGCAGGGCCTGTGGCGACGTGTGGCTCTCTGCTGCAGTTGGTGAGAGACCTCCCCTGCGTCGATCAGTCAACCCTCCCTTATCCGAAGCTCCGTGCACTCGTAGCATATGGCCGTAAATACGCCCTGTTACAGCCTATGGCTACTGGGATTGGCCGCTGCAAGCTTCAAGGTACCACAGCATTAGGTTTAGACACGTATGTCCCCGAGGACATATGTTACTATTCAATTTAGGTTAATTTGAATTTAGATTAATAACTTAATCCCTTCTTTTCACAGGCTGTACCGTCTCTTCACGGATAACTAAAAACCAGTACGCGTTGGCTCAGCTCTTGCTGACTCCAATGCTTACTGGCAACTCACATTATTATCTTTAATTTTCAGGTTCTACTGGGGAATCGGGAGGAAGTCGCCCAATAGCGCCACTTCCCCCACCAGAGAGGTATGCAAGCACCTCTCTGGTTACAAGCCAGTGTCTCCCTCCAATTGTCAAGGCGAAAGGAAATATAGTTCCCGTCCCCTCTCTCTACTAGCTTTTCATCTCTACTGACACGAGCATGTTACACACACACACACACACACACACACACACACACACTTTGTCTCCTGTAGCATTTCTGATCTAAGCATGAATATTTTGAATTCTATCCTGTCGACTGGGTTTTCAAGGTGCCTATGCCGGTTTTTCCCAGTCTCTTCTAGTATCAGCTTAGCTGTAAGTACACTTAGGGAGGTAGTCATGGCCCCAATCGCAGGCCATGGCTGCCCAATCCCTTTCTACCGTGATACATGTCTCCTTGCACGATTTCCTATCCTTGTAGACGTAAGGGATCTAGCCCTGAGATGCAATAAATTCCCGCCCTACCCACCAGGCTTTCACTTAGCACTTAGTTATAGGGCAGTAAGAAAAAAAATCTGACCCACCCACCCGACAGATGCCAGCCATCTCTCTGTAACACAGGAAAGAGTGTTAGAGTGCTACAGACAATACAAGAAACTTAAAACTAGAGATAATATTTTTATCACCTTGTCTGTGACCTCGCGTATATTGCTGCGAGTGACTGCCTTGGAATCGGCAGTGGCGACGGACCATACATACAGACAGCTGTCGGATCAGAGAAGCTTTGTAGCACATGTGTGTGTGGTGCAGTGCGGATGCAATGTGAATCACAGGGCCATCTCCGAGCCAGAGGTTGTACAGAGCCTACTTCGCCTTGTTCTGTGATCACATAGTGCTTCGCTAATTTGTGATAACTATTTTGTCAAAGAGTGTATTTTGTAGTTAAATGTATTGCAGTATTACGAGTTTCCGGGGTTAATTAGTTAGTCGGGTGCATGGCTGAGGACCTACATTGCGAGTTTCGGTGTTTTAAAGCGGCCTGTGAGCTAAACTGCTTTTAGGCCGCTTATATCTTTGAGTCTCGTCGGGGTCATAATCGCCTACACTAGATATTTTCGAGTTGGCATGTGTGGCGCAATCATTGTAACATTTTTCCGCCATTTTGACGAAGTGCTCGTTTAGTTTTTCGATTTTGAGTTCGTTATGCAGATCTGTAATGGGGCAGTATCTAGGTGCGTCTGCCGCAACTCACAGGCATTTATTTTGCACAATCTGCAATCTCTTGATATGTGTTTTAGCTGCATGGGTCCATGTGGGCGCAGCATGTGTTATATAAGGCCGTATGAGCATGGTATATATCAATACTGCTGTGTTTCGTGTTATTGCACTTCGCCTATTAAGTCCAGGGTATAGGGCGGAGAGTCTGGCGTATGCACTTACGCAATTGGCATCTATATGTGCTTTCCAGGTCAGTTTTCGGTCCATATGTACGCCTAGATATTTAACTACATCTTCATAGGGTATGGGTTCGCCAAATAAATAGATCTGCGGACGGATAGCAGCTTGGGCAGTGCCCTGCGAGTGAAAACGATCGCCTCTATTTTCCCGACATTGATTTTAATCCGCCATTTCGTGTAATATTCTTGAAAGGGTATTAAGGTAGTTTGTAAACGTCATGTTGCTGGGCCGAGGTAGCGTGAGCGAATAAATATGACAATGTCATCGGCATAGCAACCGAATTGCACCAGTCAGTGGTCTGGTTTCGGTAAATCGTGTATGTAAAGATGAAATAAAACGGCCAAGTACACGGCTTAGCAACCGTATTGCACCAGCCAGTGGTCTGGTTTCGGTAAATCGTGTATGTAAAGATGAAATAAAACGGCCAAGTACACGGCTTAGCAACCGTATTGCACCAGCCAGTGGTCTGGTTTCGGTAAATCGTGTATGTAAAGGTGAAATAAAACGGCCAAGTACACGGCTTTGAGGCCCTCTAGCATAAATTGTTGTATTCTCTGATTTTGCCCCTTCGCATTGGACAGAAAATGTTCTGCGATTCAAATAACTGGCTAATAATTTACTATATCAATTGGGGAATTTTAATTCGCATGATTTATAAATTAATCCAGTATGAAAAACGCTGTCAAACGCTTTTCAATATATATATATATATATATATATATAATATATATATATATATATATATATATATATATATAATTTAAAAAAAAAACACATGCGACTACATAGTCATTCCAGTTAAAGGTTCAGTGATTCCTACCAATTGGTGTGTTGTGGAGTGCTTTTGTCCGTTTTAGGATTATATGTTCTGCCACTTTAGAAAGAATATTTAAAAGGCTAATTGGCCTATAATTTTGTGGTAGTTTCGTATTCTTCCCTGGTTTGTGAAAGTCAATCACATTGGCAGTTTTCCTTTCGTTTGGGAAGTATTCTAGCTTGAGCATAGCATTAAGGCATGTAGCTAGATACTCACAGGCCAGTTCGGGCATTTTCTTTAATACAATAGCCTGAATTCCGCCTGCTGCTGAAGCTTTTCTCTTTTCTGGGATACATGTGGCAAATTGCCAGTTCTATTTCGCGCGACTGTGTAAATTTAGGTTCGTCTTCAGTCGGTTTTTTTTTTTTTTTTTTTTTTTTTCCCCGCCATAAATGTGGGTTGTAAAATTTCTATCACAGGGATCCTGATTCGGCAGGAAAGTATTTTTCAGCACATTTGCAAAGGCTTCTGCCTTTGCTTCAGGGTGAAAAACAAACCCTGCGTTAGTTTGTAAGGGCGGGATTTTATCGGTTTTATTTAAGAGGTATTTAGTTAAGCCCAATGAATTATTTTCGCGCATTGTTAGCTTAGCTACTTTAGCATCCCGGACAATGACCCGCCATAGTGTTACTTCCTCTGAAATGACAGCCTGTGTTTCGTTAGTTAGCGTCATAGTTTTGCCGATCTCGGCGTCTAGAATAATGGCGTCTTGGGCGGTTTTTCTGCGTGATCAAATCCCGTACATACTGCGGGAAAGTATTGGTTTTATATGTATCTGTCTTTTGTGGAACACACTCAGCCACTCCTTGCTGTATTGTGCTTGTGAGGGAAGTTATAGCTTCGTCAATATCCCGTGTAGTTGCTCGGGAATTGTTTTTCATTTGCGACAGATTTTCTGTAGTAAAATTTGAGAAACTCGGCCAATCGGCGTTGGAACAATTTAAATTTTTCTCGGGGCATTTGCTTACGTGGAAAATGTTTTCAAAATCAATGTGCACTGGGTAATGATCGGAGGAGAGATCGTGTTCGTCTGTAAGTTCAATCCCAGTTGTAAACTGTTTAACTAGAACGATATCTTATATGTCAGGATGTTGATTAATACTAGGCGGATTATAAGTTGGCACAGTTGGGGCCATAACTTGGTAATTTATATTCTCTTGGTGCCTTTGTAAGAACATCCCATTTGCTGTTCTATTTATATAATTCCAGTTTGGATGTTTGGCATTTATGTCGCCAAGGGCGAGAAAAGTATTGCCTGTTTGATTATATAATAAATCCAGGTCGGCCAGTGTTAGCGAGCGCCTGGGGGGGGGGGGCATAAATTGCTAATAGTTTAGTGCGCTGTTGGTCTAATTTTAATTCAATGCCAACTGCTTCAAAACAGGAAAATCTGGTAAGTTGATTTTGTGGTGTGCGACTGAGTTATGAATAAAAATCGCCACTCCTACTTTACCTCTTATCAAAGGTATGTCCTTCCTATAAACGGCATAGCCTGGGACAGAGAAGCGAGATTTTAGTGTAAAATGTGTCCCGTTGATTGCCGCAATTTTAATTTTATGTCGAGACAAATAATCTATGAGTTCGTTCTTTTTTTAGCTGAGGCTGCGTGCATTCCAGAAGAGAATGGTGTTAATGCGAGTTTCGGGATTGTTTGTGGTTTCTGCATTAATTTGGTTTGCCAGCATGGTCAAAATTCTTGACCAGCTGAACGGAAGAACCGATAGTTGATGTTATTGTTCCTGTATGGACATAGTTGGAACTGTCCATATCGCGATCATCGCGCACAGCGGCTGCAAGACCTGTGCCAGGTCGGAATACTTGCGGAAATGCTCATCATTATTAAAGGCTGTGTTGATAGCAGCCATGATTTCGCTTGGGTCTACTTGTGGGGGTGGAGGAGGTATTGCATGCACTGGCATAGATCCTATCTCCATGGCCTGGGAGCGCGAGTTTTGTTCAAGAACAGGCGCACTCTGATTGGCCGGCTCGTGATTGACTGGCTGGGTGAGAGCGGGAAAAGTGGGGGGGGGGGGGCTGGATCTGCGGCTGTTGGCGAATGAGCTGGTGCCTTGCTCGGCAGATTGTCGTTAAGCATTTTTGCCATCTTTTTTTGCGAATTCTCTTTGCTTTTGATTTGGGTTTCTGTCCCCACCACTTACATTAGGGTTGTGGGGAATGGGTTGATTTTCTAGGGCCGGAAAAGCCATTTCGCCCTGTAGCCACGCATACCTGTTGTACACAGGTACAGGCGCTGGCTGTTGTTGCGCCCACGAGGGCATAAACACATTTCCGTTGTGATGATGTGTCGGGAGCTGCTGTGGGAAAGCTTGTTGTGGCCCAACTGGGACTGGGCCAAGCTGATGGTTCTGTGTTATCGCCTGCCTGGGATTGCTGTTGGCGGGCTTGGCGCGTCTCTGGTGCAAGACGGCTCCATTTCGCGCTCTTGTAAGTGTCACAGCCTCGATAGTTCGCGCAGTGGTTCTGCCCGCGACCTATACACTTCACCTGCGATCGGTCGTTCACGATGCCGCAGTCTTTTGTCGTATGAGCTCCGCTGCAACACCGGCACCTCGGCGCTGCGTTGCGCGGGCCCTGTCGGGTCGTGGAAGTCTTCAACTTTAATTGCAAATCCCGCAAAGCTCGCGAGCGCGAAGTAGGACGCTGTGTTTGTGCCATGTGGCAATTCAATTACGAACTTATTTACCGCCCTTCTGTTTCGGTCCGTGATGAATCAGACGCGTTGCACTGGCGTTCCCAGTCGCTGGAAATCTTCGTGGAGAAATTCCACTGGTGTCTGCTTGAGTGCTACACAGTACGCACTGCTGTGGAAAAATCAGTGATGGATGACGTGTGCACTCGAATGCTGACAGCACTCCACGACAGTGTAATGCGTGCATCTAATCCTCGTTTCAGTGCGGGGAATATGTGCGTCTGGCTCGAATACACTGCGAATGGCTTTGTGGTTTCGCTGGCGTCTGTGGTGCGCCTGTCGTTGCATTCTGGCCCCACTGGTGGTGGCTGCGCGCCCTCGAGGGGCTGGGGTTTTCCCTGAAGGGGTTGTGGCGTGCCTTGAGAAGCCTGAATGTCGTGCGTGCACTTGGCGCGCTTCGATTCAGTTGGCAGTTCGCCGAAGTTTACATTTTCCTTCGCGGTGTTCGTGGACACTTGTGTCTCTGTGGCAGCGTCGTTGCTGGCCATTTTCGCAGGCCACATGCGGTGGAATGTGTGCCTACAGGTGTACTTAACACTGTGTCGGCTGGTGTGCACCGTCCAATCCCCTCCCTCCTATCCTCTCCCCTCTACCGGAGACAAGGCCAGAGAGGTAGCGGGCGACTGGCGCTCTGTTTTTTCCTAACACTAATAAAAACTAAATTTTTGTAATGAAAACCTCACGAAACCAGGGGAAACTTAACTTCTATTTGTGTGGTAGTTCTAAGAAGAACCAGCCGCACGACCTTGCACTGAAATCGAGTAGTTCTGAGAAGAACCACTCGCAGCAGTAACTGAAAATCCCTACAGCTCCTCTCTCCTCGCCGGCTGCCTCGAACAAGTTGTCTGTGTCAGAAGACATTTTACACTTGACTGAGCAAATCAAAATTAAGGTACCCCCGACATGAATGTATGTGATTGGTCGGCAGACACCTACGACGCGTGATTGCTGAAATCATCCAGCCACAATATAGGTTCTGAACTAGCATGTTTTGCAGAACGAGTCCTGGAATATTTTCGCGAATAACTGTTCGCCTAACTATAAGTAGAGACCTGCGAAATTCGCGTTATTATTTAAGGACAGACTGAACTCCATGTTACTGTGCGTTTGAACGACTTGAGCCATTGGACCTGAAATATTTGTGGCACGCCTCGGAGAACTCTTGAGCCAATAACATAAGTTCAACAGAGGAGTAGCCAATCTATTTTAAAGATACGAAGCAAATAAGTGACGTTGAATAGAGCGCAGTGGCCAATAAAACCACGGACTGTACACACTTGTTTATAAGGCTTTGGAGTCTATCCTCTCAACGAAAGATAATGCGTATTTTACGTAAGTAGAGACATAGAAAATTCGCCTTATTATTTGGAATTAAACTAAACTTTGCAGTACTCGCCGTACTGCAGCCATAGAGTCGTTTATCCATTGGTTGCTGCACAGATATGAAGCCACGTCCTCTCTGACTGAACTGTATGTGATTAGGGTGCAGAATTCTCGAGTGTTCATTTGCTGGCTCAAAGAAAACTCGGGCGCGTCACATAAAGTATGGTCCAGTGGCAAACATATTACAAAGGTACGCGTGTTTAAAGTTTGATGTGTACCCAAATAATAACGCGAATTTTGCAGGTCTCTTTACCTATAAGTAGGGATAGGAAAAATTCGCGAGCTCAATGACGTGTGGGCTAGACTCCACAGTCCTATGTACACTCAAGCCTCAGATGTTTGTCCATTGGCTGCTGACACAGAGAGTAGCCAGTGTTACTCTACACCAGGCAGTATGGCACTCGCTACCTGTTTCCTTGCAAGTCTGCTATTGGCTCAGAGTCGTCCAGGGCGCGTCTAATAAAATATTATCCAGTTACAAATGTGACTTCAGTGTACACGTGTTCGACGCCTATCTTGTCTGGACAATCGTCGTTTCCGCGCCATCAAAGCGAACACATCACCCGAATCGATGTTCCCTCTTGCGACTGTAAATTTTTTCGTAAAGCAATTTTTGTTGGGTTGGTTGGGGAGGGGGGAGAAGGAGGATCCTTGACTCCACGCATCGTTGGAAACTCGTCACAGCTCCCTTTGAGCCGGTTAGAGAAAAAAAGAGTAGCGTCTTTGAGGCGACGCCATTTTCGCCTGCTCTCACGCGTTAAGTTCGCAGAAGTATTTCTCACCATCCCTGGCCGACGACGTGCTACGGCGTTCGCACTCCTGAGGAAAGTGACAGTGCGAGGAGAGAAAATGTAAGGAAAGCTGTGGCGGGGGAAGAGGAGGATAAATAAAGCGCTTCCCTCAAAGAACAGGCAGTAAATAACATTTCGCGACGTCAACCCTGAGGTTTTTTTTTCTTTCGGCGGGAGAAGACGCTTGATATTATGCGAAGGAGGCTTGCTTCGCGCGTGTGCGAGAAAACCCGTCGACGGAGGGTAACGGATAGGGGTTGCTCGGAGGAAAAAAATGGAGATTGGGGTAGTGGAACAAGTGTGTGGAGGATGTCCTCGGGGTTGGGAAAGAGTCGATGGCGAGTTATTGTTGTCGGATGCTCCAGAATTTAACACGCTGATCCGACGCCAATAATAAAAAATTCCGACAGGAATATACGTCGCTTTTTTCGCGGAATATTACAGCTGGTGGGTCGATTTAAGGAAGACCTTGGGGGATTCGTAATAACTAGGGATAGGAAAATTTCGCGAGTTCATTTCAGGACAAGCTAGACGTCCAACATGTGTACACTGATGTCAGCTTTGCAATTGGATCGCAGTTAATTAGACACACCCTGGGCGACTCTGAACCAATAGCAGACTTGCAAGGAAACAAGTAGCGAGTGCCATACTGCCAGGTGTGTAGTAACACTGGCTACTCTCTGGGGCATCAGCCAATGAACAAACATCTGAGGCTCGAGTGTACACAGGACTGTGGAGTCTAGCCTACAGGTCATTGAACTCGCGAAATTTTCCTATCCCCAGTGATAACAAGCATTTCTCCCACCTGAGGAACGAAGTCTTGGAGGGCAAGCTTTCACGAGCAACCTATCCAGCCATTCCAACAAATTGGAAGACAAAAGTCACCTCTCACCGAGGGCAACTGCTGGGGGCTGAGGATCTGAGGATCCAGCACCATATTGTATTCCACCATTTCGAATAACTTCACAGCTGCCATCTTGGATTTCGCTATCTTGTGTCATTGACCTTTGACCTATACCCTGGTGACCTTTGACATTGATAGTCCAAAATATTTCAATTTTTTTTTAATCCCAGAAAAAAAAAGTTATTTAAAATTTATTTAAAAATAATTTAAAAATTGTTACGAATTTTCCATCAATAAATTTATTTATCAGCCTTAGGTCGAACCCCTACCAAACCCCTACCAAACCCCTAACCTACTTAGCCTACAAAAACTAGCCAAATTATTATATTATGGATTAAAATAATAATTTATAAAAAAATTCTCCCGATATGTAGCAAGTCTTCAATACAGAAGACATCCGATGATTGTCAAGGCCAAGTTAAATGTTTGAGATCAAACTTCAAACATTGGTCGCAATCCAGAACTCTTGCCCTCGGACCTACCAAATCCATCTACTATCTTTCCATGGAAGAACTACCAAAGTGACACTATCTTAAAAATCGCTAGAATAAATCCGTAGTAAGTGCATGATGTATGAAACTCAGAAAGTAGGCTGATAGACATATTTTGGACAAAGAATAAACTTGATATACTGTTATATAGGGAACCATGTTCGAATACCGAACTAGATATTGGATAATTTTTAACGAACTTTGTTCCTGACTTCATGTCTTATATTACCTTCTGGGCCAGTGCATTATGATTCAGATACACAGAAGTAGAACGTTTGTGATTGCCCTGTAAAGGAAATAGCAGCACCAAAAATTGAACAATCCAATAAGAAAATTATCAAGAGGCTAAAGAGCTTTCAAAGATATGACTAAAAAATGTTTATAGAATTTACAGTGTCTCAAGCAATCAGTTCAGAGCATGTCTTCCGAATCTGATCCTATACTATGCACCATTACAACGTGCCATAGTGTGAATTGTAGTTGGTAAGCCATTTTGGAATTCACTTTTCCTCTAACTACACATGTTTTTAACGTAAAACATTCACCAGATCATCTACAGCAATTCTGACGCTGAGTTTGGTAAGTTAAGGTAAGTGAAGGCTGTTCACGATAAAGTGAACACTTTTGAACTCAACCTTAGAAAAAAGTCACTGCCTGTGTCTGCATATGTTTTAACGGGCTCACTGAGTGACCTATGTCCAGTAAAGTTGGTAACGACGGAGGGGAAAGTAGTTACATATATTAGCGTCGAATATAACTTAAATATTTTATCTCGCTTTCTGTTTTTCTTTACTGCATCGAAGTGTAAACGAGAGCAAGTTTGTGCAAGATTTACTTTTCTAATAATTCCGCAGTTTCACTTGAGCGACGCATGAATAAAGTGACGAGACCAATGGCACTGTTAATTTTACATAAGGCGGAAGAACACCCAAAGTGTATACAAGTAGATCTTAAGCACGGCTTTCGAAAGTGCTCATTTTACGGAGAATAGACTATAGTATTAATGCGTGTAGTGGAGATATCTGGGCGGCTCTTAACGTCGAGGTCTTGAGAGCCGAAGGGGGTGAAGCGAGGCGAGCATGGAACAGCTCCGGAATGCAGGGGCGAGGGAAACGAGAAAACTCGCCGACCAGCGGCTTCGTCCGGCACGTGTCCCGCTTGCGAAAATCCAGGAGTAACCCCGTCGGGAATCAAACGCGGTTCTCCTTGGTGGGAGGCGAGTAGTCTAATCACTATGCCTCCGCGGCCCCAATAAGTATTGTGCAATAAAAAATAACGAAAAGTACAGTTTTTTATATTGGTAAACATAATTTTATCGAAACTTCACAGTACTGTATGTACCAGAACCGTAGTCGTTTTTCCATTGGCTGCCGCGTAGATGTCAAGCCACGCCCTTTCTAAACGAACCGCACGTGATTGGGGCACACAACTGTGCATTGTTCAGTGATTGGCGCAGCGTTACCCAGGGAGTGTCAGATACAGTATGGCCCAATGACAGACGTATTGCAAAGGTACGCGTGTTTATAGTTTAAAGTATCCCCGAATAATAACGAGAATTTTGCAGGTCTCTAGTCATGGCATTCCCTTTGATGTTGGCTCACGTATTCATTGTTTGTCTTGCGTTATGCCACAGAGTAATTAATAGGGATAGGAAAAATTCGCGACTTCATTTCAGGACAAGATAGTTTTCAAATGCGTGTGCACAGAAGTAACATTTGCAATTGGATCAGAATTTATTAGACACGCCCTGGACGACTCCGCGCCAATAGCCGACTTGCAACGGGAACAAGAAGCAAATCTCGTATTGTCAAATGTGGGGTTACACTTGGGCAACAGCCAATGAACGAACATTTGAGGTTCGACTATACAAAGGATTTTGGAGTCTAGCATACAGGTCATCGAACTCGCGAAATATTTCTATCCCTAGCTATTGGATAAAAGACACGAACGTCAGATTCTGAAGGTGTTATCCTGAGACGACCAAAAAAAGACGCCACATGCGAAGAGCATACTATTTGCTCGAACCAAAAAAATGCGAGGCAGGTCCGCAGCTCGACCAAGTGCATGCTCATCGTCTTTCTCGATGTTCCTGGTACTGTATTTCAAGAATTCTACCCCAATAGCAAGACCGTCAATATTGCATTCTTTTGCCAGGTTTCAAGGTGTCTGAGGGAGGACATTCAATTGGTAGAAGGCCGGCCAGTAACGAACATTGGTCAGTAAAGTTAAGTGCGTCCGGTATTGAGTGCTCCAATAGTATGATTGTAAATGGTAATACAGAGATCAATAGAATTGATGGTCACGTAGTCGTGAATATATAGGCTGTTCACGGTTAAGAGAGCATCTTCGAGGCTCTAGTTACTTTTTCCTTTAAGCCAAATTTTTTCATTTAACCCCAAACGTTGCCCTGTAAGTAATAAACAAATTGTGTACAATCCACAGCCCTGGAAAGTTAACGCCTATCGACTATAATTCCAAACGAGAGGGCTTTCAAAAGTGCTCACTTTACCGTGAAAAGCCTATCCCAAGTAATTAATAATACAGAGGCGAAATTGTGGCTTGTAGTGTGATCTTCAACCACACACGCCAATAACAATTGTTTCACTGGCCTGCAATATGGTGGGATGTCGTTCACGAATCATCTCCTGGAGAGTATAGGCTGTTTACGGAAAAGTGAGCACTTTTTAAGAACCTCCCATCAGCCAATAGCCACTAATAAGTAGAGTCATGAAAAATTTGCGAGTTCAGTGACCTGAAAACTGGACTCTACAGTCTTATATACCAATATGCTGATATCAACTGCACACTGGTGATCTGCTGTCGCGGTGGAAAGCGACAATTGGACACCGTTCTCCAGGAGGTTTCAAACACCGTGTGGACCAATAGCTTAAAGTGGAATAAACGTACTTGTTTTGAATTCAAGCTTGTCCCAAAATGAATCAGTGAATTTTTCAGGTCTCTACTAATAAGTACGTTTCATTGCAAATTCAGACACTGTCATTTGAGAGTGGGTAAAGTATATACCGTGTTTATCAGTCACATGTCAATGTTGATATTAAAAAGTGGCGGAGAGACAAACATTGGCTGCAAGGAAAAATTAGAAAGGGCCTTAAAATGTGCTCACTTTACCGTGAATAGCCTATAACTTGCCACACGGCAGTCCTACCAATAAGGAATAGTACATGACGCGCAACAGTCAATCAGACCCAAGGCCAGTTTCCACATCTTCACTCGGACAATGGCCGACCAAGTTTTCTTACATACACAGAAATTGCCACGCCATTTAGATTATGTATATTCACGTATACTGTGGTTACGTCATTGAAGCAGGCCTTAGACCTAATCGGTAAAGTCAAGTCCCCTGTTGGTTAAACCCGGCGTGGAAGAGTGGGCTAAGGCTAATTTTTTAATAATTTTTCTAATTTTGATGTGTTTGCAGGGATGTTGGTGGTAGTTAGTCGATTCTTACGAATGTATTTAACACATGGGCAGAGTGTTTAAACGATTTCTAAGAGTGGCCTAAGTGTAAATGTTATGTTTTTTGGAGGGATGTAGCTAGCTCGTAGATAGGCGTCTTTGAAAGAAGCGATTTACGTGTTAAACGATCTGTTTTCGAAATGCAACTAAACGTAAGGGAATTTCATATTGTTCTACGTATGAATAAATTACACGCATCGAGTCGGAAATTTTCAAACGATTACGTGAATAGAAATAAATGGAACAACCTGATGGATGTTGCTCTGCCAAATTTCTGGTAAGTGGAGTGCCTGAAATTTCGCGAATTAATTTCAGGACGAGATAGACTTCAAACATGTACACAATTTTTTTTTTTCGTTTTTGCCAAATGAATCCGCGAAATTTCCGGGTCCCTAATGAAAAGCAAGGTAACTTTCCCAGTGCGTGAGAGCAGGAGTTCGGGACACGCGGGACGATTTCTCTTCTGCACGTCCCGCTGTTCTGTGCCCCAGCTACACTACGCCTTGTTTCGCGCTAGGGTGGTTCTCCAGGACGGTAAAGTAAAAAAATAAAATAAAATAACACTTTTCAAGGGGCGCGCGAGATACACGGAAACGCTGAAAAAGACCCGTAGGGGGTGGTTCCAGAGTGGCGGGATCGTAGAGGGTGGGAGTGGGGTGGTAGTTATTTCCACGAGACCGCAAGCGAGTTAGAACGCTATTCCTACCCTCCGAGGAGTTTTAATTAAAAGCCGCTGGGTGGGAACGTCGGCTGCCATGCCGTGGTGAATGGAAAATACGGTGGGGAGGGGGTGGTGTTGGGAGGGGGAGTGGATTGTGCCGCACCCTGCGAATTCTAGCAGATAAATAGTTTCACCCTCGGCGCGTGCAATGGATCTGCCGGAGAAAGCTGGTCGCGGAAGGGGGTTGGCGGAAGAGTGGTAGCTTGCCCGGATGTCAAGAAGGGGTGGGTTTTCTCGCGTCTTTACCGCGTTCGCGGCATTCCACCGCCAATTGCGGGTGGGGGGGGGGGGGGGTGAAATGCTTGCTCGACGATTTCGAAATGCACGCCTCGCAGAGAAAGGGGTGCTGCGTTATTCGTGATCTCACACCGCCAAGGAGGACGGAGGAAGTGAAGACGTCACTGGAAAAGGTGAACGACTGTTCTATTCCCTTCCACTTCTGACGACTATACGAAGAAGCGTGGCGTAAGAGCTCCGAATTATCCACTTCTCGATATCGTTTCGAATCGTGCCCATCGTTTCGATACCGTTATCACTAGGGACCTGAAGAAGTCGCGAGTTCAACGACCTCCAGGCTAGACTCCACGGCCTTGTGTGCAATCGCGCAGATATCGATTCCCCATTGGTTACCAGCTGCCACAGTGAAGAGCGACGATTGGGCGTGCATTTTGTTGATTGTTTCTCATTGGCCCAGGGTTCTCCAGGAGGTGTCAAACAACGCCTGGACCAACGGAAAGGTGACACCACTGTAAGAATTCTCCACTTCTATCTTGTCCCAAAATTTATCCGCGAATTTTTCAGGTGTCTAGTTATCACACGTTTCTTCCATAGGGTACACTAAAAATCGCTATATAGTGATACGTAAACTTCACGTATTCACTCCGCAACAAGTTATCCACTGTTACTTTGCACGTTTCTGAAGCCCTGCTAACGTTCTACATCCAGACTATTCTTCCGCCTCATGCAAAACAAAGCTTAACCGAGTCTAGAAAATTACACCAGAACAACAGCGCATCGCATTCGAGTGCACTGAGTGGAATTCAATTTTTTCTAATAAAAAATTTCTTTATTCAGCACTACCAACACATATTTTCTCCCTGTTTTTAATCATGTTAAATATATATGAAACACAATCAATCATCATTTAAAGATGAAATATATTTAAACGTGTGTATGTATGCGGGCCTGTTGCGTATTTATGCGTTTGTGCAAAGGTACTGTATTATTGCGTGTATATGGTGCATATTTAGGCCTAATACCTGCCAGTTCATCATCAGTGTTTTATGGACTAGTTTTAACTTAATACTCGTCACTTAAATTTGTACATTTTCAGTACTTAAATGTAGATGTCTCTATTTAGTATTAATTATGTGTTCTATCAATGTCTAGTAACGACTTTTGATTTTCTGCAGTGTTTGTTAATGTCTAAGAACTATTATTATTTTTTCTTCTAAACTGGAATAAGCAAGTGATAATTTTCAAAGTTGTTCATTGTCAGAGAAAATAGATATGCCTTAACTGCGCCAAATAAAGACGATTTATTATTATTAATATTATTATTATAAATACGGTGCGTTGTCGCCTTGGTGTAATTTTCTTGACTTCGTTAACACTTTGAGGTCGGCACACTTTTATCAGCTTTAAAGTCAAGCTAGACTTTAGTTACCTATATCCACACCACTGCAGGGATACGGTGTAGGCTACTGTTGGTCCCTATTGTCACTTAGCACCATTCTACTGGTCAAAACGTCACCAGTCTTTTCGTATTGGACGGCTGCCAACCAATGGAGTGCCGAGTCTACCGTTTCCCAAGCAAATGTTCTTTTGTATGTAAACAGGATGTGCATCACATGGTGTTGATTTTCGTAACTATACAAAATTTTGTATTTCATGTGTGAAGATCGTTGTTGATGTTGTATTAGTTCATATTCAAAATTATTAGTAAATAGGGAATTGATATTCATATACCCGGACAAATTTTGTTTATTTAAGTGGAATGAAATATTCGAATAACTTTTGCCCGAACTACGCTCGAGAATAGTCCTCCAAGTGAATAGCTTCTTTTGCATGAGGAGAAGTAAAGGCCTGTAAATAGAGCTTCAGCAAGGCTTCAGAAAAGTTGGAAGTAACCGCGAACGGATTACATTCGGAGCCCAGGCCGCGCCAGGCGACCAATCAACGGCTTCCTCCGAGCGAGACCACGCCCACGTTTCGCTCAGAGCCCGTCCCACCCGGCGCAGCACGCACCGAGGACCAGTTTTATTTCCGTCGCCTGGTGTCCATTTCTCTTCCTCAGCCGGGGTAGGCGCTCCGACACAACAACAACCTCCCGACGCCAGGGGCAGCACCCGCCTCATAAATCAATCACAAATAATAGCTCCGTGTAACGAGGTGCAACAACAGCAGCTGTGGCTGAAAAGGTTTGTTCCCTTCTCCCTTTCCTTCCCCCCCCCCCCAAGGCCCAGAAGCCCTTCACATCCCTTCTTTCGAGCTACGACAAAACACCATCACTACCCTGCGAGCAGCCAGGAGATATATTGTACGCCGAGGAGAGTATAGACTGTTCGCGGACAAACTGACCACTTTTGTAAACCCTGAGTGAGGTAAAGACTCACTGACAATTAACCCTTTGAGGGGTATGCACGTATATACTCGGGGCCACGCTTATACGGAAATGTATTTACTCTTGAAAAGAAACCTCACACTTTTATAGTTTTACCATTTCGCTAGACTTTTGTCGGAGTCTAATAAATAAATGGCAACTAGTCAACATTTCAGTTTGTAAGATTAAAACTGTCCTTTTTGATAATTCCTCAAACCGACACGAGGAATTGTAAAACTTGTTACTTCTATCGCGATGCATTTATTGGTACACAGCCAACACGCGACTTCATTGGTCGACGGCCAGCCAATAATAAACGTTGCAGAGTACAGTGGGCGTGTCCGGTGTAGCCAGGACCAATAGGACAAATGTAAGTGGAAATACAGAGACAAACCGATGATATTGCTGTATGGTAGAATATAGGCAGCTCACTTCAAACTTGTCCTCGGTGATAGGAAATTTGTGCCGTCCTTAAAGGGTTAAGACAAGCTAGAAGTGGGTCGCATGTAGGCTGTTCACGGCAAAATGAGAACTTTTGAAAGCCCTCTCGTTTGGAATTATAGTCGATAAATATATATTATTTTAGCCTTAGAAGTTAATTTCCGAGTGTTGTGGAATATACACAATTTGTTTATTACTTACATGGCAATGTTTGAGGTCAAATTATAAAATTAGGCTTAAAGGAAAAAGTAACCATAGCCTCCAAAGTGCTTACTTTACCGTGGACAGCGTGCATATTCATGACTACGAGACCATCAATTCCGTTGATCTCTGTATTACCATTTACAATCATACTATTGGAGCGCTCAATACCGAACGCGCTTAACTTTACTGACCAACTTTCGTTAATGGCCGGCCTTCTACCAATAGAATATCCTCCCTAAGATGCCTTGAAACTTGGCAGAAGAATGCAATATTGACGGTCTTGCCATTGGGGTCGAATTCTTGAATTACAATACCGGGAATATCGAGAAAGACGATGAGCATGCACTTGGTCGAGCTGCGGACATGCCTCGCCTATTTTTTGGTCCAGCAGATAATATGCTCTTCTACTGTGGCGGCTTTTTAGTCGTCTCAGGATCGCACCCTCAGAATCTGACGATCGCTCTTTGTTTTAACTTGCTGTCTATTATCCAATAGCTATGGATAGGAACATTTCACGAGTTCAATGACTTGTATGCTAGACTCCAAAATCCTTTGTATAGTCAAACCTCAGATGTTTGTTCATTGGCTGTTGCCCAAGTGTAACCCCATATTTGACAATACGGGAATTGCTTCGTGTTCCCTTGCAAGTCGGCTACTGGCGCGGAGTCGTCCAGGGCGTGTCTAATAATCTCTGATCCAATTGCAAAGGTTACTTCAGTGTACACGCGTTTGAAATCTACCTTGTGCTGAAATGAAGCCGCGAATATTTCCTATCCGTACCAATAGCAGACACTTAACACTTTGAGGAGAATGCACGTATATACTCGGAACTACGTTTATATGGAAAGTTATTTGCTCTTGAAGACAAAGCTCACACTTTTACAGTTTTACAATTCCGCTAGACTTTATCGGAATCCAAGTAGAAAAATGAAAACTTGTCAACAAGTCAGTTTGTAAGAATAAAACAGTTCTTTTAATCATTTTTCAAACGAACATGATGGATTGTAAAACTTGTTACTTCTATCGCCATACATTAACTGACGCACAGGCAACGCGTGACTTCATTGGTCGACGGCCAGCCAATAATAAAAGTTGCAGAGTACCGTAGGCGTGTCCGGTGTAGCGAGGGCCAATAGGACAATGGTAGGTGGAAATACAGAGAACGACCAGAATTATATTGCTGTAGTGTAGAATATAGGCAGCTCACTTCAAACTTATCCTCAGTGATAGTGAATTTGTGGCATCCTCAAAGGGTCAACACACATGGTCAGAATTACACAGGTTGTACAGCTCCCGATGTACACAGGAAAATTTCTTTCAGTGCACTAACTCATGAAGGTTGGCACTCCCTGTGGCTATCCCTATCGGCGTCTTACAAAACAAGTCCCGACATTTCTCGATACCGTCCAGTACGTGTGCAGTTCGAAAGAAGGGGAAAAAAAATGTTTGTTTGATCGCTTCGGCGAGTAAGTGTTCGTAGCCACTTCTGGTCGGCGTCCGAGCTCCCGAAGCGAGCGGAGACTTCGTTACAACCTCCCGTGGAGCAAAATTCGATCAAAACAAGTTGGGAGAGTTCGGCCGAGGTGGTCCGCGCGCGAAACCCGACCAGTGACCCACCCTCCATTCTCGGTCCAACCCCCCCCCCCCCCCCCCCCCCTGACGACCCTTCAACCCCCTCGTAGTCTTCCCGTCTACCTCCGACGCCGATGCTTTTCATCCTTCTTGGAGATCCCGGACACGTGTCATCATCGACAAGAGACTTGATTGTGTTTCTTATTCATTTTGTTTCCCCCTCCCCCTCTCCTTCCCCCTTCGACATACCTCTTCTTGCGATAACTTTGAGCGAGTTCTACGACGAAATAAAAAAGAAAAGAAAAATCTTTCCGAACTTTTGTTAATACTTCCCAGCGAATTCCCCTCTATTGTGCTCCCGACCCCAAGTACTGTTGAGATCCTTAGAAAACTTTTTTTTTTTTCGAGGAAATTCGCTCTCGCGATCATTAAAAAAATGATTTATTCCTTTCCCCCCCCCCCCCCCAAAATGAACGTGGTCTTTAAATCTATGGTCGGCAGCGAACACTTTTTGAGTGGTGGAAGTGTTCGGATCAATTTCCGCCCTCGAGGCTCCATGGCGACCGGCATTGTATTCGGGGAGGAAAAAGAATAACTTGTGTAGCAAGCTGTTCTCGTTTCGCTTTTTTTTTTTTTCCTTGCCTTAAACGTACGGATATCTCGTAATTTACACCCATCGCGTCGCCAGATCAAACTAAACCAATCGGAACTTGTGAGAAGCTCTGTAGCACGGCTGGTCCGCTATCGTGAGATCTGTTCGATAAATATAGTCTCAGGAAAAGTTAGCCTTATACAAAGTTTCTAGAGATACCCTACTGTTGGTGATTCAACGGCAATAAGAGCTATATGTAGAGATAAGAAAATTTCGCGAATTCATTTAAAGACACGCTAGACGTTCAACACGTGTACTCTGAAGTCATCTCTGCAATTGTATCGCAGATTATTAGACACGCCCTGGACGATTCTGAGCCAATAGCAGACTTGCAAAGAAACAAGTAGCGAGTGCCATACTGCCTGGTGTGTAGTAACACTGGCTACTCTCTGAAGCAGCAGCCAATAAACAAACAACTTAGACTCGAGTGTACACAGGACTGGGCAGTCTAACCTACAGGTTATTGAAATAGCGAAATTTTCCTATCCCTAGCTGCATAAAATATTCAAAATAGGTTTCAAGACACGTTTTAATTACTAAACATGTACAGGATGTCCCGTAGATAATGGATAACTGTACTTAGATCGTTCATGGGGACCAGGTCATTCCTCTCCAGAATATCACAATTTGACCTTGTTGAAAGTGGCTTCGTGTTAAAGATATTAGCACATTTTGGAAACTTCACAAACCTCTACCTGCATTCGGCGTTGCGCGTGATATTGCTATAAACAGGCAGATATTATTATTTTTTTTGTTATTGAATTGGTATAGCAGTTCTGCAGCAAATGTGACTGTTTACTTAGAAAATAATGTCATGTGTATGTTTTGAAACAATCTCACTGTGAATACGTAGTTTTGACACTGTATACTGTGGACCAAATGTACTACACCAAACAGGTTTGTTATCAGGAAAATGTGGTCACCTGGTAGTAATTCTACAATGATACAATACAACCGATAAGTAATTTTAAAAATAAAACTATTTCTATGAAGTTGGTACAGTACACGATCTAAAAGTTATAAAAATGCACAGTGGTAGTTACATTTGTGGGCTTTGTTCACGTGTATTAAACCCTCACTGTTACGGATATAATTTGTACAGGAATGCGTTACGTGATGACGTAAGTACTGCACGCCAGTTCAGCGAATGCAAGCTCTGGAAGTGTTATTCCCCCACTCCCCACCCCCAAATAACCATCGGTTTTCAAGGGGGCCGCTCCCAATTTCTTATTTGTGCATAATTATCTTATTTGGCTACAGATATAATTAACTGGTGATGTCATTAGAACAGATATAAATAAATTTCATGAAAGTTCTTCAATCGGTTCGGCTGTAATTTAATTTTAAAATTTGACAGTGAAAATAAAATTCAGAATATCCAGAAGTTAGAAACACAACAATAATCGCAGGCGAACAATATGCCACACTTCAAAGAAATTTCTTCATGGTGTTCCTAAGACTTCAAGAAACACTTCGGTAGAAATCAAACATTGCGCTCGTGTACCATTTTGAAATTTTTTTTGCACACCATTTAAGGTTAAAATGGTTATATTTTCCCTAAAAACAGTATGAAAAAGATATTTTTTAGTTTCTGTCAATTTTTTTTATTAAATTGTTATTTATATTGTAGCCCAATTCCGCGAAATATCATAAAAATTGTAGCCACCTGAACAATTTTGGATTATTGGTTTTTCTTCTTTATTTGTATTTTAAACACGAAAATTTCAATAGTATGTCTATAGCGAACTAGCTGTTGCCTTTATGCTACAGTAGAGATATAAAAACTAAACTACGAGCCAATAAATATGTGACAATATAGATTCTACCAAAATCTGGCAGAATCGATGTTGTGACGTAGTTCTGAGTCCTTACTTCATTTTTATGCCTGTATTGCATTGTAGGGTCAATATATAGTGCGCCATAGATGCACTTTTGAAATTTTCATGTTAACAAATAAAATTCAGGAAGCAAAACCGGAATCCAAACTGTGGCGGGTGAAGCTTGCTTTTAAGAGCGGGATGGACTCCCTTGGGAACCCTGCGTCCAAGGTCAAGAAGCGAGGGAGCGATATGGGCGACATTAACACGCACACCTAGTGCCTCATCGCTCCTACGCGCAAGGCGTGCAGTGTTTCCGTCGAGACGCTTTACTGCGCAAATTAGATCTGAAACAGTCAGGTTTTATTACACGCGATGAAAGACCACAGATTAAACTACGCTCGTATCTTTGTACTTTTCTCTTACCTCTGACCACATTCTGGATTACGCTCGGGCTAAGTTCGAGCAACGCCTGTTTCAAAATTTCTTCGTCCTTGAAAATAAAACTCGCCTGGGTATACAGCCATTGTTACGCTAGTATTTAAAACAAGATCTTACAAGAACAATACAACCAATCAGCTATAGTTTTCGTGCAGAAAATTTTTTTTTTTTTTTTTTCCCCTATGCCCTGATAAAAGGACACGATTGACTGTACAACTTTTATACAGCAAGCTACATTTAACTGGAGCATATCAGCTCTGCGACCCCCAGTGGCTGATGACCAGCCAATGATGAACGTCGTAGAGTACAGTAAGCACGGCTAGGGTGGTGTGGACCAATAGAATAGTGGTAAATGGGGATACAGAAACCAATAGAATAGATATTCCCGTACTGGTGTATACAGGTGATTCACTTCTAGTTTATCTTCAATTATAGTAAATATGCGCAGTCTTGAATGTGTTAAGGAAACTGCATAGGCAAGCTTTAAACATGCGGTATTTGACAATATTCACGATTTTTTTCTTCAAGAATACACTTAATATTACACAAGTAAGAAAAATTGGGGAATAGATAATTGTATTTTTTTTAAATATATTCTGACAAAGAGTCGTATTTGGAGAACATTTATTTACCGAGATACGCGTATCCGCGCGAACAATTATTTCACAAACAATCGCGAGGGTCCATCCCACTCTTAATTCCAGGCGACGTGTGTGAACGATTCCACCGCACAATCATCGGCCATTCCTCTCGTTTAAAGACCATGGAAACAGCAAGAGTGGTCCAGGAGAAAGGGGGAGTGGTTAGTGGGATGCTGCGGAGAAACACAAGAAGACATTTAGACCACGGAGTGCTTGCGGGACGGGCCATGACCTCGGCAAGTGGCGGTGGACGACCTTTGGCTCGGGCGAAGGCCTGGAGAGGGGGTGGAGGAGGGTGGTTTCGTTCTTTGTTTGGGGGGAGGGGGTGAGTTCTCGTCAGTGGAAAAAGGGGGGGGGTGTGAGTGACGCACATTTTCACGGCACTTTGCGCGCCTGCTCGCCGCGCCGTCGGCAGTCCCGCCGACACACTCTCAACCCTTTATCCGTCCCCGAACACACCCTCCCAGTGCATTGCCGACTTGAGGGGCACGCTCCGGCAAGATGGCGGGATTGCAATCCTCGCCAGTTAGCACCTGTGGACGAGGTTACGGTACGAAGATCAGAGTTGTTGTAACACAGTATTTGCATACATAACATGTGTATAAATAAATAAATAAATATATACACACACACACATAAATATAGAGGTTGTTCACGATAAAGTGAGCACTTAAGAAATGAACCGTATAACCCTGCATGCATATATTTTAATGGGCGCACCGAGTGACATTCGTCCAGTAGAGTTGGCAACGATGTATGGAAAGTAGTTCCACATCTTAACGTCGAATAAAAAATTCAGGTAGAAATCTGTGATAACTTAAAATTATTTCTACAGTTTTCAGTTTTATTAATGCATCGAAGTGTAAAAATTAGCATTTTTGAAAAGTATTTACTTTCTCAATAATTTCACAGTTTTATTTGACCGACGCATAAATAGAGTGATGAGACCCATGGCAATGTAAATTTTACATAGGCGGAAGAATACACAACGTTTATAAAAGTAGATCTTAAGCAGGGATTACAAAAGTGCTCAGTTTACTGTGAACAGCCTATATATACATACATATGTAGTCCACTCATAATTACTTCCAACCTTTCTGAAGCCCTGCAAGGGGGTTCCATTTCACCTTGGTCACGACAGGCTCTAGTGCCGTAAGATTAACCTGGGAAGGGTCTCAAACTGGAGGATACCAAATTGGCGCTATTTCTTCTCCTCACTTAGCACCTCACATAGCATAGACACCGTACCCGACATACAAAATAATGGTAAGGTCATTTAGACCCTAAACCCTTTCTGACAAGGTCAATTATGTATTTATGCCCTTTTGTAAAACGTAGTCGTAATTTCCGAACCATTGAAGATATAGTGATCAAATTCATAACGTAGGCATCCGCTTAGCCGAGTCTTAGAGATATATACCAACGGTATAATGCACTGAATTCGTGCGCACTGGTTGTAATAGTTTTTGCATAAGAACTATTTGTTACTTGGCATTATCAACACACCTATCTTGTATCTGTTGTTGTGCATATTAAAAATATATGAAATGTTATAATCTATAGGATGAATATGACTTGTTCAATTTAATACAAAATGAAAGGTTGTTATGTTAACAGAAGTATAAAACGTTTGACACACATGACCTATTTAGTAAACAACCAAACATGTCATACATGGGGTGATTTCTTTGATACAAAAAGTGTGAAGAAACAGCAAATACACTGTGTGTATATTATATAATTACATAAATACAAATATATATGAATATAAATATATATATATGTATAAATATGTATGTGAGAGATTGTTTACATAACCTATTGAGACACTACAGTTCTTTTCCTTTCGTAAACTCGTTGATCTGTCCAAGTAAAGCCAAATACCAGTTAGTAATAAGTTGAAAAATGAAGTTATAGCACTCAAAATCATATTGCAGGTAGTAAAAATAATATTCTACGAAAATTACACACACACACACACACACACACACACACACACACACACACACACACACACATATATATATATATATATATATATATATATATATATATATATATATATATATATATATATATTATATATATATATATAAAATCACACAGGTTGGTCTCTGTTGTGCACGTTCACAGTCCATGCCTCATATATTAGTTTCGGTTATTTTGTACCCTTCAGCAATATGATAAAATATCACTGCCTTCTAAGTCAATTGTAATTTTCTGTTCCATTAGCTTGGCCTTACTAATGAATAAATTACGCCTGAGTAGACTGAGAAAAGACACCAAGGTAACGTAAAATTATTAACTTTTTAACACCATGACAAAATCGGCATTAGTAACCAAAATCTATGTTAACGGTATCAACATTTGATGCATTATGTGTTGGGCCCTTTTCGACACTTGGTCAAAAATAAATGTTAGGTAAATATAACGCTTGAGAAACTATAGCCAAAATGACTTTTATAGCTATATATATATATATATATATATATATATATATATAACGTAATGTATGATGTTTATAGAGTGTCTAAATTAATACTGTTCTGACAAAAGAGAATAATTGATACTACCTCTGGCGCGAGCAAGATTGAGGGGTGATTTAGTCTGGAAGAAAATGCTGGTGATGATTACAGAAATTGGTACCAGTGATTAACAAAAGTTAGAATCTATCTGCGCCTCAGAGATTAAGTTTTCATCCAAACCGAGACAGCAGTGATTACGGCCTTGTTTACAGAGCAGCAAGGGAACTGCCTTAGAACATCGTCTTTTCATTTAGTATCTCCCATGGCGCCGTGGTGAATGAAGATCAAATCAAAGCTCTCTTCTCCGCCCTCCAGATTATTCGTCGCTACACTCTGTTTCTCTTCCCTTCTCGATTTTCTCTACAAAGGTTCTCCTCCCTTTCTGGACAAAACAGCGACTCCTTGGTGAACTTAGGCTCATCTGGACCGCCGGGCAGAAAAACCAAATCTGATTAATCCGAGATTATATCTACGCCCCGGATTAAATTAACTTCTCACACTGAAATGGAGTAACGATGAAAATACAGCGTATTAGAGCAGTTAGCTCAACAGTTTTTATACCTGCGTCATTCGGAATTCTATACGTCCGCGTCGTAAAAATACTACGTAGTACAATTCCAAACAAATATATCTTTGTTCACATTGTAACACCTAGAATTATAATAATTTAATTTGTTAGATAAGAGGTTGAGATGGTCTCCCATTCTCTAAGAGAGACAAACTTGACGCTACAAACCGACAGGGGAATTTGAAAATAACTAATTCCTAGCTGTGATCACACTTTAACCACGTGAAGTTGGCTGAGTTGGCCGCCATACTAAGGTTAGGAACAAAACGATTTTGAGAGTTTGGCATAGTTAAAATTGCCGCCGCTAGGTAAGCGCTAGTGTTCCGAGGAGAGTCACTTTTATTTAAAATTTTAAGCTACGTGAATAATAAAAGATAAAGATTCCGCTTAGTTAAGTAGCTATTTTATATTTGATTTGTGGTTATTTAAAAACTGTTTTGTTTTTAACGTATAAAATATAAAAATTCCGGTACACAATGCGACACTAGCGCTTACCTAATGGCGAAAAACTTTAGTTGCCACAGCGAAAGCATTGAGCTCCCTAGCTTCAGTCCCTGTCACACTGTCAAATTCTTCCGTCAAACTGCTTCCAATAATAAGTTTGGTCAAATAAAGTTGGGCAGTTACGACGTCATCGAAACGTCATAAAGGCCGCCATCTTTGCCTTAGGAAGTTGGATGGCTTCAGTTTCAATCAAACATTTGAAAATTTGACCCGGTTCTAAAAATGTATTTTATGTTTGACGGGCTCAGCCAATCGGAATCGTGCACGACAAATATGTACGCCAAGAATCTTAAAATAACAAAAATTGCTGGAAACGAAGTAAGTTATGAAGATAATTAATTTATGTGGAAGCTGTCTGAGCATGAATGCTATTTTAAGTGAATGTTACACATAATTTACGAACTCAGAGGCACTTATGTCATTGTGCAGAAAACATATCTTATAAATAACATTTTAATTTAGCAACGAAACGAAAACAAATTACAATATTACTTACATTTCTTCCTGTAATATAAAAGTATCTCATTTCTCATTAAATTGAAGTTCACCCATATTTTATTTACAAATTATAATATGTCATTTATAATAAATATGAATAAAAATGCTGAGAAAACATGTGTGTTGGTAGCGCCTAGTAATAAATATTTCAACTGCAAAATATAATTACAACTGGGTGTGAAGAAACCGTGAATGGATTATAGTCCGTAATGTATGGGAGACGATTTGCATATTCGCCAGCTGCAGCGACCAAATCAATCGAATACCTCATTTTTAAATTCAGTTCGGTTGACCTTAACATCAGTTATGAAGGTAAAAATGAAAACGTAAAATGTGGTAATATATATATATATATAAAATTCATTTTTTTATGAACTTTTAATCGAATACCTCACTGAAAAAAAAAAAAATTTGTGGCGGCCACAAAATTATTTTGTTGGTATTCATCCTGCCAACTTTTTTTGTGGTACAGACAAAAAAACTTTGTAGTTACAACAAAATACGTTTTTTCAGTTGTCACTAAACTTTTGTTGGCCACTAAAAACTTATTTTGTGACAGCTACAAGATTTTTTGTGTACACCACAAAAAAATTTGGCCACAAAATATTTTTGCGGCCGACACAAAATATTTTTTTCCAGTGCTACTTCCTGAATCCAATTTGGTCAATTTTAACGCAAGAAGACAGTGGTAAAATTTGCTGAATTTCTTTTTGTAAACTTTACAAGATATATTTCTTTAGTCAATTACGTCATCCTTTCCACCAGATATGAAACTTGGAGATAAAATGTACGAAGTGGTAGAAAAAAGGCTAACTAAAATTTGGTAAATTTTGCTTCAAACATGGCCTCCTTAAATTTAGTCTGGCCAGTTTTAATATCAGTTTTTAAAAGTACGGTAAGAATAATAAATAGAGTGCTTCACCAATCCCCGCGGATAATCCAAATATTCCTGATCAAATTCCTAATACGAAATATAGAGTACCAATATCTTTATGATTAGTTGAAAAGAGTCATCGTTTCATGGGAGAGGGACACAAGAGTAAGTAAGCTTAATTAATTATTGATGCCCCACAGGAAACGTACCCGGAACTTACTTTTCTATGTGCATCAGCCAATAAGAAAACGCTCTGTAGCTGCCTGCTGAAGCATATTTACATCTATAGGCTGTTCACGGTAAAATGAGCACTTTTGAAAGCCCTGCTTAAGGGGGAAGTATCCTTGCTATCTTGGATTGAGGTATTTTCTTCATTAATTTAATTTTCGGAGTCAATATTTAAAAACCAAGCTAGTCGTGACATGGGGAACATTTTAATAGTTATTTCTAAATCCCACTTGTTATTCTTACATGATTAGCGTCACATCTGTAACCGTAATCAAACATTATCTAATTATTTAATTATTTCAGTCTCACATGGGAAAATACATGTTTATTCAAAACCCTACAAATTTAAAAAATATCTTTAAGTAGTCGTCCATGTCATGTATAGCTTTGATTTTTCATTAAGAAGATTTCTAAGAGATTTCGAAGATGGAGTTGATGCTACCCCCTTAAGATCTATTTGTATGCACGTTGTGTATTCTTCCGCCTTATTTAAAATTAACATTATCACGGGCCTCACCACTTTATTCATGCGTCGGCCAGGCGAAATAGTGAAATTTTTAGAAAAATTTATATTTTACAAATTGGCTCATTTTTCCCACTTCGACAAATAAAAAAAAAACATAATTTAAACAAATAGTTTAAGTCGTCCCAAATGGTTACCTTGCATTCTTATTCGACTTTAAAATATGGAACTACTTTCCCTGCATCGTTACCAACTTTGCTGGGCGTATGTCGCTTAATGTGCCCGTTAAAAGCATATGCAGGTAAGAGCAGTTACTTTTTCCTTAGGTTGATTTCAAATGAGCTCATTTATCGTGAACAGCCTTTAAGTGAGAGCATTGGTGAAAGCGTGATAAAGAAATGCAATATTTAACAATGAGTTATTTTTATAACATATTTCGGTACATAAAACCTTTATATAAAATATGTCTTCTAACTCAAATGCGTTGTATCCGTCTTGAAGTAGTTAATACATCTTAGTTTTCATATTCTCTTTTTTTATAAGTTATATATCTTCCAATAATTTTTATCTAGTTTTCAGCTATGGCCATATAGGCTAGTACTTAACATTTTTTTGTAATACTTGTAGATTTAAGAGTCCTTGGTTTCTAGAAGAATAGAAGGGAAAATACCAGAACGTTTATTTGCAAAGCATATACTAGCAAATTCCAAGCACTTAATGAACGGAAATAATCTATTTAACGTTTAAAATACTACAGGATAAAAAGAGATAAATTAAGAGTATTAAAATTATGCTTTAATCATGGGGTTTTGCATTTGCGAAAAGCAAATAAAACTCATCACACTAACTACGCATCCATCAAAACAGACAACGATGTAATAACATACTGAGAAAAAAAATGTTTTGTTAAATAAGTACATTTTTCTGCGGAACTAAATAAATGGCCTTTCTTTACGAGGAGAATAATTTTTTTTTTTGCAAAAACAAAATTGTTACATTGCTCGTATTTCGTTTCCACAAACGTAAGAGATTTGGTTGGCAGAATGGAAAAAAGTTTGGCTGTTTGTACAGTAGATTTTCGTTTTTCATTAAAAGAGAGAGAGAGAGAGAGAGAGAGAGAGAGAGAAAAGCTTGTACAAGATGCAAACTCGGAACCATAAAATGTGAATGTTATGTTGTGGTGATCTTACGTAAATTTAATGCTTATGGGATAGTTAAATGTTTTCGTGTTCCTAACGAACCAAATATACAACGTGACAACTACGCAGATGTAATATTTTAAATTTTCCATACTTGCATTCTTGTTTCTTGTTGAAGTTGCTTCACTGGAATTGTTTGCGTTAGTATAAATTTTCATTAAATAAACTAACAAAATACTACTAAATACTGTCGTAATTGCCACAGACATTATAAACAGTCTCTCGAGCTGAATTTTTTGAGCCTAAGACAAATTACCCGAATACTCAACAGCGGCACTGGACTCACCTGAATTTGTTGTCGCCATAAATTCGATATAAAAAGAGTAAAGAGCTTATCAGAGTGTTTAAGATACCCGTGTATTAATTCACGCCAAACGAAATATTTGTTACCCTTAATCTATAATGGAATTTATTTATAAAGTTCATGGGAAACAGACTGATTGATTAACGCAGTTGTAAAATTGTAGTATGAAATATTTACCCATAGATAATGTGGGAACAGCCAAAAAGAGCGTTTGATTCAACACACGATTTCTAAATATTTGGTTTAGTTCGTGGGAACCTATGCAAATGTTTCGAACAAGGGCAGATAAGTAAATGTGAAGAAAATGTTGCTCGGCCGAAACAAATATCTACTCTTCAAGTAGATTTAGTTGGTAGGTTTAAGTGTATATTCCTCTCAGTGTAAATACAGCTATATTTATTCTTTCAGGGGTTTTCAAAATTTCGTACATTTGAAAATAATACTTACTTTCAGTGATTTGTTCCAGGAATTAGTTGTTTTATGTATACGGCTCTATGATTTACAGTTAATGCATTCACGGATTTCGTGTTTAATTTCAAGGAAGGGTCATCTTCAATATCGATGTTAAGAGCCATACAAATCACCTCACTTACTCACTCACTCCAGATTGTAAGTATTTGACACAGCACTAGTATACGAATGGCTCTCTTGTGCGGTACTTATCTGAGGTAGCGCCAGCTCGCACTGTCTGGATGTAAACAAAAGCTGTCGCACGGCTCAATTTCACCGTTTCCAAAAATCATACCAATTTCAGGCACGTGATCAAGCTATTCATATCCGAGTGCAGCTCCAGCTTATGTAACCTATCATCTGCCTGCTATGAAGGAAATACGTACAGAATGTCCGAAAAATCTTTCCCTGATTACGAACGTAATTAATATATTAAACACTCCATTATATATCGAAAAATGCTCGTCGGATTTTCAAAATACACGTCACTGAACTCGCCACTTAATAACATTATGCTATTGGTAGAAATTAGTACTTTCCCATTGATAATACCTGAGCCACGTCGAACGGCTGCGAAGGCATTATTGTTACGCTGTTTCAAGTCGCTGATGTTGTTAGTCGGCGTAGCAGTCCAGTAGATTAAGGTCAGGAGATCGAATAGGCCAATGCACTAGACCGCGCCACGCGATCCAACGTAACAATACATTGGCGGCAGTGATACATGTAGCCTAACTAAAGGCTGATCACGATAAATTGAGCACTTTTGAAATCAACCTTAGAGATATGTCACTGCCCCTACCTGCATTCATTTTAACGGGCGCACTCAGTGACATGCACCTGGTAAAGTTGGCAACGATGCTGCCATTTTGGATGGAAATTTAAAGAAACCTTATTGGGCCTAAAAATAAATGTAATCAGGGATTGGTTTTGTCACCAGATGTTTAAAGACACAGCGAGAAGTTTGTCAAAAGGTGTCAAAGTTTGTAAAAAGTATGAATGCTCCTTAATTGGTTTGCTCTGTGCCATTTTAAATATTTTCAAAAAAATCAAAATGTTTATGCTATTTATATCAAACTATATAAGCATATTTTTGTACTGAAAAGTTTGGATGACAGTAAAAGAAAAGAAACAAGTCATGTGCTATGCTTTGATAGTTAGTAGTTTTGCATGCTTTTGCCCTCTTTAAAAAGTTTCTTACTTTGTAGGTTGGCTTTTGGATGAATTTAGAGCTGGTTTTATATGCCCCTTTGCCACGTCCTTGGGAAAAGGACATCGCATAGTTTGACAAGAGAAATATTTCTAATGGTACAAGCATTTGTAAAATTACAAAGAATTCTCAGTAAAAATCACACATTTTTTTACAGCGTAATTTATTTGGACCCATAGCAACACAAAAACCCTACAGACATATCCGGAAACGCATTTTTACATCAAATAATTATGTTTCAAGTCGCGGCGAGCAAGGCCTGGAGAACAATGCGCAGCATAAGTTGCATAGGTCGTAGGCGCACGACACGAAATTGTTAAATACCCAGCGTCGCGCGCCTACTTCTTGTGCAACTTACCCTGCACAAATGATCGCCATCGTATAGCCTTCTTCTTCAGGCGTTGTACAACGCAACTTTGAACACAATTAAATTATATAATAATACGATTCCCGATATAAGTGTATAGGTTTTTCGTGTTGCTGTTGATCCGAAGGAACTCTGCCAGAGTTCGGGATCTGAGTTTCCCAGGATTCTATATAAGAGCGTAGAAACCTAAGAGAGTAGAAAACATCTGTCGTGCAGGTCCGACCAAGTTCTCATCTATGCTGATGTTGAAAAAATAAAGGCGGGTACATCGCAACTGAGTCATTTTTTCTTGTGACGTCAACAAAAACCTTACACTTGTCTAATTCTGAAAGATACAATGGACTGCCTTTTTTTTTTTACTCTACCCGCTTGCAGAATACCATTTCTTTGTCGCCGCTACTCAGTTTAGCTTATTCTATCCCGTACTGATTTACGGTTTCGGATATTGCAGTCAAGAAATACTTTGTTCTGTCCTATATACGCCTCCTAAACAATTGTCTCATCCTCACAGCCTGTAAAATGTACTGCCCGGCAGACATCTGGGCAAGTGCTAGAAGTGTCGTAGGTATGGCGGATAGTGGAAAAAAAAGGGGGCTGGTAATGCTATCAGCTGTCTAACAAACGTCACAGGTGGTGCGTCCATACTGCTGTAATCGAAGGCTGGGAGACAGGATGTTTGTGGGACGATGCATATGTAACCGGGCCGTTCTGTTGTATCCCATTTACAGACCGCCCCATGCCGTAACGGGTCACAGACTACATAGTGAGCATGAAAGGAAGTCCCTTAATGAGAGGTTTTCCGGGCACCACACGTGCTTGGTACGTAGATACACGGGTCATCAAAAAAATGACGGGGTGCACAAATTGTTATGGCAATGAGTGCAATAATTTTAATGGGGTGCACTAATTTTTATGGCAATGAATGTAATGAGCTGCAAGTTTATAACCTCTATTAGCATGAAATATAAACAGAAAAAAAGTGATACGCATTACTAAAATATGCCGTAAATATTACACCAAACTATAATTATATCGAGGCATTATACGCATGTGAACACACTTGTCCAACCAGACACACTTATATGAAAAAAAGATTGGTTGTTCACGACGGAAAGACAAACGGTTTGTGCGGGAGTGCAGGTTGCGTGGTCAGCCCCCTGCCGGCGGGCCGCTGAGTTACGACCGCCGTCATATATTATGCTGATACGGCGGAATTGCAGACCCCCGCGGCTTGCTCGTCCCGGTTTATTTTCGGTCGCCGCGCGCGTTCAATTACAAAAGCGTAACCAACCTTGGTCACAACCCAAGCGACGTGTCGAAAAATAAAACCCCGCTTTCGCGGATTGGCGTGACTCTTGGAAATTCGTCGCGTTATCGTATTGTTTGTGATATTAATGAAAACACAAGTCTGCTGTGTGCAGCTGTGGTGGATGACCGGGTGTGGGTAAGGGGGTTATGGCACGGGGGGAGGGGGGGGGGTAATTGCATACATTCCAACCGGCTGTTGGTCGCGTGCGGATTGTAATTACACTGGGGTTCGTGTTGCCCACGGCTGCAGAGTAAATCCAGATATGGACGCCTACTAAATTTTTTTTTAAATTATCCGCAACGAAGCTGAAATTATTTTCTTCTCCTTTCGAATTAAAGCCCGTGACACGATATGTCGTTTCTTTATTTCCTCCTTTGGAATAGTGACAAATTATACGAATCAAGCAATATAAAGCAAGTTTAGCATTTCTGTGCGGTTTTGCTTCTTCCAGCAGTTCGTACAGAGAAACCAAATTCATTAACTTAGCACAAAAGCAATTTAAAAATAAATCACTCATATTTTTTTTTTTAGCCTACTTTCCTTTTGAAGGTACACTTATGACATCATTAGAATGTCTGCCTGGATGTATGTTCTCCCCGTATAAATTTTTAATCCCCGAATGGAATGAATAGGCTGTTCACTGTAAAATGAGCCCTTTTGGAAGCCCCTGCTCAAGATATACTTGTATAACGTTGTGTATTCTTCCGCCATATGTAAAATTTACATTGCCGTGGGCTTCGTCACTTTATTCAAGCGTCGGTCAGGTGAAACGGTGAAAATATTAGAAAATTTAATACTTAACAAATCTGTTCATTTTTACACTTCGATGCATTAAAAGAAGAAAGCTGGAGAAATAATCTAAGTTATCACAATTGTTAGTCATCACTTTTTATTCGATGTTAATATATGGAACTACTTTCCATCCATCGTTACCAACATTACTGGGCGCATGTCACTCCCTGTGCCTGTTAAAATATATGCAGGAGAGGGCAGTCACTTTTTTCTAAAGTTAATTTGAAAAGTCCTCACTTTTTCGTGAACAGCCTTCAATGAAATTTAGTAGTAATATATTGTCACGTATCAGTATTACGACGCAGTGTTTTATATAAGAACATCTAATGTATTTATAAAACTCTAAGTGCAAACTTCTGAGTGTAATTGTATTATTACGTGATGTATGCATCCTCCTATGTCCACGAAGGACGTCGCGCAAACTAGCTGCATCCATAAACTACAGATGAGATAGGCCGATCTCGCTGGCTGCTCACAACCAATCTCCGTGTCCGAACATTGAACTGCTTTTCTGCCAACACGACTTGCAAAAACCGGCGTGGATTGGGTATGAGGTTAGAATGCTGTTCAGAAGAGGAGTGATTTCAGATATTTTTTATACTTCCTCTAACCGATTTTAAAATGCAGTTTGATTAAATTCAAATTGTTGAAATTATTTTATTCGTATACGAGTGCTTGGCTTTTGAAAATTGAGATATAAACATACACGTTCATCACTGTTGACTATGCGACTTTGACAGTTGTGTTTATTTGGCGTAAGTTAATGTTGGGTACATGCACAGAAAACGAATAAGCGGTCTACCTTATCTTTAGTCTATAGTTGCATAACGTATGCGCGTCTGCAGCCCGTCAAGGACAGGTCAGTGGCTGAGCGACAAAATAACGGCCCGGAAATCGTGAGGTAGCTGCCATGTTTGGGTGGTACGTATGTATAATAAGCATACGCATCTAAAGTCTGCCTGCCTGAATGTGACGTCTCAATGCCTGCATGCGATTGGCCAGCTGCGATCACGTGGGAACCGGCTGATTGGCTGGTCGATGTCCGAACAAAGTATTAACAGTGTAATATGATCGGTTCGAAGTCAATATGACGTCATAGGGCTTGAATGCGCGTATATTATAAGCAATGGAGGGTCAGCTGAGAGACTCAGTTTGTCAACGGCTAATGTGAAAGGTGGATCGTCTCGACTAACTTCTACGCCAGGTAATCCATGGCCAGTTACGTTAAGGTGGAGTGTATATTGCCCGTCAATGGTTTCTCGCCGTCGATTTCGTCTTCCGGATGAGATGTCTCCTGTTTTACCAGCGCCATCGACGTCTTCAGCTGTGATGGCTACATCACTAGCAGCATCTACTTCCACTAGCGCAATACCATCGTCTCAGATTGGTATCATGCCATCAACTTCTTCAGTTGTGACACCTACATCACTACCAGTATCAACTGCCATCAGTGCAGCACGGTAATATACAAATGGTACAGCACCATCGACTTCTTCAGCTGTGATGTCTACATCACTAGCAGCATCTACTTCCACTAGTGCAATACCATCGTCTCAGATTGGTATAATGCCATCAACTTCTTCAGTTGTGACACCTACATCACTACCAGTATCAACTGCCATCAGTGCAGCACGGTAATATACAAATGGTACAGCACCATCGACTTCTTCAGCTGTGATGTCTACATCACTAGCAGCATCTAATTCCACTAGTGCAATACCATCGTCTCAGATTGGTATCATGCCATCAACTTCTTCAGCTGTGACACCTACATCACTACCAGTATCAACTGCCATCAGTGCAGCACGGTAATATACAGATGGTACAGCACCATCGACTTCTTCAGCTCTGACGCCTACGAAATCATCAAAGTAGCCATTGAACTTTTCAGCTGAGGTACCAAGAACACCTATTGCTGATGTTACCAGCTTCTTTAGCTCAAGCACCTACATCTCCAACAGGTCCGTCCGATTCTTTGCCTGAACCACTACGTCGTCATCAGTGTAACTTTTGCGATAAGACATTCCCTTTCGGTCTCGGTGTATGGCGCCATGAAGCTTTCATTTCGCCAAAAATCCCTGTTGCACGTCTTATTTGTGTGGCAGCTTTCCCGGAGTTAATAGCGACAATAAAACTTTTTTTTGTCTTTATTTCCTGCGCTAACAAATGTTCGATGGCTCTAATGTACCATGTCGATACTGTGGTGATTCGTAACTCCAGGAATAATAAAATGCGCCAATTTATATTGATAAATATTGCACCAAGTCACTTTGAAATTTAAGAGATATGGATGTAATAAGTATGAGGTATATGGGTTCTCTTGTTCTTGTCTCGTTAAAGATGGATCGGATTTATACGAATTGATTGATTAATTAATTATAGTAGATATATGGCTATTTAGGTATTTACACACTTGTTTTGAATGCTTTCTTCTTTTTTTGTTCTAATTTTACTCAACTTCAAGAGTTCCAAATTAATTTTCCATTTACGTTTCCGCGGAGTTCAAGTCGTCACCAATTTTGATCTTGCCATTGGTGCATGAAAGTAGTATATTTATATAATTTGTGTCATAAGTTGTTTCACTGCAGATTTTTTATAATTTTTGGCTCGTCAGGAAGTAAATAACAACTTTTAACACCTTCTTACGTTGTTAGACATTCACTGCCGTCATTATTCTCGGAGCTCTAGTGGAAGAAAATAAAGAATTGTCGTTTTCTTATCTGCAATCAGTGCTTCGAGAATAATGACGGCAGCGAATGTCTAACAATGTAAGGCGGTACTAAAGAGTGTTATTTACGTCTTGACGAGCCAAAAAATTTTTTTTAAAAATAAGCTGGGGAACAAGTTATGACACAAATTATATAAATATACTGCTTTCATTCACCAGTGGCCTTGAGGCAGTGCGGTCAGGATGTTTATAGTTTTATCTACTGTGACGTCGGTTTTCACTTACTCGGTGAGTGGGCGATGTAACAGGGCGATAAGGAAGTAATCACCTGCCAGTGGCGAAAGCGCTAAAAGAGACGTTAATGAAACTATAATGAATTCAGGACGGGACTGCAGCCCGACCTAACTACAGGCGGATTATTCAACCCGGCGTCCCCCTTTCTCCGCAGCTCTGTATACGCTCCACTCTTGATTACACGTGTAGCGCTAATTTAGGACCACCTTTTCCATGTCGCGGCAAAGCTGCTGCCGGACAACGAACTGCCGAGCTACATATGTAACGACGGGAGGGTGGGGGTTGTTTTTTTTTTTTCCGCAGCCTTCCGAAGTAAAAATTAAAATTAAAATAGCCCCCGCGACAGACAGGCGACACGCACGTGTTTGGGCATACAACTCACCCGCTCGAGATAGCGAAACGGAAAGGAAGGTTAGGTGTGTAAGGTAAGGTGACACAGAGGTCCCGATTTTTTTCGGGACAGTCCCGATTTTCGAAATCGTGTCCCGAATTATTTAGAGGGTCACTCGGGGACGGCCGTTAGTCCCGAATGTTGAGACCTGACAATGTTGACTCGTGGTGCGGCCGTTTTTGGGTGGTTTTGGGCCTGCCCTGGAAGGCGGGGGGGGGGGGGGGTGTCGCGGGAGCTACAGGACAGTGACCTTCCGTCGCCAAAAACATCGGTGACTCATAATCAACCTAGCTTACTCCGCCATTTCACTTTATATTTAGAAGTGTCTGGCTTACACGCTGTTCATAATGTTGTTTCAAATTCAGTGCGAGTGAGTAAAACTGTATTAACCTCCTGTTCCCTCAGTTGAAGTAAAAGAAAACGAACTCTACAACGAGAATATATATAGCTTTCTGTTTTTTTTTATTGCATCAAAGTGTAAAAATAAGCAGATATGTAAAATGTTTTCTTTCCTAATAATTTCGCAGTTTAACCTGACCGGCACATGAATAAAGTAGCGAGGCCCATGCCAATGCTAATTTTACATACGGCGGAAGAATTCAAAACGTGCATAAAAGTAGATCGTAATCAGGACTTTTAACACTTTGCTGACTATGCTGGAGTTTAGCTCGAGGAAAGCTAATTTGAAAATTCCTTTGCTGTTCGGAACAAAGCTCGCATCGCTCTGCAGTTTTTGTTAGTATAGTGTTTAACATGAACTGAGAAGAACACGACAGCGCAGTAACAGTGATATCGCTAACGACAGAATGTCTATTTTTAAAATCACTTAAAGGGACATGTGTGATTGTAAATCCTTCTATACGATAAAGGACATTTGATTGGGTCAATGTCAGCTCGGCTCTCCATTGGTTGATGACCGGCCAATAATAAACGCTGTAAAGCACGGGGTAAGGTCCGGTGTGGTATGGACCAATAGGACGATGGTGAGTTCTAACACATACACCAACAGAACCGGTGTTCTTGTAGTAGTGGATATAGGTGACTCATTTCTAATTTGTCTTAAGTGCCAGTAAATGTGTGCAGACCTCAATGTGTTAAAAGTGCTCATTTTTTCGTGAACAGCATACATACATTTAGATATACTGCACATTGAACGCCAAACCGAAGACGAGCTAGAGGAATTTTTCGAGGTCCCTCGTGCCGACATGGAAATAACGGGCCCCACTACGGAGCTGGAAAGGGATGTGATGAGGGGTTGAAAGGGGGTCAACCACGGAGGGCCATTTAATTGCTTATCCCATCCCCCGCCTTCCACCGTCGGCCGGATGGGGCCGAAGAAAGATGTCCCAGGGTGGGCAGGCTAGAACGCCAATTAGCGGCCTCTGCGGGAGACAGTCTCCAGGACACCAGGTGCGTACGCCGGGTTGCCTATCCATCACCGGGCAAGGGGCCAGCCCCTTGCCACGGGGAGATACTTCAACGTCACGATGTGCCTGTTTCTGGATGAAGGCCCACACCGGGTAGTGATTGGAATCGGGCCTGTTGATTGAAAGCGGGCTGCGCCTGGTGTTTTATTGGCTCGCCGAGGAAGTTAAGGGGCTGAAGTTACATCCCCGGGACTCCTCAACGCGGGAGAAATACCTTCACATCCGTGAAGGATAGAGTACGGCAGACACCTTGTGTGAGTCGTGTGCTGGAAATGAACGTTCTCAAGGCGGTTCGCGGTAAATTAGAAAAGAGCCTAATGCTGTGACAACAGTATTGATCTATTATCTTTGTAGTTTAAAGGCAATGGTGGGTTCTTGATATGTCGGTATTATTAGACCGTGTCCATTGCCAACCATGAGACTAAATAAAATCACAAATCGATCACTCACAGAACTCAGCAAGACGAAAAACAAACAAACCTCTTAAAATCGACAAAAACACGGACGAACAACTTGTTATTACAAAACAGGACGGACAACTAAAGCAAACTAAAAGAAAGGACAACGCGATTGCAAAAACGAAAACACGACACAAGTGAACAAACAATGCAAAAAGAAAAAAACAATATCAGAAAACAACTTTTTTCGTCATGCTGAGTTCTGTGAGTGAGCGAGTTGTATTTTATTTAGTCTCTTGGTTAGCACTGGACACAATCAAATACTACCTACATAATAGTATTAATGTTACTACAACAATATACAAAGTCTTATATAATTTTAATGCAAATGTACTGGTGACGTGTTAATGTTAGTGAAGCCTGTAAGTAATGTTGCCGCAAAAAGAAGTTGTATTAATAGAGACCTGAAAAATTCGCGGATTCATTTCAGGACAAGTTGGACTACAAACATTTATAGGCTATTTACGGCAAAATCAGCCCTTTTAAAACCCCTGCTTAAGATCTGCTTGTATGCAAGTTGTATATTCTTCCGATTATGTAAGATTAACATTGTCATGGGCCACATCACTTTATTCATGCGTCGGTCAAGTGAAACCGTGAAATTACTAGAAAAGTAAATATTTTAAAAATCTGCTCATTTTGACTTCGATGCATTGGAAAAAAAAAACAGAAAGCGAAATAAATAATTTAAATTATCATAAATGGTTAACTAATACATTTTATTCGACGTTAAGATACGGAACTACAGCCCATCCATCGTTACCAACTTTATTGAGCGCTGGGCGCATGTCACCCAGGGCACCCATTAAAATATATGCAGGTTGGGGTAGTGACTTTTTCTAGGGTTGGTTTCAAATGTGCTCACTATATTGTGAACAGCCTTTAGTTAGAAGTGAATCACCTGTCGCCAGCACTTTAGGATAAAAGGTTTTGTTGGTTTTAGTGTTTTCCCATTCACTACCATTCTACTGGTTCACGTGACGTCGGGCACGTCTACTGAACACAACAACGTTCCTTATTGGCTGGTCGTCGGCCAATGGAATGGTAAGTTTATTTTGCCCCAATCAGTGTCCTTCACTGAGTAAAAGGGTTTGCAGTCAAACGTGTCCTTTTGAATAGGTATAATAAGTTATTGTCTTTTAGTCCGGTATATCATTATTACTGCGCTAAAACGCTCTTTTAGGCTTTGATTACGTACTAGTGGAACAAAGAATCCACGTCCGTGAGAGTTTTGTTTAGAAACATAAAAAAAAAAAACAAAAAAAAAAAATCATGAAAATTGTTTTGAACACTCGGGCGTAGCTCTCAAAGTGTTAACACCGAGCGAGGTATTTGAGCCGATGAGAGGGTGAAGCGAGTTGAGTACGGAGCAGCGCTGGAATGAAAGGGTGCGGGAAACGGGAGATCCCCGAGAAAATTGCACTGTCAAAAATAAGTGTAAATTTACACATTAAAATTTCTGATAATTTTATATCTTGTATGTGTAATCTGTAAAAAAAAAAAAAAAAAAAAAACTGCAATATGTGTAGGGATAGGAAAATTTCGCGAAACATTTGAGGACAAGATAGGCGTCCAAACGTGTACACTGAAGTCACATTTGTAACTGCATGACAGTTTATTAGACACGTCCTGGATGACTCTGAGCCAATAGCAGACTTGCAAGGAAACAAGTAGCGAGTGCCATACCGCCAGGTGTGGAGTAACATTGGCTACTCTCTGTGTCAGAAGCCAATGTACAAACATCTGAGGCATGAGCACACACGGGACTGTGGAATGAAGCCAACAGACAATCGAACTCGCGAATTTTTCATATCCCTAAACATGTGTAATGTTACACAAATGTTCTTAATAACCCAGTGAATACTACATATCTCTGATGAGAACACAAGAATATATGTCTTAATAAACACAATATTGGTGTTAATGAGTGAAGAGATTTGGAAGGCTCTTTAACATCGCGATCGGGAGAGCCGATGTTGGTGTTAATGTACACATTTTGAAGTGCGAGTAAAAATACACCCACTCACTGCTTCATAGTCGTTGTACGAACACTGAATGTCATGCGCTGTCATATATAGAGAGGGCAGGACCAGGTTCCAAATGGCGCCCATAACTCGTTAGGCCGCTGTCAGTATAGTTGCACAACTCCAATTGTGTAATTTTACAATCATTGTGCGTGTGTGTAAACTTATTGCATTAATTATGTTCTGGAGTTGGAGTATCTGTGAGCGTATATTTTTACCGACAAATTGATCGGTAATTTTATATTTTAATGAGTAGTTTGCGAAAACGAGTACAGTATTTGTAATTTTACACCAATGTTCCTGTGAACTCAAATATAACAAGTATCTGTTCAAAAAAAATGTGATCTAGCAGTGGGGAGTTGAACTCAACTCATTTTGTGTGCGTGTTCAAAAAGTCAACCTTAAATTAACTCTCGCTGATGGAATTAATTTGAAATTGAGAGATTTGGACGGCTCTTAACAACGAGGTCTTGAGAGCCGATAAGGATGAAACGAGGCGAGAGTGGAGCAGCGCCGGAATGCAATGGCGTGGGAAACGGGAGATACCCGAGAAAACCCGCCGACCAGCGGCATCGTCCGGCACGATTCCCACTTGCGAAAATCCGGGAGCGACCGGGCAGGGGATTGGTGGAAGGCGAAAAGTGTGAAGAAACTGCGAATATATATATATATATATATATATATATATATATATATATATATATATATATATATATATATATATATATATATATATATATACACACACACACACACACACACACACACACACGCGCGGCAGTTCTACAAGTGAGCGCGTTTGTGTGTAGCCAGCCCTCAATGTCGTTCGTCACACACAGCACGGCTTGCTTGGTTCGTAAGCAACGCATTCCGGGCGTGGCTCGCTCGACGGAGTAACAGGAGAACATAACAAGTGTGGAGGTTGATATCGCTTGCCTCCCGCCGTCCCCGAGCGCACACAGTCGGAACTATTCGTGGGCATTCGTCGTCGAGCGTAAATATTATACCTTTATAGACAGGCGTCTGTCTTGCTTACCAGTTTCGCTCCTTCAGAACCCGACGCGCTTTGTTCAGTCAACTTTTTGCTTGAGGAGTATCAGGAGCGCATAACAAGTGCGGAGGTTTACAACGCCTGCCTCCCGCCGCAGCGCGCTTACGATCGGAAATATTATATTTTTGTAGACGGGCGTATTGCTTACCAGTCTCGCCCTTCAGGACACTGTACATATAGGGTAAATAAGTAGTAAAAGGGGGAAAAAAATACATAATCAAAAAATAATAATAAAAATCAAATAAAAATATGAAAATCCATAAAAAATAATATTAAAAAATTTAAAAAATAAATAAATAATATTACAGAATAGTTAACACATTCTGGACTACGCTGGAGCTAAGTTCGAGCAACGCCAGTTAAAAAATTCCTTCGTCCTTGAAAATAAAACTCGCCTGGGTATACAGTCATTGTTCCGCTAGTATTTAAAATAGGATCTTACAAGAACAATATAACCCAGCAACTATATATAGTTTTACTGCAGAATTTTTTTTTTTTTTTTTTTTTCCTATGCGCTGATAAAAGGACGCGATTGACTGTAAACCTTTTACACAGCAAGCGATATTTGATTGGAGCATAGCAGCTCTGCGACCACAGTGGCTGATGACCAGCCAATGATGAACGTCGTAGAGCACAGTAAGCACGCCCAGTGTGGTGTGGACCAATAGAAGAGTGGTAAGTGGGAACACAGAAACCAATAGAATAGACGTTCCTGCTGTGGTGTATACAGATGATTCACTTCTAGCTTGTCTTCAATTGTAATAAATATGTGCAGTCTTGAATGTGTTAAGCATACAATCCATAATGACGCACCGACTTGATGTCTGTTTCAGGTCAGAAAGAAGCAGAATTGCAAGAGGTTGTACATGGAGGGGGATCCCTGCTTTAACCAAAATCCGACTTGACTATCGTACCAAGCTCCACGCCACCTTGCATTCTCACTAACAATGTTAATTTCTTCCTACAGGACTGCACAGTGCTCAGGAAAATAATTTAATTTCAACTCCTCCCCCTTTAAGGAAACATTTTTCAAGTTTTCAGAAGGAGATCAATATGGCAAAAACTTTTAACAAGATCAATTAATAATAAGAATACAATAAGAAAATAAATATGAATTCAAAATTAGCTTTACTCCCATTTCCTACCGATATTAACTTAAAGTGCCTTCAGCACCAAAACAGAATAAAATGTGTGCCATAAGTAAATGTAAATATTTATCATATTAGTTAAAGAATAATCCAATTAACTAAGCACCATGAGTGCATATATATCAATATAATTAATTAATTAATTAAAACAAATATTTTTCCTTTTCTTTCTACTTTCTTTCACACTGCACATTGAAACGATGAAACGTACCCCATGGGCTGCCCCGGGAGATTAGGGACTCACCGACACATGACATTCTAGTTTAATTATCACACTTGCAAACAACAGACCAACGTATTAGACAGACATCACCACACTGAGATTCACTCCAGCCAGGAGGCTGGAGGGGAGCCGCACTCCCCCGCCGAATACAACTACACGTAACTTTATTTAAAAAATAGGCAACAATTAAACAGCCTTAACACGGGTCCGGTGCTCAAGAAAACACAGCTCCACGGCGCCCCGCCTACTTACCCAATGATTTGAGTATGTGTCGGGGTGCAATTGTCTTTACGAACACCCTGTGAGTTATGGGAGTCTGGGCTCCCGGTCTCACGACACGCAGGCCATCTGGTGGCGTACGAGAGTTCGGTGGTGGCGGTGAAGTCAACTGTTACCCAGATTTTGGAGATAACTTATTATAACTCTGTTAACACTTTGAGGACGGCACATATTTAATAACACTGACAACAAGTTTGAAGATAGCTGTCTATATTCTACACTGCAGCAATATCAATTTTGGTTCGTCTCTGTATTTCCACTTATACCACTGTCCTATTGGTCCTGGCTACACCGGACACGCCTACTGTACTCTGCAACGTTTATTATTGGCTGTTCATCGACCAATGAAGTCTTACGTTGACTGTGCACCGATTAATGTGTCGCGATAGAAGTAACAAGTTTTACAATCCATCGTGTTCGTTTGAAAAATTATTAAATAGGACAGTTTCATTCTTACAAACTGGAATGTTGACCAGTTGTCATTTTTTTTACTTAAATTCAGATAAAGTCTATCAAAACTCTAAAACTATAAATGGGTGAGCTTTGTCTTCAAGAGCAAAGAAATTTCCATTTAAACGTAGTCCCGAGTCCGTGCATGCTCCTGAAAGGGTTAAACTACCAACTTACGAAAGGGAACAAAATTACATGAAAGTTATTAATATACTCATACATACATAGTTTGTGTATTAACGCGACGCAGTTGTAAAAGAGCGTGTACTGACTATATAATTGCTTAGTAAAACAGTTATGATTAATGTACAGAAATTATGTAATTACAGTTACAGTGAATCTACGATTTTACTTTTTTGTTAGTGAGAAAATAAACATACACATAGGTGAAATTACAATTGTGTTATCTATGTAAATTTACTTGTCATGGAGAGAAAATACACGAATGTTGCAGTTTATTTTCTGTTCCGTAGTAATAGTAATTTTGCAACATTCTATGTAAATTTAGGTGTACAAAGTGTATGATACTTTACTAATTTGTAGGCTAAATTTATTTGAACGTAGAGTAAAAAAAACACTGACATATGTGGGTGTAAAATTATGCACTGGTGTCAGTTGAGACACTGCTGCCACACAATTTAGTGTAAAATTACACAATTTTTTTTACATTGTAGGTTAAGCTTTGGTTGCACGAGGTGGAGGAATATCCTGGAAGTAGAACTTTAGCAGGGCTTCAGGAAAGATGGCAGTAACCGTGAACAGCCTATAGTTACTAGCAATGATATTTCGCGAAAATATTTCGGGATAAGTTACAGTTGAAAGCACTATGGAGTAGTCCACCTTTTTTTAATTGGCTGAAACATGGCCCGGTTCGTGTTAACTGTTAGAGAACGGATCACGAAGGTTCAGTTTCGGAGTGACAGAATCCCGAATGGCTCGGTCAAATTGGAAACGACACCAGCAACCAATGGAGATACGACCACAGCCGAGATGTGTATATAGTATGGAAGTCTACTGAGCGCTTCGATTTTTTTGCGAAAAATCACGGGCCCTACTATAGTCCTTAAAGCGTTAAGGTTGAAGTAATCCCACTGCCTATAGAACACTGCACCCGACTATACAACGTGAAGAACTCATAAAGAGTAGTACAGACAATATAGAATGTATCATAAAAGTGCTATTTATGCTGTATATGAAAGAAGAATGTACATATTTTGAAACATTGTAAAATATTTTACTAAAATGAATTTTTAATTTAATAAAATAATCGATTAAAATAATCTATTTTTTTAAAACAAATTTAAGCACTTTTCCATTGTGGATGAATCAGAAAGAAGAATTTGCAAGAAAATCTTCGTCATGGAATATCGTCATAATGTTTACTGTGATTGTGTGTACGTAAATTGTAATAATATTGTAGGAAATGATTTTTATAATTATTTTTATGTGCGTCCATTTGTCACAAAAATTTATGGCTGAAACTGACGTAAATAACATTAATTATACAATTGATATGAAACATTATTACTATGATTATATTACACATTATCACAATAAATATTATGACGATATTCCTCGAAGAAGATTTTCTTGCAAATTCTGCTTTCCGAAGCATCGAGAATAGGAATGTACTTAAATTTTTTTAAACATACAGACCGTTTAAATCGATAATTTTTTTACATTTAAAAAGTATATTTTAGTAAAATATTTTATAATGTTGCAAAATATATACATTCTTTTTTCATATACCGCATAAATCGCAATTTTCTGACAATTTTTATGGTGTCTGTACTACCTTTTTATGAGTTCTTCACATTGTACAGTTGGGTGCAGTACTCTATAGGAAGTGGCTTTACTTCAACCTTAACCAACGTCGACATGTGAAAGACTGAAAAGTCTAATCTGCTGATTAACCGCGTGTCTTCTCCTATCACTAGGGCCACGAGTATTTCGCGAATTCATTCGAAGGCAAGGTATACTCCAAACACTTGATAATTTCTCCTACTGTCGTGATTGGACGAGAGTTGTTTAGACACGTCCCGTCCAACTGCGAGCCAGTAATAAATAGGAAGCAGTAGTGTGAGTACAAAGGCCTCACTTGATCATAGCAACCAATAATCAAACGATAATGTCTCGAGTGTATATAGGGCTGTCCAGCCTAGCTTGTTGCCAACGCAATCCACGAAATACTCGCAGCTCTACCTATCGCTAGTGATATCTGACTTACGCGAAGACACATAACGCAGTTCGATTTCAGTTGCAATCTTACGTGCACACATACATATTTCCTTTTGCTATTTACTGTGTGTTTTTGTGAGAAGAAACGTTCTCACTTGGCTGAGCCAATCGGCATTAACCCTTTGAGGAGTATGCACGTATATACTCGGGGCTACGTTTATATGGCGATTTCTTGGCTTTTTATGATAAAATTCACACTTTTATGGTTTTGGAGTGTTGCTGGACATTATGGGAATCTAAGTAAAAAATTACAACCATTCAATGTTTCAATTCATAATAATAAAACGGGTTTGCTAATTAAGTTCTCAATTAAACATGATGGACTGTAAAACCTGTTACAGCAGTCGCGACACATTATTTGGTACACACATTGGTCGACGAGCAGCAAATAATAAGCGTTGCAGAGTACGGCAGGCGTGTCCGGTCTAGCCAGGACCAATAGGACGAAGGTAAGTGGAAACGCAGCTCCCAAGACAAGTGATGATATTACTGTAGAGGCGAATATGAGCCAGCTCACTTCAACCTTGTCTTCAGTGGCAGATAAATTTGTGTCTTCCTAAAGGGCTAATTTACTCCAGTACCACAGATTACATTACCCTTCCAGACCCCCTTCTATTTACTGTTTCAGGTGTGGCAAACACATCATTTTGTGATACATGCTGTACTTATGTCTACACAACACTTGTTTCATTGTCACAGCCAACGAGCTTTAGGATGTATGTTCGGCTACAGTTTTATCAACTAATAATAACCTAGACAAGTGTGGCGGTTTCAGAATCATTTATCCACAAGTAAGATTATTGGCCATTGAGCTTCTGAGTGTGTAGTGCAGACCAAAAATTACTTACGCGTGTGTAATGTACACGATTGTGCACACCGGGTCTCACTGAGTTATTAGTAGGGATAGGAACATTTCGCGAGTTCATTTCAGGACAAGATAGACGTCAAACACGTGTGCACTGAAGTTTACTTTGCAATTGGTTCGCACTTGATTAGAAACGGTCTGGACAACTCTGAGCCAATAGCAGACTGGAAAGGAAATAAGTAGCGAATCCCATACTACCAGGCGTGTAGTAACACTGGCTACTCACTAGGGAAGCAACCAATGGACGCACAGCTGAGGCTCGAGTACACACAGGACTGTGGAGTCTAGCCTACAGGTCATTGAACTCGCAAAATTTTCCTAATCATAGTTATGAGTACAGAAATGAAAAACATTTTCACCACGAAACCCAGCAAAATGGCGTCTCTGGCGAGCAATGCCGTTCGCCAATCAGAGCCTTGTTACGAATTGTGATCAGGCCTTAGCTGAGCGGCCTACCTGAACACACCTTCGCATATTTATCGAGGACACGGGCCGTGATTACTGATATTAGTCATGATATCTCAAACCGCAGAGACCCCCCCCCCACCACCCCTCGGCAAGTAAACGAGGACAACGCAGCCGATATAGGGCAGTGTAGCCCGTGGGTGGTGACTTTTGCCGTCAGGGCCATTGGAACGATAATACTACTGAAGATGGGTATGTCCGGCCGTCGAGTTCCGCCATCTTAATCAGCCTCCGGAATCTTGAACAAGCTGGGGACTCTCCATTTAGACTTTACTGAGAATGTGGATAGTTGAATATTTATAATTTGATATGAATTAATATTTCAATATATTTGTATAGCTCCCCCCGCGCATATTTAACACTTTGAGGATTACGCTCAAGTGTAGCTCGTGCAAAACCATTTTCATAATTTTTTTTTTTGTTTCTAAACAAAACTCTCACATATGTAGATTCTTTGTTCCACTTGTACGTAACCAAAGCCTACAAGAACATTTCAGCCCAGCAATAATGATTTTGCAGACTAAAAAAACAACACTTTCTTATACCGACTCAAAAGTACACGTTTGACTGCAAAACCCTATTACTCAGTGAAGGACACTTGTTTGGGGCAAAACTAAACTTGCCATCCCATTGGCCGACGACCAGCCAATAAGAACGTTGTGTACAGTAGACGTGCCCGACGTCGTGTGAACCAGTAGGATGGCCGTGAATGGAAAAACACTAAAACCAATAAAACTTTTGATCCTAAAGCGTTGGCTAGTCCTGAATGCCAGCAAATGTGTGCATACTTCAAAGCGTTTATAATGTTTGTATTGAAATAATATTTTACAACCTTAATGTTAAATAAATCCCCTTTATATAGTGTTCATTACATAAATGTTATCAATAACTTGCTATTCTCCTATAGTCCCTTTATAGTATGATGAAGAATCATAAATCATATCATAACAACCTAGTAAGTTACTCACCGGCCGGAAGCTGGAAATCTTTCACAGCACCCGATAGCCAATCAGATACACGGCACGTTCTCAGAGACTCGCAAAGCCAATCAGCAAATTATTACGCACACATCAAAGGATTCGACACGCCATTTCACCTCTGTACACTTACCTATTCTTTTCCGTCAGTGAACATCTATGGTCGCGGGTAGCCACTTAAGTCGTGTAACAGAGAGAAACGCCCACACGGTAGGGACCTAAAAAATTCGCGATATTTAGTGGTCGTAGGCTTGACTTTAAGTGATTGGTGTTTGATATCTGCCACTGGTCGAAAATTTGTGTGGTAAGCCTACGCGACGCTTTTAGCCAGTAGTTAAGTCTAGCCGGTTGAGTAACCAATCCCTATTACGAAGGTCGCACAGGTTGATAATACTGATACCCAATGTAGTCTATTAATGATAACATCAGCACTTGCCCTGCTTAATATCTCCTTGTATGCACGCTGTGTATTCTTACGTCTTATTGCCATCAGCCTCATCGCTTTATTCACGCGTCGGTCAAGTGATGCTGTGAAATTACTAGAAAAGTATATATTTGACAAATCTGCTTATTTTTAATATTCGATGCATAAAAGAACAGAAAGCTTAATTAGGGTCCTGAAGAATTCGCGGATTCATTTTGAGACAAGCTAGAATTCAAAACATATGTGTTTATATAATATTAGTAATTGGTCCACACGGTGTTTGGCACCTCATGGAGAAGGCTGGCCCAATCGTTGCCTTCCACTGTGACAGCAGACAACCAATGTGCAGTAAATATCGGCATATGTGTACATAAGACTGTAGTCTAGTCTGCAGATGATTGAATTCGCGAATTTTTCAGATCTCTAAGCATAATACATAATTTCAGTTATCGCATATCTAACAATTTTTATTCTACGTTAATATATGGAACTATTTTTCCTCTATCGTTACCAACCTTATTGGGCGTGTGCTACTCAGTGCGTCTGTTAGAATATATGTAGTCAGGAGCAGTGACTTCTTTTTTTAAAGTGAGATTGATTTCAAAAGTGCTCAATTTATCATGAACAACTTTTAGTTGCCAGTAGCTAATGAAATTACGAATTGCGTTCAGACGTAGGGACACCTGAATTTCGCGAAAAGATTTCACGGCCAGTTGAATTTCACAACACTTCAGATAATATCCACACTCATTATTGGATTATTTTGTTGTTAAGTGTCCCAGGTGTCTGCCCGCAAATCACAGACGTACAGTATTGAAGTTACCTAATTCTGATTGGCCAGTCAAGTAGGAAAATGTCTTCTCGCAAAGACACTCCGCCAGTAAGGAAAATAAAACAGCTGGGACGTCCGTAGGGCATTGAAATATAGCATGCGCGGAAATCTTTTCGGGAAATTCGGGTGTCCGTAGGTATAGGGTAGTGAAGTCTAGCGTGTCAACAAATTGCAGCGCGATTTTCTCACGTCTTTATAAATCGCGTTAGCAGGACGGGAAGCCGCGGTTGAATAGTGTACAGACGGGTCAGGGTTGCTTCTGGATTTCCGCACGTGGGAATCGTGCCGGACGATGCCGCTTGTCGGCGGTCGGTTTTCTCGGGGATCTCTCGTCCCCCCACCCCTGCATTCCGGCGCTGCTCCATACTTAACTCGCATCACCCTCATCGGCTCTCAAGACCTCAGTGTTAAGAGTTATATGGAACCGCACGTTGTTTTTTGTGAAATTGTTGTTTTCGCGAATACGCGTATCTCGGAAAATAAATATTCTGCAAATACGAATTTTTGTCAAAAAAAAAAAACAATTATCTATGTCCCTATTGTTTTTATTTTGTCATAGTTAGTATATTTGTGGAGAAAAAAATTCGTGAAGATGGTCAAATATCTCATTTTTAAAACTTGCCTGTGCAGTTTCCTTAAAAGGCAAGAGAAAAGTACAAATATGCGGACGTAGTTTAATCTGTGGGCTTTCATCGCATTTAATAAAACCCCTATGTTGCAGACCTGAATTGCACAGTAAAGTACCACGACGGAAGCACTCCACGCCTTGCGCGTAGGAGCGATGAGACACTAGGCGTGCGAGTTAGTGTCGCCCGTATTGCTCCCTCGCTTCTTGACCTTGGACGCGCAGCTACAACTAATTCTTAAGGGTCGCCCAAATTTCTCCCCTCCAGTCAACGACCGCAGGTTTCAGCTTGAGTATTTTGAAAAACAAATATCAACGAAATCTTCTCGTGAAAATCATGTCCCTAGAAATAGGTCGCTACCTATTTCTAGGGACATGATTATTTTGGTTAACTGATCCCTTAGCCAGATTCCCAATACTATGAATACTCGAGCCTCAACTATTTTCCATCTTACTGTTTCCTCGGCTCGTAGCCAGTTATACTACGGACAAGGTTAAACACTAAGTACGTGTAATGAGAAGTAACGAGTGTACTTACACATTAATTATGCATCATGAGTAATTACACATACACGAAGTACAAACACTAAGCACATGTAATTACACACTAAGTACACGTCCGCTCCCTAACATATTGCCCACTCGCGACTGAGCTGAGATTGCCAATATCTAGAGACCTGCAAAATTCGCGTTATATGTTTGCGTCAAGCTAAAATTCACAGTGCTGTTTATACTCGAGCCGGCGTCTTTCTTCCATTGGCTGCTGCCTTGACGTCAAGCCACGCCCTTTCTGACTGAACAGCACGTGATTGGGGCACATGGTTGTGGAGCGTTTATTTATTGGCGCAGAGTTACCAGGGGCGTGTCAAATGAATACTGGGCCAATGACACACGTATTGCAAAGGAAAAGTGTTTTAAGTTTAACATGTCTTAAAATAATAACGCGAATTTGGCAGGTCTCTACCAATATCTTCAAATTATACCTGCCCGCCAGACTACAGACAAGATAACAATGGCGGTTCGTTTACAGAGTAAACCAATCAGCCCCTGGTAACCTACCTGTCAGCCCTCCAGCCAATGCGGGACCTTTCGCAGCACGCAGTAGCCCATCACAGACAAGGTCCGTCTCCAGGTACTCGGGCAGTCAACCATGGGGTATTGGTAGAGAACTGAAAAATTCGATGTTCAATTATTTTCAGGCTAAACTCTACATTCTTATGTACAAATATGCCAATATCAACTGCACAATTGGTTGTCTGCTGTCACAGGCGACGATTGGGCCAGCGTTCTCCAGGAGGTGTAGAACACCGTGTGGGCCCGTGGCCAATGTTGTATAAACACACGTGTTTTTAATTCTAGCTTGTCGCAAAATGAATCCGCGAGTTCTTCAGGTCTCTAGGGATTGGTTCGCCCACATCAAAGGTACAGCCACGCCATTTAGGTTATCTACCCTGCGATTCGGTGCTTGTTTCCTTTCAAAATTGTAGAGATGATGGAAAATCGTGAAAATATTTTGGGCCAAAACAACCTCTATAACACTCTAGTTAATTCTTTTGTGATTGGATGACAAAGGGTTTTACTCGGCTAAGTTGTTTACAGACCAATCAGGAACGTTCTGCCTTGTAGTATCAGAGTCTTCATTGACCCAGTGAAATATGTTAGTAGCTTCGTACATGCATGCCAGCCAATAATGAAAGAAACCGGTAGGAAAAATGCACGGTACGTTGAATCCCAGCAAACAGTCAACTTTTCCACGCGATAAACCATCATCTCTAAGAATTGGTTACTGTCTCACAGTCACAGTGTAGATTAACTGTGAACCATTTGTCAATTTTACGTAAAAGTACATGCCTTTATAAGACTGGTTTGTCCTCAAATGAATGGACACTGTACAGAAATACCTACGAATGATTTTGTGTTTTAAGCTGTGTTTTTACAGTTAAAAATTGCGCAATAATTCAAAGGATATCTTTAATAAACTAATTCCTGCTGTTATTAATACTTTGTAGACTATGCCCGAATGTAGTTCGAGCAAAACTAATCTGAAAATTACTTTGTTGTTCAGAACAAAACTCTAATGGATGTGCAGTTTTTGTTCGGCTAGTGTTTAACACGACCTCACAAGAACACGACAGCGCAGTAACAATGATATTGCTAACGATAGAATTTTTTTTACAGAGCCACTCAAAAGGACATGATTGATTGTAAATACTTTTATACGATAAAGGACGTTTGTTTGGTTCAATATCAGCTCGACTCTTTATGGTCGATGACCGGCCAATAATGAACGCTGTAAAGTACAGGGTAGTGTCCGGTGTGTTATGGACCAATAGGACGATGGTGAGTTCTAACACAGACACCAACAGAACTAGTGTTCTTGCAGTAGTGGATATAGGTGACTCACTTCTAATTTGTCTTAAGTGCCAATAGATGTGTGCAGACATCAATGTGTTAAATTTTTTCTTTGAGTTTTTTGATTTTAATATTAGCAAAGAAAACATTTCTTTGAACTTGTTTTGTTTATAGTAAAGATATCTTGCTGTACACAAAATCGAAGCGTTAAGTGGTATTGAAACTTTTCTTTCTTTCATTATAGTTTTTAGTACGCAATGAAACTTACTAAATGCTGAGTTGCCAAATAAAGAATTCCTTAGATCATCGACATAACTGTATAGCTTTCAAATACTGTGACTAACTCTGCACACAAAGACTACTTAAACTGCAGTAATGACAATGCTAAATTAGCATTGCCACAAATATACAGATCAGACAAATATTTCGGTTTTGGTGAACCTAATCTGCAGTGGCTCATTTTTAATAAAAAAATTATCTTTTACAACAAACAATGTGCTGCAGTACAAAAAAAATGTTTTTAAGAGTGTATTAAAGAAGTCTTCCGGCACTTACCCTAAGAGACCCGAGAATTTCGCGGGTTCATTTCTAGACAAGTTGGAATTCACGCACATGTACCTTCATGTTACGTTTGTAATTGGTCGACGTGTTTTCGACACCACCTGGAGATAAATGAGCCAATAACAAACATGAAATAAATCTTGCGAGCAACCACGATCAACCAATAAACAGATTATATCTGTATGAGAGTATAAATGACTGAGAAGTCTGACCCAAGATCGTTGCAGTCGCGAATTTCTCGGGTCTCTCTCCCTCTACCCATTGTTTATTATCTCGTCGGTACTATTCCAGATACATTTGTTTTTCTTCTGGCGATGGACAAAGTGGGACTAATTCCTACGCCAGGACTGGTATTTGCTTTGTGCTCATGACAGTGATCGATCCTGTCGATTAATATAACCTGTTCTCCTTCAACTCAACAGAGATGATGGGTTAGCCGCGGGAGGGTGAAGGGGGGGGGGGGGGTAAGCCAGAGCCGCTTCGGAGACATGGCGTCTCTCGGTCATTTATCTTGCGACGCGAAGGAGAGGGTGACGTTTGTTTTGACGTTCCATTTAGCTCCTGGCTCCCCCCCTACCCTCCTTTTTTCCTGAAGATCGTTCTTGTCGCGAGTGGTAATAACGTTGTGTAACCCTCATCGCAGAGAACTGCTGCAGCGTGAAGAAAGTTGTATGTCTGCCGTATTCCGCTCCGACGAACATGTCGACACGAGAGTATAAAACCGCGCGCAAATAGCGTAGTTTGTTCAAGTGAGCACAAAAGAAATTGCGACGCTGACAAAAGTCCTGGCAGAGACAAACACGTTTATAGGCTGTTCACGGTAAACTGAGGACTTCCGAGAGCCCTGCTTAAGTTGTACTTTTATTTACGTAGTGCATTTTCCCGCCTTACGTGAACTTAACACTGCCATGGGTCTCATCAGTTCATTCATGGTTCGGTTAAGTGGAAATTGTGAAATTATTGGTAAAATAAATCTGCTAATTTTTTATCTTACCTACATGCATTAAAAACAGGTAGCGAAATAAATACTATAAGTTATCACCAGGGTTAGGAAAATTTCGCGAGTTCAATGCCCTGTAGGCTAGACTCCACAGTCCTGTGTATACTCGAGACTCAGATGTTTGTCCATTGGTTACTCCGCGCCTGGAAGTATGGGATTCGCTACTTATCTCCTTTTCAGTCTGCTATTGGCTCGGAGTTGTCCAGAGCGTGTCTAATAAAGTGCGAACTAATTGCAAAGTAAACTTCAGTGCACACGTGTTTGACGTCTATCTTGTCCTGAAATGAACTCGCGAAATGTACCTATCCCTAGTACTCACAAATGATTACCGAACACTTTTAATTCGACGTTGAAATATGGAACTACTTACCCTCCATCGTTACCGACTTTACTGGGCCCGTGTCACTCAGGGCGCCCGTTAAAATATATTCCGGTAGGGACAATGATTTTTTTATAAGGATGATTTCAAAAGTGCTCACTTTGTCGTGAACATCGTTTATATTTATAAATGCCATGCGTACTCAGAAAAGGTACCTTAGGATGAAAATTCATCTTCGGTTTGGGCGGTTCTTGTACATAACTCTACGAGGAATTCAATGAAGCAAGTCTCACCTTTGTAGCGTTTTTACTGTCAGCATGTTCCGTGCATATCTGAGAACGCGTCACTTATGTTGACTTGCTTTGAAATAAAAATAACCGTCAGAAATTTAAAAAAAAATACGAATCAATAACCAAGACTTTCAACTGTGATCGAATATTGCACACACTAAGATGCATTTCTATTGATCAAAATGAAGCAGCAACATCGCTACTGCGTCAGCTCAATTTTGGGATCCTGCGGCTTGCTGCTTAATGCTACTGCCATAGTATTTAATCGTGTAAACCCTTTACGGGCGCAGTCTACCAAGACTACTGACATCGAGTTTACACTGAGAATCAAGGAATTCCTTCTCAGTAGATAAATTTTAACTCTGTAGGAAAGCACAAATTTACTGACACTGAAGACAGGGTAGAAACGAGGTGCCCATATTCTCAACTACAGCAATATCAGTTGTGCTGGTCTCTGTATTTCCACTTACCTTCATCATATTGGTCCTGTCTACACCGGACACGCCTACTATGCAATGCAACGTTTATTAATGGCTGTTCGTTGACCAATGGCTGTGTACCAATTAATGTGTCGCGACAGATGTAATAGGTTTTACGGTGCATCGTGTTCATTTGAGAACTCATTAAAAAGAACAGTTTTATTCTGATGATTATTAATTGAGATGTTGACTAGTTGTTATTTTACACCTAGACACCGATAAAGTCCAGCGAAACAGTAAAACTATAACAGATTTACTTTTGTCTTCAATAGCAAAGAAATTTCAACATAAACGTAGCCCCGAGTATATACCTGGATACTCGCCAAAGGATTAAATATTACTGTTTCAAGCAAAAAATTTCCTACTTGACTTCACATATCTTGGAAATTATTTTTTTAAATTCTTTTTTCTAAAATGTTACATTAGAAACTAATGTTTTACAAAGAAATGATGAATGGATAAAGGATTTTGAAATTTTCTTAACGTGGGATTAATCTAAAACAAAATTGGGTTATTTTGTTTTAAACATTTATCTTTCAAACGAATGCATTAATTAGCATATTTCTTTAACATTGATTCAATTTTTAAAATGTGTGGCTGCAGGCTTAGTAGGTAATGCCCGTAAGGCCACGATCTCCCATTTCTACAGTTTATGCGAGAATAAATTTCTTTGAACCCAGAAAGTAGCTGATTTTCTAAAATCCTCTTACAAATTTGTTACAAATTAGTTTTACTATGTAATTAAATTTTTCAACACAAAATACAGTACTATACACTTATCTATTTAATTAGCTAACCGAAGTATTTTTCAATTAATAATTAGTTAAAATTATACGTTTTTGTGTTGAAAAAATTATACTTCATAATAAATACAATCTTCAGCAAAATTTTAAGAGGATTTTACAATATCGGTTGCCGTTTGGGTTCAAAAAGTTAATTCTCACACTAAAGCTGTAGAGTTGGGAGATCGTGGCCTTAAGGTTCTCGTCTAGTTGCAGCATTTTTTTTTTCCGCGTATGAGGCCGAGAATCGCAGGAGCGATAAGGGTTATACTTTCACGCACGTCAAGTACGCCATCGTCACTAAGCACAAATCTCTGAAATGACGTGCAGTGTTCTCGTCGCACTGCGTGTGCCTATGGGACTTTCAGTGGCGACCCGTGTTATTTTATTGTTGGAAACTTTGTAGGAAAGTCCAGTGCAGGGTCCTCGTGTAGTTATGTATATATCTGACTTGTATATGTTCTCAGAGACAGCGGTTTGAACAAAGGTTGGCACAATTTTGCCCACTGTGTGGAAAGTACTCGTAAATTCCAGGTTAAAACCTGTCCCGGACGTTATTAACACTTTGAAGTCTGCACACATATGCTGTCATTCAGGACTAGTTAGAAGTGAATCACCTGTCGCCAGCACTTTAGTATCAAAGGTTTTATTGGTTTTAGTGTTTTTCCATTCGCGACCATCCTACTGGTTCACATGACGTCGGGCACGTCTACTGAACACAACAACGTTCCTTATTGGCTGGTTGTCGGCCAATGGGATGACGAGTATATTTTGCCCCAATCAAGTATTCTTCACAACTGAGTAAAAGGGGTTTGCAGTCAAACGTGTCCTTTTGAGTCGGTATAAGAAAGTATTGTTTTTTTATTCCGGAAAATTATAATTACTGGGATAAAATGTTCTGTAGGCTTTGGTTACGTACAAGTGGAACAAATAATCTACACCCGTGCGAGTTTTCGTTTAGAAACAAAAAAAGTAATTGTGAAAATGGTTTTGCACGAGCTACACTTGGGCGTAATCCTCGAAGTATTCAATTTTCCCAGTATTTTTCTCTTAAAGGCTGTTCACGAGAAAAAGAGCATTTTTGAAATTAACCTCAGAAAAGAGTCACTTTCCCTGCCTGCATATATTTTAATGGGCGCACCGAGTAACATTCGCCCAGCAAAGTTGGTAACGATTGATGGAAAGTAGTTCCCTACATTAAGGCCGAATAAAAAGTGTTAGGTAACAATATGTGATACTTAAATTATTTCTTTCATTTCCTGTTTTTTTTTCTTAATACATCTAAATTGAAAAACGAGCAGATTTATAAAATATTTACTTTCCCAATAATTTCACAGTTTCACTTGGCCGACGTATGAATAAAGTGATAAGGCCCATGTCAATGTTAATTTTACATATGGCTGAAGAATACACAAAGTGCATACAAGTAGATAATTAGCAGGACTTTCAAAAGTGCTCATTTTACCGTGAACAGCCTATGGTACGAAAATTTGCCTGGAATCACTAGCAGTTTATAACGGACATTTCGATTTTATTATAACATCGAAAACTTGTATAAGAACCGCAGTGTCTTATATTTTAAAAGTAATGTCTCAAGCATGGCCAATTTTTTGCTATAGCGATTCGATTTAATGTAGGCCTATTATTATATGCTAGAATATGTTTTTGTAAAAAAATTATTTTTATTCTATTTTACTACACTATCTAGTGTGGCCACATGGAATCATTAACATTAAATTTCCCAACTAAACACGGGAATTATCCGGGTTTATTTCAGGAGTACCTACTGAACTAATTCTCTTAGACATTCTCAAAATGTTGTTTTATCATTAATTACAAACATTAATCGGCGTATGTATAACAAATACTGTATAAGAATAAACAATGGCATTATTTAATTGGTATTAATAAGTAAAAGTAAATTTTCATTAAAACCTCGTAAATTTAACTATGAATGTAATTTTCTTGCACACCTAGGTACGTATAGACTGTTCACGGTAAAGTGAGCACTTTTTAAGGCCCTCCCAACAGGCTTTAACCACTAATAAATATATCTTATTGCAGCCTCAGGCATTAAATTTTTGAGGGTGGTGAAATGTATGCACTGTGTTTGTTGGTAACATTGCAATGCTTATATTAAATCGCATCAGGAAGATGGAAATTGGATAAAAGGAAAAATTTAGAAGGGCCTTAAAAAGTGCTCACTTTACTGTGAAATACCTATAATTATATTATATGTACCGGTAAAAACCAATATTTTCCGGTGAAACCAAGTTTTTTTGCCAGTGGCATGGAATTTACTGCACATATGGTGGCATTATGCCAACCTTGGCTTTTAAAAGGCTGTTTTTAGCCGTTTTGGAGTACTTTGAAATTGTGTCTCTAACGTGCGTGATATTTTGAAAGTATGCAATGGCCCTCGTCTTAAGTGCATGTTCTTCTCGTAGATCAGCACGTTGGACGAACGTTTGGTTATTTGGGTGGAGGGGGAGGGGGAGCGTGTATTTCAAACACTCTGCAGAGCAGTTCGCACAGTGTTCTTAGGGGGCGTGAAGAAGTGAACAATGTCCGACGAGAGACACACAGCGGTCTGAAGCCCTGTTGAATATGCGAACCGTCCCGCAGACATCTTCCCGAGTCACCATCCTCCGCAACCCTTTCTCAAAAACCGCACGGTGCGAGTTCACCCCCCCCCCCCTCCTCCCGGCCCAACACTCTTTTCGCGACGATAACTCCTCATTAGGATGTGCCAGACGGCCGGCCGGAGTTAAGACCGGGACGGGGCAGGGGATATTAATATTCATCAAGCAGCCAAGGGGTGAGGGGTGTGGTGGATGCGGGGTTGGAAAGGGGGGGGGGGTTGCCCAACGTCCTATCCGGCCACGGGATGTCTCTCGGATCTTTCTCGTGATTCATGCGACGCCGGGTTGGAAGGGGTGTCCTCGCGGGCGGAACTTCGCTTCAGCGGGACACCGCCCTGTTTTTTTTACCTGCTTGATTTCCCGACACCTCGGGGAAACCCGGAGTGCGAGTTCGCCGCGCGTGGTCCCGCACGACCAACGTTCCCACATTCGCGATGCTCGTGAAAGTCGCGAGGGTTGACACCGCAGGTCGCCTTCACTGTTGAAAAAAAAAAAAAAAAAAATGTACGGAAATGTACAGTCCCATGTTGTAAAGTTCAGCTGAGAAACTATTCTTTGCGCAGTTTTGAGGGATTTTTGTGAGTGAAGAGATTTGGGCGGCTTTTAACAGCGAGGTATTGAGAACCGATGAGGCGCCGGAATGATGGGGCGGGGAAACTGGGAGATCCCCGAGAAAACCCGTCGATCAACAGCATCGTCCGGCACGATTCCCACTTGCGAAAGTCCGGTGTCCCGGCCGGTGACTGAACCTGGTTCCGCCTTGGTGGGAGGAGAGCGTGCTAATCGCTCAGCCACCTTGTATGGAAAAGTTCCTGGTGGAACCGGCGCTAGCCTTTCCATCCTCCCCTCTAGGTGGCCGATGCCTATTAAAAGATCATACCTAGAACGCTGCTTTCTAACCTTTACTTTTAACCCCCCGCAAAGCAAAAGCTAAATCAGCTCTTTGATCTTCAGGGTCCACTGGGAACTTTGCAATTTTGAAATCGTCATGATGTCCGAGAAATTTAAAGAAACATTACACTTAACTACTCACACAACTAAAGGCTGTTCACGATAAAGTGAGCACTTTTGAAATCAACCTTTGAAAAAAAGTCACTGCCCCTACCTGCATATACTTTAAAAGGCATGTGCCAAGTAAAGTTGGTAACGATGGAGAGGAAAGTAGTTCCATATATTAACGTCGAAAAAAAGTGTTAGGTAACCATTTGTGATAACTTAAATTAAGTTATTAGCTTTCTGTTTTTTTAATGCATCGAAGTGTAAAAATGAGCAGATTTGTACAATATTTACTTTTCTAATAATTTCACATTTTTACTTGACCGACGCAGGAATATAGTGACGAGGTCCATGGCAATGCTCATTTTACATAAGATGGAATAACACACATCGTGAATACAAGTAGATCTTAAGCAGGTCTTTCAAAAGTGCTCATTTTACCATGAACAGACTATAACTACCGCGCCCACGCTTGTCCTTTCGCGTTAAAATGAAGCATGACGGTACCCCGTTATCTGCAATGGCGGCCCAGTGCGCTCGAGTGTGTATGTACTTAGTATTGGGGAAAGATTGGTAACCAGGATAATTCCCCGCCACCTCGCCCCCGGTCCCAAAGGACGTAGTCAAACGACACTGCAGTCGTTCGTTACGGTTTGCATTTACACGCACGTCCCTTCAATACAACCTGCTGGCCCGCTCCTTCACTCCGCGGGTTGTCCTTCCGTTCTCACGTTCCGCTGCCGTCTGCCTCGTCTTCATCGGTTGTTCCCTGGGCGAGACTGAAGACGACATTACACGATACCGAATTCCGTAAAAGCTTGTGCATAGCGGCCGGTATAAGGGCCAGTGTGGCACCCATCATGGCATTTCCCGCCTTGTACGAGCAGATTTCCTATCAGGTTTGGTAATCGGAGACGTCCTATTTTTCGTGGCGGGTTCCACACCGGTTTTCGTACCTGGCCAATCACGTCGCAGTTTCAGAACGTAGTGCGCTCCCCGTGGCTACTACTCGAAACGAGTTGATGAAGAAACCGAAAAGGACACCTCCATCTTGCTTATACATCCGTGAGGTTGAAACTCTTTCAAATAGATTTAAAATACGACAACGGCGAATAATATTGGTTACTTTTTATTACTGTTTAAAATCTTTATAAATACTTAAAACATAACCTACTCTATAAAAACATTAATTCGAAAAATTTATCTTATATACTATATATAAAATCGGATCTATGTGTGTGAGCTGGTAGTACAGTGGGAAATTCGCGGCGTCCACTAAAGACAGTGCATCCCTTGGGCGTGCGCTCAAAACTCCGTCGGACCCTAACTCTTTTATCATCAAATTCTACATGCTGATAAAATCCCGGTACGTAAAGAAAGGACTATATTTTGTAACCGGCCAGTAATTTTCGTCAAAATATAAAATAACCTACTCGTACTCTTAGTTACTTCAAGTCATTTTCAAGAAATTGAATGAAACTATACTAGTAGGCATTCAATTTAGCCTATCTAAAAGGCGAACAGTAATACAGCAATATTAAGATGTGCTAGCTAGTATTTTTATAGGCCTACGTAAGTTACTAACTGGTAGCAGTTCTACGAATGGGGTTCATATTTACTACAAACCACACACTGCGCACTCACCGAGGGTGCCAAATACTAGTACGCGAACTGCTGCCGTGTAATATGAATCTTCCATGGCGGATGGTATACCGGCTCGTACACCAGGGCTTATAGAAGCTTGTGCGAGAACCAAGTACGGCTGCAGGTATCGTGTAATATCGGCTTAAGCCCCATCCAGAGAAAGGGGCATATCCGGGTATTGTCATGATCAGTGTTTGATGGATGGTGCGGGGGAGGGGGATGTGGATCTTGTTTTGGTGTATGGAAGTAAAACTTAAGCAGGGCATCAAAATAGTTAGAAGTAACCATGAATGGATAATACCTTGGTTAAAGTAGGGTTTGTTTCCATACGAGCGGAGTTCTTGTCCGGCACTCGCGCACGCCAAACCTGTGTCGCAAGACTGACGATTAGGAGCACCCCCCCCCCCTTCTCCCCCTCCAAAAAAAGACATAGCTTAAGAAGCGAGGGAGCGATACGGGCGACACGAACACGTACGCCTAGCGCCTCATCACTTCTACGCGCAAGGCGTCCAGTGTTTTCCGTCATGACGCTGGCTGGATCTGTAACAGTGGGGTTTTATTATACGCGATGAAAGACCGCGGATTAAACTACACCCGATCTTTGTACTTTTCTCTTGCCGCTTAAGGAAACTCCACAGGCAAGCTTTAAAAATGAGATATTCGACCATTTTCACGCATTTTTTCTCCAATAATGCATTTGATATGACGGAGGTAAAAAAAAAAAAAAAAAAGGGACATAAATACTTGTTATATATATATATATATATATATATATATATATATATATATATATATATATATGCAGAACATTTCATTTTCCGAGATACGCATATTCGCGCAAACAACCATTCCACAAAAAAATGTGGGGGATCCATCCCACTCTTAACGTAACACTGGCCATTTCTGCAAACGAGGAACGAAGCTAAGAACCCGTTTTAAGGTGCTCGCGAATGACATGGATTTTGAATAGTAGTAATGGTCAGCAGATATACATTTTGTACTACGCCACCGAGATTTTTTGTCGCACGCACTTAAACTTTTAGTGGGCTGCTAGTTCGACATCTTAGCGCAGAAAGAGGATGAACTTTTTCAAGCGCGAGTGAAGTAATTTATTCGAGATTAGGTACCTCCATGATGGAAATTTCAGCGTCTGTAAATTCTCCTTTACCAGTAGCCTTGAGGGCAGATGCGTGTTGCATTTACACTGTTACGGTTTTCCGTATATTTACGGAAATTATTACGAAAATGCACAGTGTATATACGGAAACGCAATCCGTATTGAAGTAAAACGGAGTTAAGTGCGTAAATACAAAATACGGAAAATCTCCGTATTTCTTGTAACTTCGGGTTTCAGGCACCAACAATGCCGAGTCTACGCGAAACTATCTTCTCCACTGCAACCAGAAAATTATCGTTTCTGCGGCAGTTACGATTATCCATGTCACTAAGACCTGTTCTTTCAAACATTAAAAAGTAGCAACAGGCGTATGCAATACTTAGCAGCGCACCAAATTCGCTATGGGAGCGTTGTGGGTACGTGGGAGCCCTGCCTCCATAGCTCAGGGCTCGCGTCCCGGTGCCTCCCACGCAACAAGCCTTCAGTTCGCTTGTAGCACTGGGAATTTGTCAACAAGTCAGTCTCACTTGAGTTCAACAGAAAACAACAACGGCAACTTCAACTACAATGGGGGGGGGGGGAAGTGGTTAAGGTCTTGAGCTTGCAAATTTCTGACTCGGGCTCAAATCTTGCTTAAGTATAAAACAAATGTTACTTTTTTTAATATATTTTTATACACAGTAGAACACCCACGCGATAAAAATAAAAATTACAAATTATTTAAACTAGAAGTACAGAAAACTAACTAGGGAATTAACGGTAAAGTTCCGTGAATTTTCACGGAAAGTCCGTTTTTGAAAATCAATGTGTCCGTGATTTTACGGAGCGTTTACGGACACTTGGATGAATTTTTATCCAACATTTTCCCGTAAAATGAAGGACATTTGTTTATTAAACAGTGTACTGAGATAGAACCAGCAGTAATCATCGCTAAAGCATGTAGCTCTTTAGACTCCATTCTCGCTTCAAATAAAATTATTTCAGAAGCAATATTACTCATTCATATTTCACATAAGCTCCAATTTGACAGACACCCAAGCGGGAAGATTTATTTTCCAAACATAAGCGTGTAATAAATAGTATTTGAAATGTCAATGAAAGCATAGAGAATTTCATGATGGGTTTGTAAGAGCATGTTGATCGTTGTATGAAATAATTATTATACAACATGCAAGCCAAGGTTGTCGTAGCTATAATACTACCGGCCGAAGTCATAAAATATAATATTGCTGCTAGTGTAAGGAAGTGCCTTACCAAAAGGTTACCCAATATTGTTTTTAATTTCCCTTTACTTGATTTGCATACTAAATATTTCTTTTGAATTTACATATGTTATTGATTAACATTTCTCAATAGTAATATTTGCATATGTGACATATACATTCATATTAAATTATTTCAATGGAAAGTGAAATGAACAGTTTAGTGTAAACAGTAATGAAGTTAGTGCAGAAGTGGGTTAAAGAGAACGGATTATGACATTCATGCAAGGAAGATAAATTTGTCTTAGAAATGGTGTTTGTTTGGAACTTTCGAAACAATACATTACAGAGTTCTGTTAAAAAGGAATATTTCGGCATGAAGGAAAGAGAACGTTTGAGTGGAGGAGACGTTCGAATGAAGCCGGAGAAAGATGACGTCCACGACGCAGAGCCGATGTGAGGGACAACCAACATCGTCCCAGGATCTGCAGGAGGCCTGACCGAGTGTCGCAGAGGCGCGGTACTGCATCCTACATCTGGAGCACGCAGAGTTGGGAAATGGTATCCTTATTAAATGAAAATATCACCGCTGCCAGGTTCATCTCCTCTACTACGATCATCCTCAAGTAAGATCTGCATTAATGTCAGACAATCCTGCTGTTTTTTATTTGTCAAGTCTTTCCTACCAACAGATTTGATCTAACTGAACTAATTTAATGCCATACCAGAAAGTGATTTATCTGAATACTCTTCAAGACTTTCGTATTAACATGGAACAATAACATGAACATTGATCAACATTCCAAAAGACTTATTTAATTGCATATCTAGAAGAGAATTTTCTGTAATTAATTAAAAGCATATCCCAGAGGTATGAGTGTAATGAGTTTTTCTGCACTAAGGACTGTAAACTAACCCGGAGCATTTTAGTGATTTTGGAACACAAGAGACTTAACAGAATTACAAGCCTATCAGTTTTATGCAAACTTCACCGTCTTTCTAAATATTAACAGTATTTGTTAAGATCTTATTACATTGGTTCAAACTTAAAATTCCTTTAGTAATTAAAAATAACATACTCAATGTTCTCGCATAATCTAATTATTAATTTATCAAAGAAATGATTATTGCAGTGTTTTTTTATGTTGAATTTACGGAGGTGTTAGTAAAACCTATTCGAATAATCCTATTTTAATATGTTCTGCAATTTTAATCAGAGTATTATTTTATTCTGCGTTTGACGTGAAATATGCAAAAGTGTGTTGTTATGTAAAATTGTTTTTCTGTTGTTCAAGCATATAATCTTACAGACCCGATAATTGTTGAAAACGCCCATCATATGATAGTAATTCATTCGTATCCAGTCCTTGTATCTTTCATCATCATGCATATAATTTTCATATTTCACCCACTCTTACCACTTACCAGAGTGGCAATCAACATGTGGTCATAATTTGTTAGATGTTGTCAGTTTACTACAGCTGGCTTGCTCAACGTGCTGGCGTATTTTAATTGTTGTAATCCGTCACCCTTGCTACCACTATTTCCCCTATATTATCACACTAGTCAAAATATTTTGTCAGACGAGTGTTCGAAAACTTTCTTGTTGACCTGAGGCGAGCGAATAAAGACTATAACGCGACGACTATAACTGATATGTTCTCGTAAGCGTCTATCTTGAGTCTGAAACACCACACGCACTTTTCGCCCGCAGCGAATACTTGTTTATCTGGTGCGGAAATCTTTTCAAACATCCGTTTCGGTACATAGCTTTGAACGGCGGGGCCATTGGAGGAAATGCGTGAGGTTTGAGAAAATGAAGGAAGGGAAGAGGGTAGGGGAAAAAAAAAGTTGGTGCCTTTTTATCCGCCTTCTTCGAATGCTCCGAGAGGCTTTTACGGGATGGCATATGTTCCAACTTTCCCCAACTCTCCAAGCAGCGCGGAATAAACAAGGTCTGGCAGATCGTCACAACAAATTTGAAGATGAGCTATCCACGGATTGCAGAGAACAAACACGGCCTGGCATACGTCCATGTGTGGATGTATGTTCTCGGATATATGGTCGCATTTACAGCCAAGCAAATATAACTGGGCCTCTGTGAGTTTACTGACATGTGAAATAGAGTCAGGGAATCTTAGTATACTCGAGGTTTTAAACACTAAATTGTTTTCGAGATGGTAATTAATGTTCAATATGTGTATATATATATATATATATATATATATATATATATATATATATGCTTAACAATATAATGGTGTTCAGGGTATTTGGAAATCGCAGCTATTTCAGCACGTAGTGACGCATGTTTAGTACAAAATTACAAGCGAACGAAGAGAGTTGGACGGGGCTCAACAGCGAGGTCTTGAGAGCCGATGAGGGTGATTGAGGTGAGAACGGGGCAATGTCGGAATGAAAGGCCCGGGGGGGGGGGATCCCCAAAAAAAACCCGCCTGCCAGCGGCATCGTCCGGCACGATTCCCACGTGCGAAAATACGGGAGTTACTCGGCCGGGGATTGAATCCGGTTCGCCTTAGTGGGGAAGCGAGCAGTCTAGAGAAGAAGATATTGGAAATGCAATAAAAAAAATGCAGCGTTAAAAAAAGCACCTGGAATCGATCGGATAGCAATCGAAGTAATAAATAATAGCTAGCTGGGAACAATTTAATCAATACTAACAAAAATTATAAATAAATGCTATACATTAAGCAGATATCCGGAAATATGGAATATAGGAAAGAAAGTATTTTTATTTTTATACAAAAATAAAAATAAAATAAAACAGATGTTTCATCCTACAGGCCACTATGTCTCTTATCAACATTGGGCAAAATATACGAAAGGATCATGTATAGTAAAATTAAATCAGAAAAAGAAAAAACGCTTCACGATAACAAAATTGGATTTAGAGGGAAAAAAATCAACCTAACAAACAATGAATAAGGTATTAAATTTAATAGAAACAAGTAAAAAAATATTTGATTGCCATTTCAATAGACATAAGCAACGCATTTTCAACAGTGACATGGAAAGACATTAAAGAACATATTAATAAAATACCAATAGGGAAAAAATTGAAAGAAATATTATGGGACTATTTGAATAACCGGAACATGATATTACAAGATAATCAGATAACCTTAAAAAGGGAAATAATTGCGGCCGTCCATAAGGATCAGTAATAGGGCCAAGTCTATGGAATTTTGTAATAAATGATTACATAGTACAAAACAATAATGAGGATTCAAATGTAGTGGTATTTGCAGACGATTGTATAATTTTGATACAAGGTAATACAAGAAAAGAAATAGAAGAACGGACACAAAAAAGTAATGGATAAAACTTTAATATGGATGAAAGAGAAAGAACTTAAATTATCAACAGAGAAAACAGTTGCCTTAATTTTAAAAGGAAAATTAGATAAAATACCGCCCGTGATAAAGTATGACAACCAAACAATAAAAGTTAAAAAGTAAATAGAATACTTGGGCATCATTTTGGATAAAAGATTAAGTTTTGTCCCACATGTTAAATATATAACCAAAAGAGTTAAGAATATATTTTTAAAATTTAAACAAATTTGTATGGAATATAAAAAATTGTAATAATATTAAGAAAATAATATATCAGGCATTATACCGTAATATTATACAAAATGCTAGCCCTTGTTACAAAAATAAAACAGAAAATACACACATTAGAAGAATACTAATAGCATTAAAAAAATGTATTGATAAAAACAATGAGTTTAACACCAACAATTATATGTACCCGCGATAACTGCTAGTAAAGAAATCCCAATAGACTATAGTATAAAATATAGAAATATGATATATCAAATCAAAACTGTAGGAGACGAAATAGAATACAAAGGAAATACATATAATAAGATATTAGAGCACAAAATATATTCGGATTGAAAAAATAGAAATAATCAACCTATTAGTTTTAAAGTATTAAAGAAAGATATCTGTAAACCAAGTGTTATAAATTGGCAAACAGAGTACGATGCAACAGAAACCGGTCTAAATACTAAAAATTATATTAAAAATATAAAATAATGGTACGAAAGTAAAAGCAATATAAATAATAGTGTGTTGAAAGTAATAACGGGACACTGTCAAATTAAAGAATATTTAGATGAAATAAATAAAATAGAGGATGACAGTTGTCAGTGTGAAAAGGGAGCTCAGAGGGTATACCATATTCTGTACTTGTGTGACATGTTTAAAGAAGAAAGGAAAGAAATAGAACAGAAATTGACACATTTTGATGCCAAATGGCCATTACAAAAACATAATATATGACATGGAAATTGTAGAAATAATAAATGAAGATATTAGTAAAATATATGATTTGGTAAAAACTATGAATGATGATTTAACTGAGTAGTCTAGGGAGCGGATGAGAGTGTGCTGGAACTAAGGGAGTTATTGAGTGAGTGTTTGTGTTTGTCTAGTGTTTTATCGTTTAAATTAATTAAAAATTATAAATAATTCTATCTTTGATATAAGAAACAGATTTTTCAGTAAATATTGAAGTTTTGCAGAATAACAGTGGGGAAGAAATTTGAAAAGCTCTAAACACGAAAAAGTTATAATAAAGAACACTATAGATCTGAAATGAATGCAAGAAGAAATGAGGGAAATACGGAGAAAAATAGAAGAATAAGAAGGAGAAGAGAAGAAGAAGAATAGAAAAAAGCAGAGGAAAGAAAATGGGAAGTGTGAATGATACTTTTGAATAAAATATAATTTGTAGTTTAAATTACGGGCGTCCGGACAAAAAGCCGCCCTCCCACAAAAAAAAATTGTGAATCTATATAACTAATATACTGTTTATTAAATTGTTGTAGTCATGCTAGAACTGAACACCCTGGATGGCTGTACTGCTAAGTAAGGTTAATGAAATAAATTAAGAAAAATAGTCTAGTCACTCAGCGACCGCGGCCATTAAAAATTACGAGGATTTCCGAACTTATTATAGCTCAAATAAGAGGCACAGTTTAATGTAATTCGTATTTATTGAACTGTAGAGATGAAATTCATTTTTAAACATTTTAAACTTTTTTTTTTTTTATTGTGGCTTGTTTATAAAAATGCTAGTCCGACTTGCCTCATGCTTAGGCGTAACAAAAAAAAACATGTTATTTGTCAACCAACAATAACAATAAAATTACTATAATATCACTAAAATAAACAAAAAAAAATTTAAGGGGAAATATGGGATGAATGTCGAACTGACTACATATTGTTACGCTCTCGCTGCTTCGCATCCCGTGCGAGCGAGTGGAAGTGAAGGACATCAGTTATATGATAGCGGCGGCAGCCATTTAAAGGATTGTTTTGAATGAGCAAGCGAGCGATAGGCCGGTTGTCACGTATCTGTTATAGAAAGCGAGCCAACAGGATATTTTTTTTTTGCGGCCGGGTGTTTCCTTTGCGTGGGAAAGCGCCGAGGGCTGGAGGTCAAGTTCGTAATGTTAGACGAAGCGAGCGGCCTATCATAAAGGACGCCGCCGCACACGCCGATAAGCTTATCGCAGCTCTCGCCTCGCTGACCCTGAGAAGCTCATATTTCTCCCACTACCTTTCCCAGAACAACTTGGATTGCCGAGAACTTTCTAGACGGCACACACTTCAAGTATAAATAAATACCACGCGCGGGCCTCTGATGGGAGAGTGATTAAGAGCCGAGTGTTTGGAGTCTCGTAGTATCCACTCCATCATCGAATTTTCTTACAAATCTTCGCAATGAAAGTGTATGACCATAAATAAAAAATCAAAGCTAGGCATGACATAGACGACTACTTAACGATTTTTTTTATTTGTAGGGTTTCAAATATACCTGTATTTTCTCATGTGGGACTGAAATTATTAAATAATTAGATAATGTTTGATTGCGATTACAGATGTGACACTAATCATGTAAAAAAAAAAAGAGGGATTTAGAAATAACTGTTAAAATGTCCCCTATGTCATGAATAGCTTGGTTTTTAAATATTGACTCCGAAATGTAAGATAATGAGGAAAATACGTAAATCCAAGATAGCAAGTATACCTCCCCCTTAAGGCGATAGTTGGGCGATCCCGGAGCGGCGAGGGACGACTGCAGCGATCTGCGACGATGCGTCGGCGAGCGTCAAACTCTACAATTATGAGAAAAGTAAATATTTTAAAAATCTGCTAATTCTTCCACTTATAAATAATTAAATAAGTAGGAAGCGAAAGAAATAATTTTGTATTCGCAAATGTTTTAATTCGATGCGATTTAATGGAACTATTTTTCTCTACGTGCATTTTGCATAACAGCATATGGAATGATGCCATTTCGGTTTTAGTTTCGCTTTAAGCTGGTTTTTTTTTTGCATATGTGATATATATAATCTTCACGTTTATTTGAGCACTTTTGACATCAACTTTTGAAAATTGTCACTGCTCCTACCTACCTGCATACAATTTCACGAGCACGTTGACTGGTATGCGGTCAGTAAGTTCGTAACGACTTACGTATCACATCAAAAGTTGATTTATATACTAACACTTTTAATTAAACGTCAAGTTATGGAACTACTTTCCCCCTCCATGACTGATTTCCATCCAAATCAACTCCCTAAAAAACCCACCTTGCTTGGATGGATGGATGAACGAGAGAGAGAGAGAGATAGAGAGAGAGAGAGAGATGTGTGTGTGTGTGTGTGTGTGTGTGTGTGTGTGTGTGTGGCAACCAAACAAGCGAACTCGGTCGATTTGTATCACGAGAACATGTGACAAACGGAGGTTGGAGAATAGCGCGTACGTTCTATCATAGATACGGTAAAGGCAGACGACACGGAAAAACTTAATTAATACCGATTGCAGAGCGTAACAATTTCAATGCAGTTGTTTGTTTGTTTGTTTGTATAAAACGTACTAGGTAGAGACATGCAAAATTCGAGTTATTATTTGGCATCAGGCTGCACTTCACAGTACTGTAAGTACCGGAGCTGGAGTAGTTTTTCCCATTGGCGGCTGCGTAGACGTCAAGCCAAATGCAAAATAATAACGCGAATTTTGCAGGTCTCTAGTAATAGAATACACAATATGTAGTTGCAACTTGTTCACACATAATGCTCAATGCAATACCACTTCTAGGTAAGGGCGTCGCTAACACTGAAAATTACACTATTTTTAAACAAATTTCCAAAGGGAAAATAGGCTAATGAGATCACTTTCTTGCTTGTGTGTGTGTGTGTGTGTGTCTCACCTAAATACTTTTGAACACTGAATCGAATTTCGCCAAACTCATTATTAAACATATACTACCTAGTAAAGGCATCCGGTTTTTATAGTTATAGATACGTCTCGTATAGCCGCAAGCCATTGTAACCCCCCAGTTAGTAAACCCTGATTATACAAACTAAGCTCTGGCGACTATATGCTACATGACAGTGTCGTATGTAACATAATTCAAAATAAAAATATAGCAAAAACAAATAATATACTCCTGGCATTGCGGAACATATTTAATGAAAAATAATTGTATTAACAATGTTGCAGAGGAAATACTTATAACAACTAATTGTATGTATAATGAACAAAACTGTGATGTACTTGTAACCATACAAATGTTTATTTGCACCAACCGAATCTTATGACTTTGAGAAAACCAAATATAAGCAACAAAATAATTTGGCCTCTGCAAAAATAATTTTTCCCCCCCCAGCCCCTTTCAAAACAATTAATTTGGTCGCACTAAATCTTTATCTCGGTGTCAAGAAGGCAAGCCTGTATCAGACAGCAAATTGGTAAGGATAGAGAGGTCAAATAGCTGCGTATTCCTTGAAACCCTTAGCCCCACACGCCAGGAAAATGGCGTCACAGGTCTGCAACATACCGCTGCGCCGTTTGTAAAATATAGTCTATTCGCGATTTCTTCACACTTTTTGAATCAAACCTTTGGAAAATCACTCCATCTATGACGTGTTTAGATATTTCCTAAAGAGGCCTACGCCATGTATCACACTTGTTTTACATCCCGTGGACATAAGATTTTCTTAGTTTTCATTAAATTTTATTTATAAATTATAATATTTAAATTATGATAAATATTTATAAAAACAGTGAAAAAACATCAATCCACGGTCACTCCACACTTTTCTGAAGCCCTGCTAAAGTTCTACTTCCAGGATATTCCTCAGCCTCGTGCGAACTAAGCTTAACCGTGTCTTGAAAATTACACCAAAGGACAACGCACCGCATTTGTGCTCATTCAGTCTAATAATATTTTGCACAAGAACTTTTTCTTAATAGGCGTTACCAAAATACCTGTTTAATCCATATTAATTATAAGTGAAATATTATAATTTATAGATACAGTATAAGTAAAAGTATAATTGAAACAAAAATAAGGTGCTCTTATGCCAACACAATTATAAAACGCTTGTAATACATGACATGGGACACTACCAAACACGTCATACGTGGGGTGATTTTTCAAAGGGTTGATTAAAAAATGCGAAAAAACCACGAACACGCTATAACGAGGGCCACCGGTTTTTCGCGAAAAGATTTACGTAAAGGCTGGACTCGAATATCCTATGTTGTAAGTCCAGTTTCCTTTGGTTATTGGCCACACATGATTTTGTCGGCAGACGGCCGCTTACCTGACTGGGCCAATCAGAATTAGGTAACTCCGACACCGAGTGTCCGTGATTCGTGGGCAGACACCTGCAATGCGTGGCAGTTGAAAATCATCCAATCACGAAAGTGTGTCTCCGCTCTAGTGTTTTTTGAGTACGAATAGTTATGAAATCTTTTCACGAAAATCAGCTGACCCTAACTATTAACTCGATCACTGTGTACGTAACTGGAACTGGTACTTTTTACCCACTGGGCACAATTTCCTACTTTACCGTGCACAGCCTCCATGCAAATTTTCAGCGACCTTATTCTAGGAGCGCACGTAAAAGAGACTTACCTCATATACAATTACAAACGCTGGGGAGAGCGTTGAAATATAACAAAGGAACTATAACATGCCTCCTTCGTCCCGCACACAAGTGTGGAAATTGCATCCTTACGGAGCTCGTGAAAACAACTTTCAAGAGCGAGGAACATCACGTAGAAAATTACCTGAAGTTACTTGCGAGAACTAATGTTAGTTACTTGTAACTATATGTAATTTGTGCACTGAAGATAAAACGAAATTTTTTTATGAACGAAACAAATTTGTAAATAATCTCTTATTTTTATTATGAACTTATGTACAGTATTATTTTACTTTTAGCCTAAACGTAGAATGCATATTGTATTTCACTTCCTAATGCTAAATTAATATTAATAAGATCCCACTAATTTGCATAAATTAATAATCTTTGAATATCTTGCGTGTAAGCTAACAAAAACTTAAACCAACATTCCATTAGAAAAACTAACTAACAGCAAGGCCTTTGAGGCGTGACCTTCCTCTTCTGCCATATCAAATTGTCGGGTTTTTCTAATTTGTTTATGTGGGCCGCGGTGGCTGAGCGGTTAAACTGCTCGCCTCCCACCAAAACGAGCGGTCACTCCCGGATTTTCGCTGGCGGGAATCGTGCCGGACGATGCCAATAGTCGGCGGGTTTTTTTCTCGAGGATCTCCTGTTTCTCCCCCGCTCTTGCGTTCCGGCGCTGCTCCATTCTCACCTCATTTCACCCTGCTCGGCTCTCAAGACGAGTTTACTAAATCTCTCAACCCAACTCAACTAGCTTGTTTATAATTATTTTTGATTTTGCCAAATTTTGGCAGAGTTAATATTGTGATGTAATTATGAGTTCGGAATTAAGATGCTATGCCGAAATTGCTGTGTAGGTTCAATATCTATAGGCTGTTCACAATAAAGTGAGCACTATTGAAATGAACCTTGGAAGAAAGTCACTGCTCCTACCTGCATATATTGTAACGGGCGCACTGCGTGATATGCGCCCAGTAAAGTTGGTAACGATGGAGGGAAAAGTAGTTCTATATCTTAACGTCGAATAAAAAGTTTTAGGTAACCATTTGCGATAAATCAAAATATTTCTATCACTTTCTGTTTTTTTTTTTTTTTTTTTTGCTTCGAAGTGTAAAAATTAGCTTTTTTTAAATATAATGATTGACATTTTTATAATAGGGTTTTAAAAAACTATGTGTCATTTCGGGGGGGAGGGAGGTGGAGGAGTGCAGCCCCCTCAGCCCCACTCCCTGGATACGTCACCGAGCAGGGCTTTAAAAATTTTCTAATTTTACCGCGAACAGCCTATAGTTTGGAATAGTACAATCGTGGTAACGTTACACACTTCTGGAGCCCCGATAAAGTTCTATTTTAGGGTTCTTCCTCTACCTCAAGCAAATAAGGCTTACTTAATCAAGTAAAAAATAACACACCTAAGAGAAAACGCACCGTATTCATGCGCACTCAAATTAATATCATTTTGCGTGAGAACCATTTCTTATTACGCATTAATAACACACCTACAGTATCTTCATGTGTAACGGAAGAGGACGTTGTGGAATAAAAGGAGCAATATTAAGCCGCGCGTAGCTTTTAACTAGGAGACAGAATTATTTCACTTCATTGTCTCTATTTCGGTAGCCATAATTCCGATAGCTGTCAAGTATGTAGCTACACAGCAATGCGGAAATTCTGGAGTTTAATCAATTCTAGGTTGACTTGATTCCGGTACAAATTTTGTGTACGAAAATCGGTTATTGGCACTCGGGATTTGAGTCAGTTTCAGTTGAACTAATTCCGGAACGATATTCGCGCTGAAAACAGCGTGGTTGATAATACGGAGTTGAGACGATTCCGAGTTGACTCGATTCTGGTTGTATTTTTGTGTCAAAAATTGTAGACTATGTGTGTTGAAAATCCAAAATTCAGTCAACTCCGGTTGATTTGATTCCGGTACGATTTTCTAGTTAAAAAAGGGAAAACTTAAATCCGATGTTGAGACAATTCCAGGAAGGCTAATTAATAACGACAAAATATCATAAGATGAGTTGACTCAATTCCAAGTTGAATTAATTTTGCATCCCCGCATTTAACTAAGCTGTCAACAGTGTGTGTATTAAAACCATTGACATTTATTTCGCTGAGGTAATATTGATATTTACGTGAAACCTTCATCAAATGGCGCCTCTTTTTTGTTAGTCTGTAATTCGTTGACGTTAGGTTATCTGAGAGAATATATGGACAGTAGCAGGGTAATGTATGTTCGAAGGCTTCAAGCTGCAGTGTGAGGTGCGAGGTGCCAAGGTCACCAGCCGCCATGTTGGTTTTTTTTCCCCGTGTTTTTTCTTTCAAAAATTGCCCATTTGCATACAAAATAGTATGTTTTATCCCAAAAATGCCTTAAAATTTCCGTTTATCACCCTACAAATATCCCGTTTTTCCGTAAAAAGTGCTTGTTCCTAATTGCGGCTGATGTATCACCTCAATGCGGCTGAGATATCCATAACTCAGGAGTCGATAAAAATATAAATTATTTTAATAAATTATTTCTATAATTACTGTCCTACCCAAAGAAGTCGATGGTGCAGCTGATTTCATGCCTGAAGAAGTTGATGTTAATGCTGCTGACGCAGATGTCCCATCCGAAGAAGTCGATAGCACTGCGCTAACCTCAGGCGTTGATGAACCAGCAACCTTTGGCTCCATACTATATTCCAGTTGCTTATACAAGTTGGCTTACACCGGCTGCCGCTGTCACACTAAGCTTCCCAACTGAAACCTGGCTACTTATATACTCGCAAGCAGGCACCTTAACATTAAATGTTCCACCCACTGTAACTCGTGTCGGTCATCTGCTCTACTGACCAACACCATACCAACAAATACACCAAGCACAATATCCATCATAACTCGAGCAACTATACAGCTGAGGCCATCTATAACTTAACACCCATATTGTCTTAATTCCCATAAAACCATCCCGCTTATACTAAGCGACCATACCAGCTAAGCATTCTACCCCTCTCAAACTAACTAAACAAAAATGAATCATACAATTAAACCATTCTCCCCACATGTTAACCTAACCTAACATATACAAGGCACCACACTTAGCACAGCATGCTCTACGTGCTCCGCACTTAGCACCGCATACTCTACATGCTCCGTACTTAGCACCGCATGCACTATGTGCTCCACATTTGACACCACATACTCTACGTGCTCCGCACTTAGCACTGCATACACTACGTGCTCGCATACACTACGTGCTCTGCACTTAGCACTGCATACTCTGTGTGCTCGGCACTTAGCACTGCATACACTACGTGATCTTCACTTAGCACCGCATACACTACGTGCTCCGCACTTAGCACCGCAGGCATACGTTTAGAATCATTTTGAGTCAAAGATTCAAGGGTCAAAGAGTCATGAGTCAAAGAGTCAAGAGTCAAGAGTCAAATAATCAGTCTTGTGAGTGGCTGGTCTGACAGTAGTCAGCTTTATGAGTTCAAGCATTAAAAAGAACTTATTCACTGGCAACGATGATTAGTTAGCAGCTATCGCTGACCATTTTATAACGAGTACTATGGCCCTCCTACGACATGCACGCGCATAAAATTTTGATTTAAACTGTATTAATAAGTGTTTCAGAGAAGCATATACACATATTACTATGAATTTATATAAAATTCTTATTCACATATATTCAATAGATAGATCACCGCATTCTTTTGCAGAATATCTGCTCTACTAACCAACGCCAGACAAAATTTACTCATACCTCAAACTAGAAGTCAAGTAGACCGCAGTTCAGACATCTTGAACAAACCATTGCTATATTTAAACTCACAACGCCCCCTTCGTTTTATCCGAGGACCAGCTGACCTTGTAAATGTCAAGAGCAAGTCTGTACCTGCGCGGTAACTGGAGTCTGTAAGGGCTTCTTGGCTGTTTTCGCACCTGGATGATGTCAGATAGCCTTAGCCAGCACACAGCATTTCCGCCCCCCCCCCCCACCTCCCTCCTTGGTGACTGGTAACTGGAGTCTGTACATGCTTGCAAGTAGTTTGCACAATCTACAGAACGTCGAAAGGCCATGTGCGTGGCAATAGCTGTGTTAGCAGATCTGTACCTGCACGGCGTCAGCTAAATAAAGAAAATGAGTCAGCAGGCTTCACGAGCTAGTACAAGCCTGCAACTGAATTGAACTGTGGGTCAGCATGAAGGAAGTTTTTTTTACGTATTCTAACCATCGTGTAGGACTTCGCACATACTTAAACCAGACCAACACAATTAAATAATAATATATTACTTTTCAAATAAATTGTTTCTATGTTAACATAAAAAACTCAATCAACCAGAAAACCAGTTAATTATTCCAGCCATCCATACAAAAAGCTGCTCTTACGAAACATACAAGGCTTTTTTAATCGCTTCCTGGGTAAAACTGCATTTTACAATTTGCAATAAAAAGTGCCTAGAACTACATCAGGCTCACATCATGCTTCGTTATTGTTCGATGCAGGACTTGGACTTTGTACTGAACAATGCAACGCCACTTAAAAATTGTAAAGCATAAAAAGGATACGGCACACAAAAAAAAAAGTTATATTTTAATAATAATTTATTATTATTCTGTAATTACATTTTTCAGAAGTACGCAACCTACGAATATAACCTGTGAGATGAACCCCATTGCAAATGGATTCTTCCTGAAGCAATCTGCATTCAGAGGTCTCCTAAAAGATTATGTTACTCCGAATCTAACGACCTCGACGAAAGATATTTGTTCATTTCTTGCATCTATGAAGAAAAATCTAATAAACCAACTTACACAGGAGGTGGAAAAATATGGCGGTGTGAAATATAATATATGGCTGAGCCATATAATGATGAGGATGCAAGAAAGGCATTCAAGACATCTAATGTGCATATCTATAATGTGCATGACATCGAAGAGAGTGTTGAAAACAGCATAAAGAAGATTTGTCGCGAGGAAGAAGAAATTGTATTGAAGGGGTCTGGCTGGACACTCGATTCGGTTGATAATCTACAGCTGAGCACAAGCGGATTCAGTCCAGTCAACATATAGGTAATATTTTTATATCTCTGTCTTTGGCATGGATTACGAACACATGAAAATATTCACAGTTCATGGTATCACTAAGTGTATATGTGAAAGGAGCCTAGGCAAGTGAGGAGCCTATGGATAGATGATGGTTACGTCTTTAAGGGACCTACAGTGCCGAGAAGTTTATATCTGGGTTGCTGCAACTTTCATCATCAGTGTGATTGGCAACTTCGTTCCTGGTTCCTGCTCCTTCCGACATGACGACAGCAGAACCATCTGGACCCACTAGTGTATGATATACAGAACTTTCAGTGTCTAATCGGTGCCGCTTTTGCTGCAAGGACCTCGCCTTTAGGCTTACTGCATGACGACACGAAGTGTATAAGTTCCAGAATAGTCGGTTTCAGGTTTAGCGAAGGACTGAACTTTGCATAAGTATGTAGACGGATATGAATATTTTTTAAAGTATATTTGTAGTAATACATTTAAACAACATTTGAAAAAGCAAAAATACCTGAATATTTTATTTCTTATTTCAATCCTGCATCGTAACCAGTCTGTTAGACCTCGTTAAGAACAGCAAAATATTATTTTAAGCTAATTACTATTATGGTTATGGAGATATAAATGGTGCACCCCTAATTGAATTTCACGAGTCTGATCCTAATAGACCGTAAATTATATTCACCCGCTTATTAATATTAACTTACTTATAGCCGTCCGATTTGTTACATAATTATTTTAAAAAGTATGTATAAGAAAAAAATAGACGTGAGGTTAAGAATTCAGACAGCAACTGAGAGTTACGAGATGTTAAAATACAACACATCGTATGGCTTTACATAAACTAAAATTGCTCTAAAATATATTATTCATAAGCCATATATAAACTGGTTGAAAAAATATAAAATACATTAACAATATTACTGTAATTGTACGAGGGACTGTAGCTTATACGTTTGAAACATAAGTTTTAATCAGTTAACTTGGTATGAGATCGCTTGTCTAGTGGTTAGCATGCCGAACTTCTAATGCAAAGGTTCTGTGTTTAAATCCTGTCTGGGAATACGAATTTCTTATTTTTTTTTTAATGTTGCCAAATGTCTTGGAAAAGTGGGAAATTTACAAAATTTAAGCTTTCTGAACTGAATTTTACATTACAAAATACATTTTTACTACATTTTTCAAAGATTTCGGCATTTTGTCTCAAATGATAAATAAAATAAATTTAAATAATTCTACTCATTTCTTAATGCATCGATTCCTGGATGTCTGATTGGCAAAACTAATAGCCCAGTGCCGCGCATTCACAAGCAGTTGTTTCTTTCCCATGCGACGTCTGTTACTGACGTCACTGCTCGTGCATGCTGATGAGGTCACTCTGGCAGGTAGCTGCAGGCGTGTCTGCCTCGCGGACCTATCGGCGTGGTGATGCATATGTGATTACAAGGCTAGGCAACAAATGTAGAAATAAATTGAATAAAGCAAAATATTTAGACAAAATATTGTTTTTCAAAATATTAAGTATTGAAAATTGTATATGCTTTATAAGGTCCTGCCCGGAATGTACTTTACAATAATTTTATATGCCTTCTCGTGTATGGAAAATTACATATTTAAATTCGTAAATAAATATACGAACTGACGATTCGTGGTTTCTAGCAGGCGATGAAGGAACTATGTGGATGGTGGAGTCGAACACGTGAGTAATCAGAGGAACAAATACGACAAAATCGAACAATTGTGAGTAATCAGAAGAGCAAAGCGACTAATCGAACATGTATAAGTTATCAGTCGAGAAAATGTGACTAATCTAACTAGTGTGAGTAAACGGTCGAATGAATGGTGTGGAACGAATGTGAGAGATAAATTTAAACAAAGATATAGTGTGAAAGACAAGATGAAATGGAAGAGAAAAATTAAACAACAAAAATGGGAGGACTCCGAGAAAACCTATGGACTGATATGGAGTAAGAGAGAAATGAAAGAGAGAAAGAGATGGAATCCGAGAAAGTGAATACGAGAGACAAGAGAGGAGATGGGATGAGAGAATGAAAGAGAAAGAAAGAGACAAGAGCGAAAAATGAAAGGGAGACAAGAGTTGGAATGAGAGAAAGAGAGAGAAACGAAAGAGAGGGAGAAAGGGATGGAATGAGAGAAAGATCTTGAATGAGGGAGGAAAGTGGAGAGAAGGAGATAGAATGAGAAAATGAAAGAGAAATGAAAGAGAGAAAGAGAGAGAGCATCGAATGATAGAGCATAAAAAAGAAGGTAGTATGGTGACATGGCATCACGATCGTGTGAGCCTTGAAAAGACTAGTCCGGTGATATATAACACTTAATACTTACGCCTTTAAATTTTTTAATTAAAAAAATTTATTTAATTTTATTAAAATAATTTATTAAACTAATTTATATTTTTATCGACTCCTCATTATGCAGATGAGTTTGAGATATGTCACCCACATTGAGGAGACACGTGAGCCGCAGTTAGGAGCAAGCACTTTTTGGGGAAAAACGGGGAATTTGAAGGGAAAAAGGGAAATTTTAAGGTATTTTACGATAAAACGTACGATTTTGTGTGAAAATGGGCGTTTTTTGAAGGAAAAAAAACGGGAAGAAACCAACATGGCGGTCGGTAACCTTGGCACCTCGAATTTCTCACTGTAGTCTGATGCCTTCGAGCATACATTATCCTACTACTATGGACAATAATTTAATAATATATAATGTTTGTACTACCAGAACTTCTAAACGAAAACCCGCAGACCATGTATGTTTTTACAATTATATGTACCTCAACGGTTAAAATAACAGAGGACACCATAAAGAAACGTTCAAAACAATCGCAGCTAAGAATGCGTCATTATCATTGCAAATAGAAACTGTAATTATAATTTTCGTAGAACATAAAATTTGTGAGATTGTGTAGTCGGTTTAGCTGGAGTGGTAATTTCAGCTGAGTTGCAAAGAAAAGTAATTAAATATTAAGAATAACTAAACACGCGTACAGTAAAAATTGTTGAACAGCGGTTCATTGTCAAGAAGAAAATTAATTTTTTATCCATTTCTCTGGATATTCATCTACAACCGAACAGAACAAAAATTGGATTTTAATAAATCAGGACTGGTTTGTGTATACACAAGTGAGTTGTGTTTGCAAGACTAAATTGACATTTGTATAGCAGTGTACGATATATGGTTTTAAATAATAAAACAGTAACCATGACTAACATTAATTTATTATTTCCAGCTAGGGAAAGTTTAATTATGCATGTTTTTTCACGTGCAAATTAATTGCCTCAGGAGCAGGTTTCATTAAAACTATGTACTATGAGTTACACGTTATTGTTTAGTGCGCAGAATTGGATCATTGTTTAACGTGTTTGAAAAGAGTAATCTGTGGCATTTATTTCAGAATCCGTTTGCTACCGAATATAATACTAAACTTCCTGTGCGTGGGGAAAAAACGTAGCTTCATTGCTCGGTATAAAACACTGTGATAGTGGGAACAGACTATTTACCGATTTTGTATGTAGCTAGTCCTTTTCCAAAGAGGCGTAAATGTGAGTAATGGGCGGCTCTTAACATCGAGGTCTTGAGAGCCGATGAGGGTTATTGAAGTGATTATGGAGCAGCGCCGGAATGAAAGGGTGGGAGAAACGGGAGATCCCCGAGGAAACCCGCCGACCAACGGCATCGTCCGGCACGGATTCCGACATGCGAAATCCGGAGTGACCCGGCTGGGTATTGAACCCGGATCGCCTAGGTGTGAGGCGAGCGGGCTAACCGCTCAGCTACCGTGGCCCCAAAAAGAGACGTAGAGCTATTTCAATTTGGTTTAATTCTACCGTAGGGGATTCCGTTATTTCATGGCTTGCGCAGTGTACCCGCGTCATTTTGTATTTCTCATGTTATGGTTATTGATAGGGCCACGTATTTTCGCGGAAATATTTATGCTCATGCTGTACTTCAATATCCCTACGTCGACAACCACAATTTCCTTTGGTAATTGTCGGCGCGTATACGTGAGGATACGAGTTCTTATTTGACTGGGCCAATCAGAATCAAGTACTCTGATACTGAAGATGCATGATTCGCTCGCAGGCACTTGAGGCACATGGCATTACGTGAATCCCGAAAATTCTTCTCGGGGCAAGCTAGACTTCTGGGGGCTTATTCTGTTTCGTCGGGAACTACCCACACCGGTCCACAATGACATGAACCTACTGTCTCACAGCCGACAAAATTATCGTCGGATCCAAAACGGTATTCAGAGTTAGAAGTCGTTTAGCACGAGGGCGCAATCGGGCATCTTCGGCTTACCGATTTTCTCCACTCCAAACTAGACGAGCGTTTCTCCCCTCTCTCTCTCTCTCTCTCTCTCTCTCTCTCTCTGCGCACGGTCGACAACGTACCAACAAAATATTACTAAAATTGCTTGTTTTAAAATGTCAACAATCTGTTGAAAAAACATTACTTAAAGACACGAATATTAAGCTTCATATTTTGTTAGCTCGTAAACAATAGTATATGATTACAACGTGTTTTATCAGAAAATAATAGTGTACATTTTTCGTCGATGTTCTGAAGATTTCGAGAAACTGTGGTTGGTGGTCATGTTGAACAGTATTCCCCCCCCCCCCCCCCTTTTTTTGTGAAATACAGAAGTTTACGTGTTGCGGACGAGGCCCGTGTGTTTAGCAAATTATTTGTGTATGTGGAAAAGAAAATATTTAGCCAAGGCTTAGAGGAAGCATGTTAGCAGATATCAGTTATAAATTTCACGTAAATTTGTCCTGAATAACAAAGAAATGTACACGTATTAAATCGATTATATTAATATTCCTAACCTTGGTGTCCGCCGATGTGTACTGCAGAGCCATGGAAAACCTCGTGTTCAAGTGATAGCGAATTTTACAAACAGTAAGTTTGCGCGTTTTGTAAATGTATTTGTAAACCTTTAATATAATTATTGAAATGCACGTGTCCTGAAAAAGTCGCACTTTCCATATTTTTGTAGTGAGTGAATAATATTTCTTTATTTGTCTCTATCGTAAATTCAACGAGTGTTAGGTTAACTTCGTTCAAGTGTGTGTGTGTGTGTGTGCGCGCGCGCGTGCGAATTGCTGCATCTGTACGAATACGAACATCGATGTATATGAATCGCGTTTCGTTTTTCATTAAAGTTAAAATTTCCGAAGTTAAATAATTCGAATGCTATTTCCATACGAGCAAAATTTTCCACTGCTCCATCAAAATACCCAATATGCAAAACAAAATGACTCACACTCGTAAGAACATCAAAATAATGTCTCCCGAAAGACGTGAATCTAAAGCGCACCCCCCCCCCCCCCGCCATCAAACAAGCATCACTGTTTTTCTTCTTTCCTTCGAACCAAAATAAACATAACCCCAACCTATATAACTCGGTAATTACAAAAATTAATTAATTTGGAATGCCAACCTAGCTATAATATCTTATATTAATTACTGGACGGAAGTTAGATAACGTTAGTCCTTCAGTGCCCGTCACGACAGGAAACACGAGGAAAGAGGAAAATGCAAATATGCATTGGACTCAAGAAATTTCTTTACAGACGTTCTTTTCTTCACTGACAAAACAGCTGTGGTGGAAGGTATAAATTGCGACCGTGCCACTTTTATAAATCAAAATTTACCCCACTTACATGAAATAGACCATAACAGAGCCAACCCCAAAACATTCCAAACTGTAGGCTATTAGGGGTCAAATATAAGCTTTCTTGTTTTAAAAAAATTTTGTCACCGCATAACATCACATAACTGTATTTCACATATTTGAACAAAGTAAAAGTTATACAGGAGGGGAGTTCCATCTCCATACCATAGAGAAACTTGTATTACGAAGCACGCAACTTAACCGCTAGATCACCAAACACATGCTGTTTGTGGGTGAATAAATGTTTATTTACAATGAGGTAATAGTAATTTATTGAATAAACATTACAATTGAGTATTTATACGTTTACGCACTTGTAATAACATCCCACGCGTAAAATAGTCTGCATAATGTTGCGCACAATGTTTAAAAAGGACAGGCGTGTATGATGCACGTTTGTAATAGCTCTAACCAATATTGTCATGCTTATTCGTGTCGCAAATGAACGCGCAGGAAAATTATAACTCCATGCAACAAAAACACGCGCTGCACTGACTTTATACGACACAATATTTATTTCCGTATCATTGAAGTACACGGCCACATTTCACACTGGCACCCGCCATATTGGTTTACCTACGAAATTATAGCCTGCCAACTGCTCGTGAGCATTTGAGAATATCCCTCTCCACTAGTGACGTCACTCGACCTTCGCTTTAAGCTTAGAACACCGAAAGGTGGTCTGAGCCGACAATTATAAAGAATCTGTCGTTTCTCGTAGGAATGAGAGACTTAAAAAAAAAAAAAAACCCTGGAGCGTATACTCTTGTTATCCTTTAATGAGGGTAGATGGGGGTACTTCAGTCTCGCAGCGACTTGCGCACAGAACGCACCAAATATCTTCGTACCCCGAGATTCGGGGTTCAAATAACGGATAAAATATGCATGCGTGTGGCTTCTAGAGGCGAGTTTACATTTGTGCAGCATGTAAGCTTCTACTTTTCGCTTATTTTTCCGGCATTAAAGGAAAACCTTAAAAAGCGGAAATCCTTACCCACTACAAATTTGTGTTCCAGAATCATTTATGTTCTTGCAGACCGTTCAGTCAAAGTCTTTTTTTTTTCTCTTCGCGCCCGTATTGACGCCTTAGCTAACAACTCGAAATTCTTGGGCATGTCGCAACTTCTGAATGTCCGAGGCGCTGAAACGTCAAAGCACACTTGTTTGCTTGCGGTGCAGTTTTTAATGTATATTCCGTCGCCTGTACATGGTATTCAAGGGTACCCCTTGTCATTTTATGACGTATTAATGAAGAAAAAATGTGTACCGCACGTCACTTTAAATACCATGTACCTAAATGCGCAGTCTAATAAAAATTATTATAAAAATGCGTAAAACCAGTCTTATTCAGGGAATTGTTTTGTACGTTTCGTACTCAATCTCGGCTACTGGCTTTGTGCTAATATTTAATTCTTCCACTCCCAATTTAATTTACTGTTTCGGGAGTTGCTAACAAAAAAATTTATGACGCACGCTGTACGTAAATAAACACAACACTTGTTTCGTTGTCACAGCCAATGAGCTGTAGGCTGTATGTTCCGCCACAGTTATATGAACCAATTATAATATAGACAAGGCAGTTTGCGAATCATCTAGCCACAAGTAAAATTATTGACCATTGACCCTCTGAGTGTACAGTACAGGCCATAAATTACCTACGCGTGCGTAAAGTACACAGTTGCGTACAACGGGCCTGAATGAGTTACGGCCGGAACTGTACTCAGAACTGTTGATGATGTCCTCCCACGTAGTTGGGGACGGACGAGAGACATAAGGTATAATAATGGCTACAGCCAGTAATAAACTGGAGATGTGGCAGCAAGCTCTGGGCTACACACCGAACGCCAACAAAATGATATACCGATCACAAACAGCGGACTCTGGAACGATATCGCAGGTCAAAGCGCAGGTTGCTCTTGCTAACGGACAGGGCGGCGTTGATCTCCCGACACACACGCGCCGTTGCAGACACGAGTATCCGCGCTATAGAGGGTTGTTTAGGCGTGGTGGCAGGGGAGGTGCGGCTGTAAAGGGGTCGTGGTGGTGACGATACGGGGGGAGGGGGGGGGGGTTCATATTTCTTGCGAGCCCCTCCGGGTGTCCGTGACATTGCCTGACACGCCCCACGCGTGTCCGGCCATTTCGAGCTAGAGGGGGGGGGGGGGAGAGGGTTTGTGCGAAGGGGGGGGGGGATGTCCTAAATCAAACCCTTCCACCCTTCAGACTCCCTCTCGGCGCGACGAGCCCAAGGCTAGCGCTATTGTCGTGCGGCGATCAGACCATAGCACCGATAATAATGTTCTAAAGAATATTGCCCGCGAAAAAAATTATTTCATGTTTGTACTACATATTGCTCATCCTGTAGACATTGTCAATGACTACAATTTTTCAGATTATTTTATCTTAGATAGCATGATTTTTGCAAAATGTCATGTCGAAGTCAAAATTTTACGGTTTTTGTAATGTACAAATAAAATAAACTAGAATAATTGGCGAAAATTTAACAAAGGAAACTGATAGGCCTTATCTCAATTAATTATAAGGTATGCTTTGAAAATGTTACTTTACAAAAATTCATGGGCAGCCACAAATATTAAAAAAAAAAAAATCTCACAAAAATGCCCTTATTTTCAGCAATTTTTTGAAATAGCAAAAACGTTTCCGTGTACGATTTAACGTATTGAAGTAGCTGTTGGCAGCTTCTTCCCGTGCGAATTATCTAATTCCTGCGCGTCAGTTAGATTCCATTAATTGTACATTTTCAAAACGGTAAAATTTTGAGTTAGTGGTGACTAAGATAGGTCAGATGAATGATTTGGCCATAGGAAGGTCTCTTACTCCTGGAATGAGGAAGAGAGTGAGGCATAATATCCTTGAGAGATGGCGAGAAAGACGGGACTCCGATCGAAAGGGAAGAGAAACACATCAGGCTATCCCAGACGTAAGAGATAAACTGGAGAAGGACACTACATAGCACACATGTTAACAGGGCGTGGCAACTGCAAGGGAAAATTGAACAGTTTCGAATTGGTGGCATCGCCTCTATGCATACTATGCCAACGGCCAGACACACTAAGGCACGTGATTGATGAATGTGAAAAGATAGGAGACATTCGAATAAGGGCTGCGCAATTGCTATTAGATGATGGTATGCAGGATATCGACAGAAGAGAAGTACACACGGGGCAAGGGACTGTGAAGATATTCGCTCGCTCCGACAGAGACATAAGTGTAAGACTCAAAGAGTTTGATACAAGGCTCGATGACGAAGAGGAACAGGGGATCTTGCACAGTGCAGATGATGACCAAGAACATGGGTGTAGACAGAAAGTGGCCCTTAATATGAAGGCGAAGGGAAACAGAGGATCTTGCACAGTGCAGATAATGACCAAGAACATGGGTGTAGACAGAAAGTGGCCCTTAATGTGAAGGTGAAAGGGAACAGAGGATCTTGCACAGTGCAGATGATGACCAAGAACATGTGTGTAGACAAAAGTTGGCCCTTTATGTGAAGGCAAATGGTCTTCTTTAGACAAGCGCCGCCAGCAGAGACCAGCACTACGAGACAGCGAGCACAGCATCAAAGAAACCTACAAGACAGGTCATGCACTAAGTAAATAAGCCAAGAGATGTACCTACAAGAACAGCGAGCACCTCCAATCATAATACAGAACAAGACCGAAGAGCAAGATCTTTGGTGTTGAGTAAAGCTCATTGAAGATGGATCCCTTGCAGTATGCCTTGACAGTAATGGCGAAGATCAAGCTAAAGAGTTTTTGCTTGAATCAATTAGGAAAACAACATTTTGAACTGAGAGATGGGTAGCAGTGGACTCAACCCCCTTCCACAACATGTCTGAATTGGGAGAAAGAATAAGGAATTTTTACACTTCGATGCATAAAAAAATTAGAAAACGGTAAAAATTAGAAATTGTTACCTAACACTTTTTATTCGACGTTAAGATATGGAACCTCTTTCCCCTCCGTTGTTACCAACTTTACTGAGTACATGCCACTCAATGCGCCCGTTAAAATATATGCAGGTAGGAGCAGTGACAATTTTCTACTGCGTAATGCGAAAGATCACCCATTGGCTGGACTGCTGATGCCTGGCGATTATGGCAGGAATCACAACAACCCGTCGCGTCGCGTCCGTCATCCGTCCATCAATCACGTGACCAACATCCGATCGTAGGTGGCCGCCTGCTGTTTCCGTCTTCGGCATCGTGGGTTGGCCGGACCAAAGCCTCGCGGAGCCAATCAGAGAACGGATAGGCCCAAATCAGAATAACTGCCCCGCCAGTTTTACCTCTGCGTGCATGTCTACTGTGTTGTTTAACAAAAAAAATTTAAAGGAAATTTCGAGGGGAAAATGGGGAAATTTTGAGGGGAAAAAAGGAAAAATGACCGACGGGGCAAACATTTTTTTTTAACAACTTTTTAAATAAAAATTTTAAGGGAAAAAAGGGACATTTCGAGGGTTAAATGGCCTCCGGAGGCAAGACTTTATAACTTAAAAAAATAATTAACGATTTTTAAAATAAGAATTTACTGAGGGAAATTTTGAGGGAAAAAGGGAAGTTTCGAGGGAAAAAAGGGAAAAATGGTCACCGGGGTTAAAAACCTTTTAATTTAAAAATTTTTTGAATTAAAAAAAATTCGCGGAATAGAGAGATGCTGGATGCGTGGAGACGTGAAGCGTGAGGACAGAGCTCGCTGGAGAGACTAATGGACACGTCTTCCGTTAACTTCCCTGCAGCGAGGGTTGCGAAGCTCGAGAAAGAGAGAAGGGGGGGGGGGGAGAAAAAAGAAAAAGGCGGGTGTTGTCGAGGGCGGTTTGAAGAAAGGAGGGTGGGTGGGGGTGGGAAACCCTGCGGCCCGCAGGCTTGGTATTCCATCCGCCGGGTTCAGGGTCACGGGAGAACTGACGTCCAGGTTATGTTTTCTGATGAAAACGAATCGCGGGAGAGCAGAAACTGCCCGAGTGCGAGAGTGTTGAAGCATCTAGGAAAGAGGGGGGGGGGGGGGGAGGACGAACATTCCTTTCCGCCACTTTATCCCGCCGCTAAGAAAGGTGTAATGCTCCCTCCCCCCCCCCCCGGGCCACTTCCCTCGTGCAGCTATTACTCTGACAACGCTTTCTCCGGGATATGCTATCCATCGCACCATCTTACCGACGTCGGACATGAATGAATCGTCTCCTGGTTTTTCTTCTTTCCAAATTATCACCGGCCGTATCCATCCTCAAAGCCCAGCAGAATACATGAACGGACTGCGGTAACGCTGGACCGGAAAGGCTAAGGCATTGAGTTTCATCAGCAAGAGAAGGGCTTTTTCTGCCTCGGAATTCGGATTTTGTTTACGTAACAAATGTACATTTCAATTGAACGAAACCTCTTTTCCCGAGTCAACAAGAATTTCTTGGAAACAGAACGTTTGTTCGAACAGGCCTGCTTTGGCGTGAGTAAAGAAACAAATTTTTTTTTTATTCCTTTACTCCAACAAAACTTCCTTTCAGTGTTCGTTGTTACGAATCGAGGGTATTGATAACAGAAAAAAAAAGTTCTATTTTCACCCTGGAGCTAGCCGCCGTTGCAGATGTCATGTTGCAGGACACAATAACAAGAGTTATCGGCCATTTTTCCTAACCTTCTTCGTCTCTGCCTTGCATAATGTTGCTAGTGCTTCGCAGATTTCCCTTGCTATCTCAATTCAGGAGTGTATCACTTCTGCGGCCATATATATATATATATATAATATATATATTTAATTTTAGCAGTGGAAACAGGGTCATGTTAACTAAAGAAAAAAATTCATAATATTTGTAAAATCTTAGTGCCCTAAAATATTTTACACGACGTCTCTCCTCTATTGAACGTATTCATTAAACTCTTCTCCTTTCTTGCGGTTTCTGTCACAAACGTCCGGAATCAGTTTTCCATGTATAGGCACCTTCACGTGTCGATTACTTCCAAAACAGATTGACAGACACGTGCAAAATTCGCGTTTATTATTTGGCATCAGGCTGCACTACGCAGTACTGCATGCACCGGAGCCGGATGCGGTGGATTTCGAGCCGCGCCCTTTCTAAATGAACCGCACGTGATTGCGACACGCAACTTATGAAGTGTTCAAAGATTGGCGCAGCGTTATCCAGGGCGTGTCAGGTACCGTATGGTCCAACGCAGGACGCATTGCAAAAGTGCGCGAGATTAAAGTTCAACGTGTCCCCAAACAATAACTCGAATTTTGCAGGTCTCTACATATTGATTATGAATTTCGAATTTAGCTAACATAGTTCTATTCATTGCTACCGCCATCTTTTTTTCTGAAATCCTGCTGAAGTTCTACTTCCAGGCTATTCCTTCGCCTCGAGCAAACAAAAAGTATAACTAAGTGCATGCAATTTCACAAATAATACAACACGCTGCATTCGCGTTCACCCAGTTCAGTAACATTTTGCATCAGAACTATTCCTTATCGTCTGTTCACGGTAAAATGAGCAATTTTGAAAGCCCTGCTTAAGCTCTATTTGTATGCATGTTGCGTGTTCTTCCGCCTTATGTAAAATTGTCATTGTCATGTAACTCATCGCTTTCTTCATGCGTCGGTCAAGTGAAATCTTGAAATTATTAGCAAATTAATATTTTTAATAGCTGCTAATTTTTACACTTCGACGCATTAAAAAAGCAGAAAGCGATAGAAATAATTTAAGTTATCACAAAGTGTTACCTAACACTATTTATTCGACGTTAAGATATGGAACTACTTTCCCCTCCATCGTTACCAACTTAACTGGGCGTATGTCTCTTGCATTCAGCCAATCTCCTATGGCGCAGTCGGTTGGTGGGCCCCTGGTATGCGGTGTTGGAGGTTCTAGGTTCGAATCCTAGGTAAGGCAGGGGTGTTAGTTTTAAGTTAGGTAATAAGTTAGTTTGTAAGCGGTCCCCTGATAAGTCTTCGGACGTAACAGTGGGGGACTTCAATAAACCCTTTCCAATAAAACCAATCAAAATATTCCATCCAGTTTGCGGATATTGCTTATTATAGGCTGTTCACGTTACAATGAACACTTCGGGAATCATCCTTTTGAAATTGTCAACTGCCTCTGCCTATATGTTTTTAACGGGCGCGCTGGCTGGCATGTGCCCCTTTAAGTTGGTTACAACGAAGAGAAACTAGTTCCATATCTTAAAGCTCAATTTAAGGTGTTAATAAAACATTTACGAATACTGAAATTGTTTTATTTTCTGTATTTTAATGCATATAAGCATATGAATTAGCAAAATGGAAAACATATTAACATTTCTAATAATTTCATTATATTGTATGAAACTTGGTTCCTGCACAGATGATGTGCTCACTTGACGCTATAATCTCTCAGCGGGATACTTTATGGTATAGGCTATTCACGGTAAAGTGAGCACTATTTAAGGCCAGAAAATTCGATCATAACAAAATGGGGGAATATAGTTTGGCACTGCAGCTCCGAATCTATCATCTACATTCAAAATTAAATTACACCACTCGATTGTCAAAGGATCAAAGAAGAATATGTTACGTTGAGTGAGGACTGTGTGAAGCATCGCTCGCGGCCCGCGGGGGGGGGGGGGGGGGGTGGAGGTCAATTTTGAGTACGTTTCGCCTCGTCTCATAACTTTCATGTAATATAACATTTGACTAGGAGAAGCTACGACGTTCGTCTAGGTTTCAATCGACAGCTCTCGTCAAGATCAATCGATTGCGCACATAAAAACATTTGTGTGGCGTGATTATGGTGAAATTGTGCGAGTTTAATGTAAAAAATTAAGAGAACTCAACATAATTTCGGCCTATACTCGCCAGAAGTCAAGTCTAAATACAGAAATCGTATACGGTTGGAAAGAGCGTCTCAAAAACAGTCCATTAATATCCATAAAACCCCATATGATCGAGTGAAGCGGTGCCGGGAACGTAAAGTCGTCTGAGCACGTCAATGTAGACGTATTCACGCAAAACAAACGGCCGTATCCCCAACACGTCCCAACCCAATTTTTAATATCAGAATTGCGATGTGACTATAAAAAAAATACAATGTATACTTTCACCACGCTAGAAAATTAATGTATGAGGATGCAATAAAACCAATTTATTAGTGGTTAATGCCTGTTGGGAGGGCTTTAAAAAGTGCTCACATTACCGCGAAAAAGGAAGTAAAATGACATGCTGTAAACCACTTGTCGCTGGAAGGTAATTATCGGAAATTCATTATTTGAAGGAATACCAGTCCTGCTGAAAGTCTTAATAAGCAATATTTCCTATAGAGTGTTGAACTCGGCGTTGAAACGGTTCAGATTACTCCAACTTATCTTCTCATTACAACATTTAAAACATCCTCATCCACTTAAACACCCTTCGTAATCATCTTTGTCAGCTACAAAGGGTCCTTAAAAATAATTATTGATCAAATATTTCATGGGTTAGGAAGAGTTATATGTAGAGACCCGAAGAATTCGCGGATTCATTTTGGGACAAGCTAGAATTCAAAACACGGTGTTTATATAACTTAAGCCATTGGTCCACACGGTGTTTGAAACCTCCTGGAGAACGCTGGCCCAATCGTCGCCTTCCACTGTGACAGCAGCCAACCAATCTGCAGTTGATGCTGGCATATTGGTACATGAGACTGTAGAGCCTAGCCTGCATGTCATTGAACTCGCGAATTTTTCAGGTCGCTGCTGATTTACCCTGTGATATATCCACGTGTTTAACCACAGTCGCGCGCGGTTCGGAATCCGCGATCAGGCGTCGGCCACTTCGCATTGCGTTACCCATTCGCGCTCTAGAGGGGTGTCGATGCGTCACTCGCACGGATACCCGGGGTGCTGCATGGCCGTTTGGAACGTCGAAGGGTCTGAACACAGAGCGCGCCGGGAAGGGGTTTACAAGGGGTCGGTTTGTGAATTGTGTTGGCCAGGGGGGGGGGGGGGGTCGGACGACCTTCGCGTGCCCGACGATGCGCATGACCATGTCGAAGGTCAAAGGTCGGGGATGTCCCACCACGGCGCACTTCGCGGGGGAAGGGAACAATGAGGGGGGGGGGGTCTAACCCTCCTGGGGGGTTCTACCCCTCCCCAACCGCACTTCGCCGCCTCTCAGGGACATGCATCACGGTATGTAGCTGCACGCATCCTGCCAACACGCTTGTCGGAATAATGGATAATTATAGTGCCCGTACCATAATATCGTTCTTTGTACCGCTCGTATTGACAACACACGTGGTTTGTTCCATTGTGCGAGTTCTATCATTTAACGTAGGATGAAAAAAAAAAAATCACTTTCTAGAGAAGTTTGCAATTCTTTTATTTACAGCTAGTTTTTCGTGAGTTTGTGTTCAGAATTTTTTGAGGAAGAGTGAAGGGGCGGGGGGGGGGGACCCCCTTCCCCCTAACCTAAAACGGTTTACAGAAAGGAAATAATGATGTGGCGCGTTTCATGTTGGATTTGTGTACGAAATTCACCGATTAAATCAAGCATGGAAAAGTTATCTATAGAGATGTAAAACGAGCGTGTGTATTCGGAATTAGAGTAGGGCGGCGTTTCGAAAGTGAAAATTTGATTTGACTAAAGCCAATGTAGAGAACAATTTTGCAAAACACACGACTAGCTACTGCCAGCAAACCCAAACACAATATAGGTACTGTTATATATATACCAAGGGCTTATTCAATCTTGTGAGAGATGGAGGTCTTTATAAAATAGAAGACAGTAATTTGTTTTCCTAATTTATGACATATTGTATAACAACACACACAACTAAGAATTAAAATTTACCAGGGAGGGCAATTTTTATGCCGATCTCATTTAACTACAATTTAAGTCATAATGCCTGTCTTTATAGTACATTACAAACAGTCGATTAGTTTTCACTCACTACTAGAGACCCGGGAATTTCGCGATTTAATTTGAGGACAAGCTAGACTTCAAACACGTGTACATTTGGCTTTCTATTGATACAGTAACACAGCTATTAACAAATGCGTAGAGACCAGCAAAATTCGCGTTATTATTTGGGGACACGTTAAACTTTAAACACGCGTACCTTTGTAATACGGCTGTCATTGGACCATACTGTATCTGACACGCCCTGGGTAACGCTTGAGCCAATCATTGAACACTTCGCAGTTGTATGTCCCAATCACGTGCGGTTCATTTCTAAAGGGCGTGGCATGACATCTACGCAGTAGCCAATGGAAAAACGACGTCGGTTCTGGTACATACAGTAGTGTGAAGTGTAGCCTGATGCCAAATAATAACGCGAATTTTGGATATGTCTACACATGCGTAGGGTCGTTGTTGTGGTTGATGCTACAGTCAAATAAAACGTGTCCCATACCTCTATTGGCTGCTGGTATAGTTTCCGCATTTGATCGAGCCACTCAGGATTCTCTAACTCTGACACTAAACATTCGGGATTCGTGTGCTGACAGTAAACATGGGCAGGAACTTGTTTCAGTCAGTCAAAAATGGTGGCCGACTCCGCAGTATTTTGAATCGTATCTTGTCTCGAAAACTTTTCCCGAAATATCGAGCCACCGCGTCTAAATAAAATAAAATAAAGATCATAATATAGGAACACTCTCACATGACCAGTTTTCGATAAATTTACTCATAACTCTCAAAACAGGATGTTTTTTTTTTTGTCCAGGCAGATAGGCGACACACGACGAAAGGAAATATTTTTAAATTCCGGCTTCCTTAAAATACTTTTTATGGGGAAAAGGGCGCATGTATTTTCATTGTATATATTCGTGTGGAATAACCTGCCGGAGTTTGTGTCGTTGTTCATAAACATCCTTAATAATTAGTAAACCTATGCGAATTCAGATAGGCTGTTCGTGGTAAAATTATTACTTTTGAAAGCCCTTCTTAAGATCTACTTGTGTGCACGTTGTGTATTCTTCCGCCTTTTGTGAAAATAACATTGCCATGGGCCTCATCACTTTATTTATGCGTAGGTCGAGTGAAACTGTGAAAATATTAGAGTAATAAATATTTAAAAAACCTGCTCTTCTTTACTCTTCGATACATTGAAAATAACAGAAAGCGAAATAAATAATTTAAATTGTCACAGATGGTTATCTAACACATTTTATTGGACGTTGAGCCATTGAACTACTTTCCATACATCGTTACCAACTTGACTGTGTTGATGTCACTCAGTGCTTCCGTTAAAATATATGCAGGCGAGGGCAGCGACTTTTTTTCTAAGGTTGATTTCGAAAGTGCTCGCTGTATCGTGAACATCCTTTAATTCGTTTGGCAACAGCCTAGGTTTCGAAAATCTTCACACACTCGCATTGACTGCTACGATAGCGAGAGCCTTTTTAAAATCTAACCTTAGTTGCACGTGGTACTGTCACTATATCTATCTCTGGCTGCAGATCTGTCCAGGACGTGTCAAAACCACTGCTGTCCGACCACAAAAGAAAGACAAGGGGTATACGTACTAGACCTGAAAAATTCGCGAGTTCAATGGCCTGCAGGCTAGACTCTACAGTCTTATGTACAAATATGCCGATATCAGCTGTACATTGGTTTTCTGCTGTCACAGTGGAAGGCGACGATTGGGCCAGCGTTATCCAGGAGGTATCACACACCATGTGGACCAATGGCTAAAGTTATGTAAACACACGTGTTTTGAATTCTAGCTCGTGCCAAAATGAATCCGCTAATTCTTCATGTCTCTATAATTAAGTGAGTGAAGATAAATGAGCGACTCTCGACATCGGGGTCTTGAGAGGGGCTGAGGGCAAACAAACAATTGAAAGGAAGGTTTTAAGAAGAAAACATATTGTGTGTTTATTTACGGCCACGCCAATACATAAAGTTAAGTAAATTATATATTTTGTTAGATGGCTTTTGTTGGCATCTCAAAGATGGTTCAGTATCTTTTTTGTGATGCAAAAAAAATTAGTTTCGCTTCTTTTCAAATGCTATTCCATCGATGGAATATTTTACAGCAGCAACCACACAGTAAAATTGATTTGTATTATATGAGCATTTCTTTAGAAACCAGTTACCAAGGATATTCTAGAAACGCTTTAAGTAAAATACAGCGATTTTTACAAGGTGCTGCGGAAAATATTTAGCTACGATTATAATAAATATGCAAATACAAAATTAATTAATTAATGTAGAATACAACAATCTGTTGTGGACACATTTCAGCTGCAGTCATTTGCGAGCTAATTTTCGTGTCTGATTTCAACCCATTCAGTTAGAAGTAAATTTATAATTACGGTTTTAACAAACCATGTCTAGAGTGGAGACATCGAGGTACTGAGAGCCGATGGGGGTGAAGCGAGGTGAACATGGAGCAGCGTCGGATTTCTAGGGCGGGGGAAACGGGAGATCCTCGAGAAAACACGCCGACCAACGGTATCGTCTGGCAGGATGCTCACATGCAGGGCCGGATTTCCCATTAGGCCGACCAGGCCCGGGCCTCGAGCGGCACATTTTAGAGGGCGGCATGGCATTGGGGAAAAAAAAAAAAAAAAAAAAAAAAAAAAAACTTTTTTCTGTGTTTCTTTTGTATGGCTGTGTGCTAGAGTAAAATGTATACCGATTCTAAAATAAATCCAATTAAAGAGACTGGTGTTTGGAAGTCAATTGCTTTATGATATTGACGGAGGTCCTTGGTGCGTCGGTAACCGAACTTCCAGTTATATATTTATCAGGGGATAGAAACTGGTATAGTTGGGGCATGAGACTTTCTAGTAGATCTTCGTTGAGTTTCGGGTTTTCAAGCCAACAAATAAAAAGTTAAGCATAACATCGTAAATTATAGAGTTTTATAACAAGTTAATTCAATAACTTAAATTTTACCTTGTTTTTTTACTATTACTTGTTTATTTTTGTAATTTGGTAATTTATAACGTATTAATGTTGTAGTGATGACACATCTGATCTCGTTGCTATGGATTGTAAAATAATAAATGAAGAAATATAAAAAAATAACAGGTTGTTGAGGGAGAAGAAAATTTTTCATGGGCCTACAAGCGACGACGTGGGAAATCCTGCCCTGCTCACATGCGTGGCCCTGCCTGGAACCGAACCCGGTTCGCCTTGGTGTGAGGCGAGTGGTCTAACCACGACACCACCGCGGGCCCGTGAATCTTTTGGAACAGGCCTTGTGTCTGATTGGCTACTATGTGCTGCAAATGATTCCCCATTGGCAGATACCTACAAAATTCGCGTTCTTATTTCAGGGCAGGTTAAACTCAAAAAACTTTCCCTTTACAATACGTTTGTCATTGGACCAGTCTTTATTTTACAGGCCCCTGGTAACTCTGCGCCAGTAAACGTACTCTCCACAACCGTGTGCCCCAATCACGTGCAGTTCACTCAGAAAGGGAGTGTCTTAACGTCAAAGCAGGTCTCTCTCTACCCATTGGCTGTTCTGCCTCCTGGTAAAGAAGGATACCAGGAGCTGATTGACGAATGGGCTTCCGACATGGTGCCGGCTTGTGATCCCATTTCGGTGGCGTGTGCCACTGGAGTTCGCAGTATACAGGCTGTTCACGACAAAGTGAGCATTTTTGAAATCAACCTTAGCAATAAGTCGATATCAACTGCGCATTGATTGTCTGCTGTCACAGTGGAAGGCGACGATTGGGCCAGCGTTCTCCAGGAGGTGTCACACACCATGTGGACTAATGGCTAATGTTATATAAACACACGTGTTTTGAATTATATCTTGTCCTAAAATGAATCCGCGAATCCTTCAGGTCTCTTCTAACTCCATATATTTTAACGGGCGCACTGAGTGACACGTGTCCAGTAAAGTTGGTAACGATGGAGGAAAATGAGTTCCATGTCTAACGTCCGATTAAAAGTATTAGGTAACAATCTGCGATAACTCAAATTATTTCTTTAGCTTTTTTTTATTTTTTAATTAACTTAATCGTCGTATGAACATTACCAGATTTGTAAAATATTTTCTTTTCCAATAATTTCAGAGTTTCTTCTCACCGACGCGTGAATAAAGTGATGAGGCCCATGGCAATGTTAATTTTACATAAGGCAAGAAAATGTACAATGTGCACACAAGTAGATCTTAAGCGGGGCTTTCAAAAGTATTTCTATGAAACTGCTAAACCTGTCCCCATTATACCGAGGTGTGGAAAGAACACGCACATCGGAAGAGGCACGACTAATACCTTCAATGCATCATTCACATTATATAGTCTATTCGAGATTTGTTGAGACTTTTCGAATCAAACCTTCAAAAAATCACCCCATGTATTCCGTGATTAGTTACTTTCCAAATACGTCATTCATTACAAGCGTTTTATACTTCTGTTAACATAAAATCATCTTATTTTTCGTTAAGTTTTGAAGTTTTACCACAATTTCATTTATAAATTAAAATACTTATTCTTTAATATATATGCATAAAACAGCGAGATGACATGTGTGTTGCTAATGACTAGTAACAAATAGTTAAGTTATTACACTGAGTGCAGACAAATCCGGTGCATTGTCCTTTTGGTGTATTTTTCTAGGCTTGGTTTAACTTTGTTTGGATGGGGCGGAGGAATATTCTGGAAGTAGAACTTTAGCAAAGCTTCGGGAAAGGTTGGAATAAACCGTGAATGTACTATACGTTCATATCAATGGAAACACCAAGTCGTTTCGCTTCAGCGAACGTTTCTCCTATGAGACAGAACTCCTCGCGAATATCAGGTATAGTCTGTTCACGGTAAGGTGAGCAGTTTTGAAACCTGGTTACATTTTTCTATCAGCCAATTTATATCCTTCCGTCACTTGTTAATGCAAACACTGCCATATGAGTAATACACACAGTAAATACATTTAATGATAATCAAAACAAAAAATCTGAGGCCTCAATGAAATGCATTTATTGTATGATTTCTGTTCAAACTGCTTCGAAAGATTCCACTTTACCGTGAACAGACTATATCCCTAGTCTTCAGTGGTAAAGGCTGTTCACAGTAAAGTGATCACTTTTTAAATCAACCTTAGAAAATATTCTCTGCCCTTCCTTGCATATATTACAACGGGCGGACTGGGTGACGTACGCCCAGTAAAGTTGGTAACATTTGATGGAAAATAGTTCCATACCTTAACGTCCAATTAAAAGTGTTATGTAACCATTGTGATTGCTTTAATTATTTCTTCTGTTTGGGTTTTTTTTATGTATCGAAGCGTAAAAAAGAGCAGTATTGTAAAATTTTTATTTTTCTAATAATTTCACTGTTTCGCTTGGCCGACGCATGAATAAAGTGATGAGGCCATTAACAGTGTTAATTTTACATAAGGTGGAAGAATACACAATGTGTATACATGTATATTTCAAGCAGGGCTTTCAAAAGAGCTCGTTTAGCCATGAGCAGCCTATATCATGACGGGCCAGCATGACACTTGTTTTTCCTTCGGTAACGAAGCCCGGACTCCCTGTTCGTGGGCAAGTTGAGAGCGACACTGAGCGATATTTTTCAATGTCGTTTCGAAACCTTGTTATCGGGGCGAAGTATCGCTTACATAAATTATTGAAAATCGATGGCGATAAATCGGAAATATCGCTTACACTGTTACCGCATATATCGGCGTCACAAAAATCGCTCATAACGGTGTCGCAATTTTGATATTGCAAATGTCAGTCATATTGATATTAGTGATATCGTATTACATATCAATAGGCGCACCTGTGTTTTGCGGAAAAGATTTCAGGACAAGTTGTGTTCCAAAACACTCTTTAAGTACTGAATCACGTAGGTGACCGGATCATTTGAATTGTTGTTACGCGTCTTATCTGTCTGTCCGCGAATCACGGACGGTCTGTATCGGAGAAACTTAATTCTGATCGGCTCACTCGGGTAACAAACTGTCTTCATAAGAAATGCAAGCGGCCAATATTGACATGCAACCTCCGCGTAAATATTTTCGCGAAAAGGAGGTGGCTCTAGATATTACATTTCTATCATGTGGATACCGAAAATATATTCAGTTGCCCCAACAAATATTTCGTTACGGAAAAGAGACTTGAAAAGCAACAAAATTAATGTTGATGATCTAGCAAAACATATGCTAGAACTAACAAAACCTTTGTGTTCGACCAAAATAAATAGCACTTTTTACGAAATATTTAGTTGTATCAATTGTATATATTGGTTTTGCCATTAACTCAATTACATTCATTCGAAAATACAGCTCGGCGGTTTGGTTGTATTTCTCGTGACAATAAGGGTAGTAACATTGTATGTAAGTGCATTTTTTATGCTTAATAATGGTATAAATATCGTTGTAAAACATGGCCAACAGGAAACTGTAAAGTAAAGGTGAAATTCTTAAAAAAAATTTGCGCCTGTGGTAGTAGGTACTAGGTACGTAAACGATCTAGGTCCGATTTATCTACAGGGTTTCCAGTTTGATTTATAATAACTAAAACTGTCTAATGCACGTTGTGTTAAACAAAACTTTGTTTCGGGCAACCGAATAAGAAAAACAAAATAATTTGGTTTCAACAACAAAATATTTTATTGGCTCTACACAAACAGTTGATTTCGTCGTGTCAAAGAAACTGTAATTGGTTCAACGAAAAATCCTATCTCAATGTAGCCCAGATTGTGGGAAGGGTTCTGCTGCTACGCCATCACTGGAGATCATCTGACGTGATTTAATCCATTCACGGTTATTTAAAACTTTTTTCTAAAGTCTTGTCTAAGTTCTACTTCCATGATATTCCTCCACCTCGGCAAACTAAGCTTAAATGAGTAAAAAATAAATAATAAATAAATAAATTACATCAAAGGACAACGTACTGAATTCGTGCTCACGCTGTTGTAATAATATTTAGTACGAGAGCTATTTTTTACTGGGTGCTACCAACATACATGTTTTATTACTGTTTTAATAAATATATATTATAAATTAAATATTGTAATTTATAACTACAATTTTAATAAAACTCCAATTTGACAAATAATAAGATTATTTTATGTTAACAGAGGTACAAAAGGATTGTGAGAGATGTCATAAGCACAGCGGCGCATCCGTGGGGGGGGGGGGAGGGGCTGAGGGGGCAACCGCCCTCCCCTCTTTCAAAATTACATACATTTTTTTAAACCCTATTATCAAAATGTCGATCATTATATTTATATATTTGTTACTACCCACATGGCACAGATTTTTTATATCCTATATTAAAATGGCAATCATTATATTTATTTATTTGTTATTAACCACACATGATTATATCTTAAACATCAAAAATTCGTTTTCTGAATAAACGGAGGGAAAAAAATAGTCAAGTACATAGTTCCTAAAATGAAGGCCAGTAGCTCTGCTGTCATGCGCCAGCGACTTTCTCCACCGTATCGATAGTTCCACTGCGACTTGTGAACGATGTAATACTAGTGACAATACTAATACTCAGCCCCCCCTGCCCCCCCCCCCGACAGAAGAAAATTTCGGGATGCGAATAAGGAGCCAACCAGACACGTCATACATGGGGTGATTTTCAAAAGGTCAGATCCGAAATGTGTGAAGAAACCGCGAATTGAGGCCGCGGTTACAAAGGATGCAGAACTACTTCACTAAAACTAGTTCAGCTATTGAAGAGGTTACATTGCCTTCAAACGAGTTCCGATCTCAGTTGTTTCTCTTCTTTGCTGCGCTCCTATTGGCTGCTTCCAAGTAAACAAGCAGTGTGTTAAATATTACTGAATTTGGCGGGGATTCCAGCACTTGTTGAATTAACTTAAGTTTAAAGTTGAATGTACATATACCTACCCATTATTCCATCACAGTAAAAGTGTAGGTTTGATAACAATTAAAAAGTTCAATAGTGATAAGTGTTGGAGGCTATTATAGTTCAATATCATACATTATAAGTTCCACATTTGTTGAGGTTAGAATCTCCATTGATTCCATTCTGCTTTGGGCGTGTGACCGCGAAAACACGTTCTGTTTTTAAACTTGTTCAGACATGGCTACCGAATGTATTTAGCTGAATGTGTGTAACAGCACTCGTGTAACCACGACCAGGCTATACGCAGTCCCTAGCGCCATGCACTGCACACGTGGATGTTGAAAGGAGGAACTCGAAACAAGATTGCCAACCTGATCCCGTAGCCATGTCGAGCGAATGGTTGGGTCGGGTAGAGGCAGAGAGCGCTGGTGTCGCGTTTAAGCCTCGTGTCTGTAGAGAGCTGGAGGGATGGCCATACAAGTCCCCCCCCCCTTCCCCCCAGGTCTGAAGGGAGTTGCGTGAACCTGGAAAAGGGGGTAGATGGGTATGTGAGGACTAGCCGGTGGGTGGCCGGGCTTTTCGACGCAGCGTTATAATGACCCCGAAAAGGGGGTGAAACGTGAATTATGGTTGGAATGCAAACCCCCGCGGAGCTTTCAGTTTTTTCCTGATGGAAGTTCATCCCCGCCTCCCAACAACCCCTTCTGACAGCGCAGCTTGCCTGTAACGATTTTGAAATGACTATAATAGCGGGAGGTGTAAAGGGGGAGATGTGTATCCGGTTTCGTCGGTAGAATGGAGGCAGAATATTTTTTTTTCCTCCCCGCCGATCTGACAGCTGGTGACGTGTATTCCATTTGTCAACTTCCAGCGAAATAAAAAAAAATGCGAGAGGACGAGAGTACAGATGCAATACCTACAAAAAGCCCGCGTAATTCAGATATTAACGACGGAAAACAAATGATGTTTCTGGTTTTAAAAAAATCTCGTGCGAATTCACGACACGAGTCTGCGTATGTCGGTTTAGTAATCTCACGGATTTTGTAACGATTTAGCAATGTGCCCGACAGTACAGATTATTTCTAGGAACAAGAGAAATATCTGGCCGTTTATTTACCTGAACATTATTAGAGAATCGGAAATTTTGCGCATTAATTTGGCAACACTTTAGACTCGAGTCTTGTGTACTAGAGCCTCAGGCTGTGTCCGAATTCGCCTGAAGTACATACTTGTGACGGAAGTGAAGTCGTAAATGTTGTCCTAACTGCATGTGAAGTATGCAAGTATACAAGTAAACGAAGATGTATACTTCTCGCATACTTGCGGAAAATTTGCCGCCATTTTGAGAAGCAATTTGTAGGTACAACTGATTTCTGACATAATTATTTGATTTAAAATTTAATAGGGCATCATTACTACTTCGTAGACATAGAATCTTGAACTGAGACACTGAGTTTTGAATCATCGCAAGTTTCACCTTGAAAAAAGGCCTAAGTAATAAATAAGTATTAGGCCTATGTTCCTGACCTTCAGAAGATAAGATAAAGAAAAGCAAACCAAACTGCACTTACATGCAATAATGCAAGTCAATAAATGTTAATGTGATACAAATTTAAAATACTTTATTTAACCCCCAAAACCTTCGGCATTCATAGTCGGTATCATGATCATTTAAAGTTGTATAGCTGGCTAATAATTGGCATCGAAGCCAACAAAACTGCTTGTCCGAATTCATTAAGTTGGGTGCCAAGGGTAAGTGAAGTATGCGAGGATGCAAGTGCGCAAGTATGTACCTGAGTACGGACACGGCCTTAGTTGTCCATTGGCTGATGCCCCAGGTTCACCCCAGTCCCGGTAGCAATGGATTCGATCCTTATTTTCTTGCAGGTTAGGGACATGCGAAATTCGCGTTATTTTCTAGTGACATGCTTTAATCCACCGTCCTATACTTATTCGTGTCGGTGCACATTTGTTTATTGGCTTCTGCAGCAGTGAGGACACATCTCGACTTTTCACTTGATAGGACGTGACTGGACCAACTTTGCATTAGTTGCTCGCTATTGGTCCAAAACCGCCCAGGGCTTTCCGGACAAACTGTAGTCCAGTGACAAATGCAATAAAAAAGCACAAGTCTTTGAAGTCTAGTATATCTTGAAATAAAAAAGGCGAATTTGACACGTCTCTAGTTATTGGCTCAAATTCATCCAGGGAATAGCTTACTGTCTGTCTCATATAAGATGGCAAGATTTTGACAGTTCAACTAATGTTTACTTTTAGTTTATGTATCCTTTCGCCATCAGCTGGTGTGTCAGTTGGATGCGACACGAAAACAAGGAAATGGGTTTCGGGAAAAAACATGGCGTGTTTAGGACATAGACGGATAATATCTGGCCCAATAGAAATTACTAGTAATCAGAATCTCTGTACACGAAATATATGTTGCTTTAAAAATTATGCAGAGCTAGCGGAAAAATAAAACTATTGGTATCTGTTCGTAAATTTGGTATTTTACATACGAAACATATTCATTTGAGCGTTATAGCTGGTTAGATTCGAGAAAAACTCACAGATAGCGCGCACGACATGGTTAAGAGCGTTAGCGACCAGATAGCAGTAGGTTCGCTGCCTCTAGCTCCTGCTTTTTAAAACTTGACTTTTCTCCTATTACTGCCTCGAAACGACACGAATTTGAAACATATTTCTTCAAATTATTTGAAAAATAATTCATTATTACCATGCAATATTTCTGTAGGCTTTTGGAATCAATATCAAGCACATATGGAAAGCATGGATGGACAGTGGGAATACATGAACAGATCTAAGGTTTGAAGTCGCGTTTCATCCGGCTCTGAATCGCCTTATTGAGCATGTCATTTTGAACACCTATATGTTACTACTTTAGCGCGAAGATTAGTTTGTAGCACTTACAACCGCTGTTTCGTAACTCGTCAAATAAAATATATTAATTAATCTAGGAACTCCTTGTTATCGCGTATTTTACACTTGTCTGGTGTGCGTCGTCAGTGCACTCAGAATAGCCAACTTAATATTAACTTTTGTTTGTTCGTGCATCAGCTGGTACACGATTATGTAAACGGCACTTTGTTTGTTTCGTATACGTCAAGTTGCCACTCACTGATTGTCAAAATCTTGCCATCTTATATGAGATAGACAGTACAAACGGCGGCCTAGCTTGAATTTTACGACCAATGTAAATGTAATTAAAATATAGCTTGACCTCAAATGAATTCCAAACAATTTCCGTGTCTTTAAATATTACAATTATTATATATTATGTGAAATCGCGAAAATGTTATGAGCCAACATATCTTCTATAAGAATTTTAACTTGCCTGTTCTTTCATGATAGGATGAACAAGGTTTTCACTCGGCTAAGTTGTTTGCAGGCAAATCACGAGCGTTCTGCCTTTTAGTATTAGAATCCTTATTGGTCCAGTGAAATGGAGTAGTAGCTTCATATATTCACGACAGCCAATAAGTAGCAAAACTGTCGGGCAAGTATACAGATCGTTGAATCCTAGCAAACAGTCAACTTTTTGCGCGATAAACCATCATCTCAAATAATTAGGAACAGGTGTTTTTCGCGAAAAGATTTCAAGACCAGTTGTACTCCAAAACACTTAGTTCATATGCACTTTCGTGGTTGGATGATATTTAATGCCATTTGCCTCAAGTGTCTGTCCGCGAATCATGGACTGTCAGGATCGGAGTACTTAATTCTTACTGGCCCAGTCAAATGAGAACGCATCTTCTCACGACACGCGGGCAATAACCAAAGGAAGTTATGGTTGTGGGCGTAAGATATTGAGGTCTAGCATGGCCATAAATATTTTCGCGAAAAACACCTGCCCCTAATTATACTGCTCATTCCTTTGTATACTCAAGCTTTAGCTTTTTTATGGCCCCACCAACCGCAGTACGTTAAACAAAAAATATTTTTTTAGACATCCCCATTAACTTTTAACACTAACGCTTACTCAAATATTGTATGCATATGGGTTTCTATATATATATATATATATATATATATATATATATATATATATATATATATATATATATATATATATATATATATATATATATATATACACACACACACACACACACACACAAAATAAAACTCTCGTTTATGTTTACATTCCATGAGATTTAGTTATCATCCCTAATTGAAATGTGTAGGCACGCCTATGAGCAGAGACTTGCAAAATTCGCGTTACTATTTGAAGACAATTTGAACACAACACTTTACCGTTGCTTTACGTTTGTCATTGGACCATTCTTTATTTGACACGCCCCTGGTAACTCTGCGCCAATATTGAACATTTCCAAAATTGTGTGCCCCAATCACGCGCAGTTCGCTCAGGAAGGGAGTGACTTAAAATCTAGGAAGCAACCAATGAAGAAACGATACCGGCTCGAATGTACACAGAACTGTGAATTTTAACTTGACGCCAAAAAAATAACTTCGAATTTGGCAGGTCCCTACGTGTGAGTAGGGATAGGGAAATTTCGCCAGTTCAATGACCTGTAGGTTAGACTCCACAGTCCTGTGTACACTCGACCCTCAGATGGTAGTTCATTTGCTGCTGCTTCAGAGAGTAGCCATCGTTACTACACACCTGGCAGTATGGCGCTCGCTACTTGTTTCCATGCAAGTCTGCTATTGGCTCAGAGTCTTCCAGGGCGTGTCTGTGATCCAATTGCAAAGGTAACTTCAGAGTAAACGTGTTGGATGCTTTTCTTGTCCTGAAGTGAAATCGCGAAATTTTCCTCTCCCTACCTCTGAGTAAACACCTCAAAAATTAGTGGATTAATTTTGCGACAAGCTAGAATTGGAAAATTCTTACATTGGTGCCACCTTTCCATTGGCCCAAGCGTTGTTTGACACCTCCTGGAGAACCCTGGGCCAATGAGAAACAATCATAAAAATGCACTTCCAATCGTCGTTCTACACTGTGGCAGCAGGTAACCAATGGGTAGAGACCTGCAAAATTCGCGTTATTATTTGGCATCAGGCTAAACTTCACAGTGCTGTATATACTCGAGCCGGCGTCGGTTCTGAAGTGGCTACTGCATAGACGTGAAGTCACTTCTTATTTGACTGTACTGCAGGCGATTTGACTACACAATTGTGAAGTGTTCATCTACTGGCGCAGAGTTACTCAGGCAGTGTCAAATAACGTATTGTCCAATGACAAACGTATTGCAAAGGTACGCATGTTTGAAGTTGAACTTGTTCCCAAATATTAACGCAAATTTTGCAGATCTCTACCAATGGGCAATCGATATCTGCACGATTCCACATAGGACCGCGGAGTCTAGCGTGGAGGACGTTGAACTCGCGAATATTTCAGGTCTCTAGCTGTGAGGAATGCCGTTTGATAACCAGCGCGTGGTGGTGCACTTGTCAATCGGCAGCCCAGCCAATAGGGAACCTCTCGCAGCATGCAACAGCCAATCGGGCACAAGGCCAGTCACCAGAGCCTCGCGCGAGTTGGCAGCACACACAAATCGAAAATAAACCGCCGCACAGTTTAACTTCTCTGTAATACGTATTCTGAACTTGAACGTCTTGGCAATAGAGAACATTCTACTTGGCGTGGCGTGTACAAACCATAGACTACAGGTGAGTTAGACCGATCTCGCTTGCTCCGCACACCCAATTTCCATGTCCCAACATGAGGAAAGATATGCTTGGTTATAAGATTAACAAAATTTAAAATCATTTACAATTAATGCAGTTTGTGTAATGATTTAGCTTGAATACATAACATAAAATGTAGGTGTAATTGGTACTATGTTCCAGGAATAATACGAATCAACGGTCAGAATTCATATACGATGTTGGTGGCCATCATAGAATTCCATACTTCATAAAAATAAAAATATTTTGTGGTGAAATTAATTATTACGAAATGCTAATTCTAGTTACCTTTTTTACGGGTAATAGTTTTGGACTACATCTGTTAGATGTAATTTTAAATGTTTGTAATAAAAGGTATGGGTAAAACATAATGTGTTTAAATCATATGAAATGTCAAACTTGTATAAATATTTCTCAGTTTACGGTGAAGTCAGCCACTTGAAAAGGGAGGGACGCACTTGCTTTGATATTAGAGAGAGAAAAATATTAACTTGGCTTTTCTGCCAACACGTCTAGCAAAAACGGCATGGTTTGGATTTTAGGATAGAGTACTGATTTGTAAACGAACGCTTTGAGATGTACGTATACATTTCTCTAACAAATTCCTATTGCAGTTTGGTGAAATTCGAAATGATGACAGTACTTTACTAGTATAATGGTGTTTGTGATTTAGAAATAAAATGTAAACAAACACGTTCATCACTGTTGACCATATGACTTTGACAGTAGTGTATGTTCTGGATAGGTCAATGTTGGGTACATGCGCAGAAGACGAATAAGCGGTCTACCTCACCTTTAGCCTACGATGCAAACAGGAAAGTGGTAACTGGAAACATAGAGACCAGCAGAACCGGTGTGCTTAATGCGGTAAACTCAAATCAGACATGTGTTTATTAAACATGCACATACCTCAGAGTGTTAAAAGTTTATGTTGTCCAAGGGGTACCCGGTGCGATTTACTGTAACGGAATGATAAATTTGTCGAGGGGCGGTGATTAATGCGCTCGCCGCAGGCTAGTTAACTGGCAATGGTGTTGTTTGGGTTAAAAAGTTGGCCCGTCATCCGGGGGGGGGGGGGGAGGAAGAGAGTGTTTTCAAACATACCCAGGGAACGCATACCGCGCGCCGGACCCCCAACACGTGGAATAACGGTTTCCCCTTCGGCGGATAAATCAAACTGTTTATTGCGTTTTATTCCGCGCCGCCGGCGGTCTAAGGACGTACCGACCACGTGGCGCCAGGACAAAAAAAAAATTCATTGCTCGAGAGGACGGACTCTAGAATGAACACACCACAGGCTCGATTCACTGCAACAGGGAGATGATAACAGCTACACTTCTGTATATAGTCCATTTACGATTCTAGGGATGGGCGAAACACTTACTTTCGTATAACGTGCTCCATCCATAGACTAAGGATGAGGTAGACCGCTTGTTCGTCTTCTGCGCATGTACCCAACATTGACCTACCTCAAAGGAACTCAACTGTCAAAGTCACATAGTAAACAGCGATGAACGTGTTTGTTTATATCTTAATTTTTAAATGACAAACACTGTTACATTAATAAAGTATTTTTACAATTTTGAATGTAATCAGAAAGCATTACAAATTGATTAGAGGAAGTATAAAAACATCTCAAAAGCACTTGTTTACTACACAGTGTTCTAACCTCAAACCCAATCCACGCCATTTTTGCTAGACTGTAGGCAGAAAAGAAGTTAAATGTTGCGGCACGGAGATTGGTTGTGCGCAGCCAGCGAGATCGGTCTACCTCATGTTTAGTTTATGGTTCCAAGGCTTGGCGTTCCAAGAAATAACGTTCACTCATGAGCACTTCTGCAAACCAAGACGTTCAAAAAAGGAACTTCTTCGCATGCGCACATTCACCTTTGCCAGCCGAAACGTAGGTGAAACTTGTGCTGCTCCGACCAACAGAGCAGTCTGTGTTGTTGGCGGGAAACTGTTATTTACAATAACGTAAATATAAATAACAATAAAAGGCGCATATGTGCACATGTTTACGATTGCATTTGTTCATTTATTCACAAATTACGCTTCTCCGATAGAAAATGTTGTCTTAGTTTTGATATACGAGGTTAGGTTAGGAACAACAGTAAACAAAGATCAACGTTCCAAAAAACAACTTTTACGCATGTGCAGTAGTCAGGCGTTGAGGCAAGCCTAGACGTTCCAAATATAACGATATATATATATATATATATATATATATATATATATATATATATATATATATATATATATATATATAGACACACACACGTTAAATAACGCCCATCTCTAGTTTCTTACAACTCTTCTGAAGCCTTGCTAAATTTCTACTTCCAGGATATTCCTCCGCATCAAGCAAACAAAGCTTAACTAGGCCTAGAAAATTACACCAAAAGTTTAACGCAATGTATTCGGGCGCAATAAGTGTAATACTATTTTGTTTAAGAACAATTTACCAAAAGTCGTTACCATCACATCTATTTTATCTCTGCTTGTATTCGTATTAGATATAAATGAAATGATTTAATTTATAGACAGAATGTAAACAAAAGTTCAATTTAACCACATATAAGATAATTTTATGTTTACAGAAATATAAAATACTTGTATCATGCAAGAAAAGAAAGGCTGACATCGGTTTTGCCCCTTTCACCAGAATGTTTCAAGAATTTGTCAAACGATTTTTTTTCCCCCATTCGACAAATACCGATCGCTTTGATAGAAAACTGGCTACTTCTTCCGAATATTATAAAAAAATATTTCATACTGGGTTACCCTAAAAGTCCCCTCCGTATTAACGGAAATATTGTGATACGACAGAAGCCGTTTCACTTTTGTTCATGCCTATTAACAGAGACCTCCATAATTCTCGTTATTTTTTTTTTTTTGCGTCAAATTAAAATTCCCTATACTGTATATACTCGAGCCGGCGTCTTTCTTCCATTGGCTGCTGCCTTGGAAGTTAAGTCACTCCCTTTCTGGAGTGAACTTCACGTGATTGGGGCACACGGTTGTGGAGCGTTCATTTATTGGCGCAGAGTTACCAGGGGCGTGCCAAATGAAGACTGGTCCAATGACAACCGCATCGCAAAGGAAATTTGTTTTAAGATATAACATGTGCTCAAATAATAAGGCGAATTTTGCAGGTCGCTACCCATTAATCATCACCACGCCTAAGCAACCATTCGCTGACAAAAATAAGTTGAATCACTCTACCTGCCGGCAAAAGTTTACAGTACAAATTGTCTACCGCTTCTGGCAGCCTGCGACAAACACGTGACACAAAGTTGCAAGGAGAACAGTTTGTCCGCTGGAACAAGCTAGATCAAGCGGGATGAAACCAGGCTGGCAAGTTATCTAATTTATTTGGTCTGGAATAGATGTACGCTATTTAAACTTTGTCGCTATCCGGAAGGGAAAAATGGATATCGTGCTTCGCGTTGTAACATTCCGAAAATATCACGACGTTGTCAAGATTTGTTGGCGAGAGAAATGCTGGTGTCCGTAAATTGTTTCTATTTTACTCCGGCTTTTAAGAAAAAGGCGTTACTTTACGTTTCGAATATTCGCATAAATAACATGCATGGGGAATCTTTTCGAGTTTTTTGAAGTACGAGCCAGCCAAGGAAAAAGAACGGCAACTGTAGTCATATTTCTTTCCCGCGAGCTAACCACACGCATGTTGAGTAAACTACGTAAAAACGTATGAAAATCGAACATTCTGAACGCTCACGTGAAAGAAGCAATCGAATTTTCCATGTCGGAAGTCAAATGACAATGGAAACGAATTTGTTTTTCTTTTACTTTTCGGGAAATGAAAGTTATACCTGGATTTTCACGAGAAATGAAATTACTTACGTCGTAGTAAAAACAATACAAACATGAGAAAACAAGAACGATCGTATAGAAAATCGTAGACACTAAGATGAAACATGCAGTTCAACGACAATAAACAAAAGAGTGCTGTTTTCTAGTACGTTGTCCGTATACACACAGGTGAAACTAGCCAGCCGTTCTCAACAAGCATAATATAACATAAGGACTGAGTTAATAATTACTGTGGTTGAATGGAACTTGGGGAAGCACATATGCTTGAACAGGATAGGGAGTCATTGGTGGCCCAAGTGCCATTTGAATAACCTGTAAACGGTGTCGGAGAGAGCGATAATAATTGCCGGCACCCTTTAACGGTGGAAACAGATAATCCCCACTTCCCCCCCCCCTCGGCCCCCTTCGGAAGGTGTGTTGTGGTTGGCTAACTTTCATCTAAAATAGTCCACCTTTGAACTCAAAAAGTGCGAGTGTACCATAACCAAATCACCACTACATAAAATAATATTACTCGCAATAGTTGTAATTGACTCAAAAGTTGAAAATCAGATTTTCAAAATTCTCTAAGAACAGTGTGTCTAATTTTAAAACGGAACATCCCTACCAATGGCATAGGCCGCCTTTAAAAGCCCTACCGCAGATTATCATAATAGAGTTCTTGGTCACACGTAAGTTATGTTACATTATTTTATGCATGTTAATTCAGTTATAAACTTTGGTAACTTTCGTGTTTATAGTCGATGTTCATGAAGTCTGTTATTAAAAATAATTGTAAACTTTATTAATCATTTTTATAGTATTTGTCGCATTAAAGGACATGATTTCATATTAGGTTTGGTAGCAGAGCCTCTCCTACTTTCCGTGGCCGGTCCCATACCACATTTTGTAACTGACCAAGCACATTACAGTTTCAGATCCTAGAGCCCTCCCCAATGCCATTTATAGAAATGACGACGGAAAATCCAAAAAAAGGTGCATAAGTCTTGATTATACGTCCACGAGGCTGAAATGCATTCAAATGGCTTTGAAATTCTACAAAAATTTTATAATATTGACGTTGACCACTTTAAATTAAAAGCTGTTCACGGTAAACCAAGTGCTTTAAAAAGCCCTGCATAAGATTTACTTGTACACACATTGTGTATTCATCCAACATATGAACAATTAAAATTATCTTGGGCCTGATCACTTCATTCCTGCGTCGGTCAAGAAAAAAGTAAATATTTTAAAATTTTGCTAATTTTTACACGAATATGCATTAAAAAAAAACAGAAAGTGAAAGAAATCTTTCACAACTATTCACCTAACACTTTCAATTTAACATTAAATAATGGAACTCCTATTCCTACGTTGTTGCCAACTTTACTGTTTGCTTATTAGTCAGTGCGCCCGTTAAAATATACGCAGGTAGGGGCAGTGATATTTTCCTAAGGTTGATTTCAAAAGTGCTCGCTTTATCTCGAACAGCCTTTAAATACACATATCATACGTCACAAGCGTTTTATACTTGTGTTAAAATAAAAGTACGAAATTTTTGGTTAAATGAAACGTTACGTTTTTTTTATCTATGAATTATGTTTAATTTATAATTAATACGAAAATATCACGAAGTAAATAGGTGGGTTGGTAATTTCGAGTAAGAAAGAGTTCTTTTGCGAAATATTACAGCGAGAGCACACGAATGACGGGCGTCGTCCCTCTGGTGTGATTTTCTAAACTCCGTTAATCTTTGTTTGCTTGTACTTGAGGCGGAGGAATATCCTGGAAGTAGAACTTAAGCAGAGCTTCAGAAATGTTAGAAGTGTATATATATATATATATATATATATATATATATATATATATATATATATATATATATATATATATATATATTGGAAATGTTTTACCTATTATGGTTTTCGCCTTAACTTTAATTTAAAACATACTTAAATCTGAGTTTCCCGTTTCCGATTAGAGAAACAGAGTTTTCGTAACGCCCTTACTGCACACGCATAGTGCTGCTATCTAGTACTTATTTCCACAAACGAGAGTGACTAGCGATGAACGAACTCGCAAGAGTTACCCTGCCGCGTACCTTCGGTAGGGTAAGCATCCGTTCTGTTTGCGTCCTCCAGTTCTCATTTCCTTGGAAAGTGGATGAAAGTGTTCGGGAAAACGGGAGTTTTCTTATAATTTGTAATATGCTATCTAAATAATATACAGTTTAGTTATTATTACATTCATTTCGTTTCCATTTTTATAATTAATGTTAGGAATTATAAAACTGTAAATACATGTGGAGGGTACGCAAAGTTGGAAGTTGCATTTGTTAGTAGAAATTGAAAATGGAACCACAGCCCGGCACTAGCAAATGTTGTCTCAAACACTTAACACTTTGTAGACTATGCTCGAGTGTAGTTCGAGGAAAACTAATTTAAATAATTCTTTGTTTTTCAGAACAAAACTGGCCTGGATGTGCAGTATTTATGTTCGGCTAGTGTTTCACATGCCCTCACAAGAACACGACAGTGGAGTAACAATGATATTGCTAACGATATAATATTTTTTATATAGCCACTCAAAGGGACATGATTGATTGCAAATTCTTATTTTTTTGCGGTAAAGGACATTTAATTGGGTCAGTATCTGCTCGGCTCTCCATTGGTTGATGACTGCCCAATATTGAACGCTGTTAATGACAGGGTAGTGTCCGGTGTGGTACGGACCAATAGGACGATGGTGAGTTTTAACACAGACACCAACAGAACCGTTGTTCTTGCAGTATGGATATAGGTGACTCACTTTTATTTTGTCATAAGTGCCAATAAATGTGTGCAGACCTGAGTTCGAGCACCACCAGTTTAAAAATTCCTTCGTACTTGAAAATAAAACTCGCAAGGTTATAGAGCCATTGTTCCGCTAGTATTTAACAGCAACTTACAAGAACAATACAACCCGGCATCCATAGTTTTCCTCAAGAATATGTATTCTTTGTTATTCCCCGATAAAAGGACGCAATTGAATGTAAACCTTTTACACAGTAAGCAACATTTGATTGGAGCATATCAGCTCTGCGACCCCAGTGGCTGATGACCAGCCAATGGTGAACGTCGTAGAGCACAGTAAGCTAACCCAGTGTGGTGTGGACCAACAGAAGAGTGGTAAGTGGGAACACAGAAACCAATAGAATAGACGTTTCTGCTGTGGTGTATAGGTGATTCACTTCTAGCTTGTCTTAAATTACAGTAAATATGTGCAGTCCTGAAGGTGATAAATATTATGTAGGGCTATTATATGGCTTGCCCTGTAAAAAAAAAAAAACTCACTTCACGCCACTGGAAGTAATCGAGAGTGGACCATACTTCTCTATCGTGTGGTAGGGTCTTGCACGGGAGGGAACCTCGTGTTTGCCGGAAGCAACGCCTCCTGGTGGGTGTCGTCGACTGCGAGGGGGAGGTTTCCGGGAGGGTTGTGTGGTTGATCCATGGTTGCGTGCTCCAGACATCCCCGGGGTAACAGCCTCTCGCAGTCCCCCTCGCCGACGACCCTCTGCCTTCGCCGGCGGCCGATTCGTTGCCGCTGATACATGGTCCCGGGCAGCATCCATCACAGTTACCGCCAGGCGGTGTCCTCCTACAATCCCACCAACCTCACCACCGCAACATTCCCTTCCAGCACTTCTGCACGGAGGCCGTTCCCTGCCTGTTGCCGCATTAAGATCTCTTCCTCTAGACTTCTCACCGGACACCTGGCTGATTATGTCCAACTTATTATTTTATTTTGTAATCCGTGGTTATGTGTAAATAAATGTTTTCTAGGTCCGAAATGTACTGCAGCGGTTTTTTCTCGTATTTTTTTATATTCCTTTCCTTTATATTAAAAAAGGGGAGTGTATTGAGGGGGGAATATTTGAACATTTATTTTATGCTATTAAATAGACGTAGTGATATAAATAAACACCAAGGACATCACACTAGATACTCAAAAATTGCACCCTTCAAAAATCCTGCACGTTTGAAGCTTAACACGTCGAGAGCTACGCCCGAGTGTAGCTCATGCAAAACCATTTTAATGATTATTATTTTTTGTTTCTAAACAAAACTCGCACGGATGTAAATTCTTTGTTGCAAGTGTACGTAATCAAAGCCTGCAAGAGCATTTTAGGGCAGTAATAATGATTTTCCGGACTAAAAGACAATAACTTCGTATACCGACTCAAAAGGACACGTTTGACTGCAAACCCCTTTTACTCAGTGAAGGACACTGATTGGGGCAAAATAAACAGGCCATTCCATTGGCCAACGACCAGCCAATAAAAAACGTTGTGGTCTACAGTAGACGTGCCCGACGTCATGTGAACCAGTAGGATGGTCGTGAATGGAAAAACACTAAAACCAACAAAACCTTTATTCCCAAAGTGCTGGCGACAGGTGATTCGCTTCTAGTTAATCCTGAATGACAGTAAATGTGTGCAGACTTCAAAGTGTTAACCCTTTGAGGATGGCACACGTTTAATAGCACTAAGGACAGGTTTGAAGTGGGCTCTAAATCGGAATCAGTTATTTTTTTCCGGATTGTCAGTTGAAAATGCTACATTCGGAATCAGTAAAATAAGAAAACTACTAATCTCTTCAGTTAAATGAAATCCACTAATACAAACAGTAGAAAATCAGTTATTTAAGTTGATTTTAAAAAAAGCTCAAGTATTAGAAAACCGTGCATTACGGTTTGAAATAAATAAATTACAATTACTTTGTCTCAAAACAAAATTATTATCCTACATGTACACGGAAATGTTGGAAGTGGTTGGTATTGAACCGCCACCTCAAAACGCAGCACATTCTCTTGTTTCTTTAGCAAGCGTTCTACCAACTCTGCTACTTTGCCACTGGAATAAACGCTCTCGCATTTGCGTAGTAACATAAACTTACAATGGCGAACGGCTGTAAGTTTCGTAATGTGAAAGTACTTCATGTTGTCGAAATATACACATATTATGCGTACGTAGGTACATGTCTTTGTAAGGCTCGAAAGTCATTCTAAGTTAAGATTATTTCAGATTGTGTGATTTAAAATAGATATATAGTGGTTTTAACGGTGTTGTCGGTGTTTTATATTTATCTGCCATTTTACAATGCAACGAGATTTTACAGAATGAAACTGTTATTTTGATGAGATAGATTGACTAGAAATAACTGTGCTAATTAGACAGTAGAACGTTACAAACAATGCAATACTTTATCAAATTTGTCGTTTCCTCATTATTTGATCTGTTCACTTGCAGACCACCAAACTTTTTTTGGTGTAAATCCTCCTTTCTTATTGAATCACCGCACTATCGAGTCAGTAAAATTATCACTGATCTATCTGCCACTAAAAATAACATTTTAAATATGTAGTGTCTCGTTGCATTGTAAAATGGCGGATACTAGTGGACATCGATAACCTCGTACATTGAAACCACTATATTTATATTTTAAAGCATAGAATCTGAACTAAACGAAACATAGATTGGCTTTCGAACTTTGCAAATACATGTACTTGCGCAGAGAATTTATATATTTCGACAACAAGAAATACTTTCACAACACGAAACTTACAGCAATATTTGACATTACATCTTGTGCTTCAGTAGCCATAATACGAGCACACATTTGGCTGTGGTAAAGTAGGACAGTGGATATGGCTGATCATGAAAACTTCAGCATGCTTTGCTTTATGGGCGGAGGTTCGAGCCCAACCACGTCCAAAAACGCTTTTGTGTAGACAATATTTGTGTTCTGCGACAAAATAAATCGTACCTAACTTACCTCTCATAGGAATGCTGTGTGGTTATTTATTAACCTACTATAAAAAAAAACTAGTTTTCTACTGCTTGAATTAGTAGATTTCTTTTAACTGATGAATTAGTGATATTTTTTCTACAGATTCCGGATGGAGCAATTTCAACTGACAATCAGTAAAAAAAATAACTAATTCCGATTTAGAGTGTGAGCTGCCTATATTCTCCACTGCGGTCCCTGTATATCCACCTACCTTCATCGTATTGGTTCTGACTACACTGGACACGCTTACTCTTCTTTGCAACGTTTGTAATTGGCTGGGCGTCATGGAGTCGAGCGTCGACTGTGTACCAATTAATTGCTGTGTCGCGACAGAGGTAACAACTTTTAAAATCCATTGTCTGCATTTGGGAAAATTATTAAAAAGAAAAGTTTTAATCATACGAATTGCAATGTTAGCTGAGTGCATTTTTTTTTTTTTTTTAAATTTAGGTTCCGATAAACTCCAACGGAACACAACAAATCTGAAGGTGTGCGTTTTGTCTTGAAGAGCAAATAATTTCCATGTAAAGGTATATCCGACTATATACGTGCATACTCCTCAAAAGGTTAAAAGTGTGTGACCGCCAAGGGCGACTGAGACATGTCCATCGGTTCTCTCATCGCCTCTACGAGCAAAGCACTGAACTGGCGTGTAGTCTTGTCGTCGATAACGCGCCCCTATGACACTTTTCAGTGGAGAATTTACCATTTTGTAACTAGGGATAGGAAAATTTCGCGAATTCATCTGAGGACAAGATAGACGTCAAACAAGTGCACACTGGAGTCACATTTGTAATTGGATAACGGTTTATTAGACACGCCCTGGACGACTCTGAGCCAATAGCAGACTTGCAACGAAACAAGTAGGGAGTGCCATACTGGCAAGTGTGGGGTAACATTGGCTACTCTCTGTGTCAGCAGCCAATGAACAAATATCTGAGCCCCGAGTGTACACAGGGCTGTGGAGTCTAGCCGACAGGTCATTGAACTCGCGAATTTTTCCTATCCCTATTTATAACCTAATAATAAAAATAATGGCTTTATGCAAGTCCGTATTCCTTTTTTTTAATGTTTTGTACTGGAATGTTCATACATAAAAATGAGCGTGAAAACACCCCTTCGAGCCATTTCCACTATCACAAAAACTTGCTTCAGAGAGAAATGGAGGAACCCGAAAAACATATACGGACGCGTACGTAAACCTCACTCAGACACGTTTGGCGGTTGTTTTTTTTTAGTAAAACGATTTTCCGCTGGAGCTCTGCAGACCAAGGACATCCCTACAGTACTTTGAACTATGACCGCTCCTAGCGATACATCTTAACCCATTCAGGCCTAGTGTACACAATTGTGTACATTACGCATGTGTAGGTAATTTTTGGTATATACTGTACACTGCCGTACACATTGACCAATGAGCCTACCTGTGGGTAAATGATTCGCAAACCGTCTTCTGGCCTGAGCCATAATTGGTTCAAATTACTGTAGCCGAACACACAGCCTACAGCTCATTGGTTGCGACAACCGAAACACGTATTGTATCGACTGAAGTACAGCACGCATCATAACATATTTTGTTTGCAACACTTGGAACCGTTTACTAAAGTGTATCAGAAAGGGTTAAGGGGAATGGTTCACGAAAAACGTATATTTAATATTTGCCACATGTTGTTTTACAGAGGACTTCCCGAAATTTTTGGCTCGGCACGACGTAAATAACAATTCTGAACACCTTCCTATATTGTTACATATTCACTGCGTTCGTAATTCTCGGAGCACTGATTGAAGATTAGAAAAAAATTCTCTCTTTGCTACCATTAGTGCTCCCATAACAATGAACGCAGTGAATATATAACAACGTAAAAAGGTGTTGCAAATTATTATTTACGGCTTATCGAGCCAAAATTTTCGATAAACCCTTTGGAAAACGACTTGTATCGGATACCGGGTAAATATACTGCTTTCACGCACAATTCCCCTTAAGGGTCTCCATGGACGAAAAAAGTGTGTGCGTAATGTGTGAGCATATGTATGTACAAAATTTTACTGTACACATTAGGCCTAATTTATTGTACTTAAAATAAATATATATTTTTTTAGTTACAAAAATTTGCTGCAAAAATCGCAACACGTGCATATATTTGCAAAGACTGTTCGAGGTAAAACAAGCACGTTTGAAAGCCTTGCTGAAGATCTACTTGTATGCACATTGTGTATTCTTTCACCCTATGTAAACCCTATGTATTGAAATGGGTCTGATCACTTTATTCATGCGCCAGTCAATTGAAACTGCGGAATTATTAGGAAAGTTGATATTTTACAAATTTGATAATTCTTACACTTATAAGCATTAAAAAAATCAGAAAGGAAAATAAATGATTTCAGTGTCTACAGATATTTACCTAACTCTTTTCACTAGCCGATGAAACATGGAACTACATTCCTCTCCTCCATTGCCAACTTTATTGAGCACTTCCCAATCACTGCGCCTGTTAAAAATATATAAAGGTGAGGGCAGTGGTGTTTGTCGAAGGTTGATTTAAAGTGCTCAAATAGCAATGAACATGCTTTACTTGTGAAAAGGCATGGACCTACTGAAATATTTAAAGTTTATAATATAACACTTGTGAAAATGAATTTACTTTGACAGTTCGAATTACACAGTAGCATTCTTTTTAAATTGCCACACAGGCACGTAAATATGAGTGAATTGAAACAATCCGATACAGCGGATGTCATCCCAAAGCTTAATCTTAAACTTATGGTATTCCATTAGGGCCGCAAAGGAATAAGCCGACAAGCTGAAATAAATCAATAAACCAATAAATGTGAAGCTGGAAACCGGACCGCTGAAGCTCTGTTTGGAGATAACGAACTGTATCTGGGTTAAGCGGCATTCTTTCACAGACGCGGAAGTGCGTCACGTTACTTAAAACGTTACTGCCGCATCGTGTAACTCCGTCATTTGAAGATTAATTAGGGGGAAGCGGGTTGATAAATCAGGCACTGGATAACAACCGATATTGTCGCCACAAATTAACGGCATGTCGCTGTTTCAGTATATGGCAAATGTGGCATTCTTTTCTTTGCCAATCCCTCAGCTGTCACAAAAAAAAAAAGTTGTTTTTTAGAGTTCGTAATTGTGGTTGGTTTACGCTGTGTCTGCGTTTGTTGGTGGCTGTATTTTACGTTTAAAACTTTATTTCTAGCAACACAACAAATATCTGAAATTCGCAGTTCAGGTATTTTGTGTTTTGAAGGTGAATTAAGCTATATGGGCCTTGCTTTCATTAAAAATGGGTATTATAAACCTACCCATTCGATCACCAGAACGCAGCTCGTGTAATTATAATGGGTAAACTAAAATAATTTCCACCTTTGCATTGTTTGGCAACATAGTATTCTTATCTCAGAGTATGCTCATATAGGATATCGACGGTAAAGCGAGCACTTTTTGAAGCCCTCTCATTTGTAATAACAGTCCAAAAATGTATTTTATTGTAGCCTTGTACGTTAATTTTCTAGTCCGGTGAATAAATATGCACTGTGTTTATTACTTACAAGGCAATATTTATTTAGAAAAGTGGTGGAAAGATAAAAAGTGGCTTACACGAATAAAGTAACTCGGGCTTCAAAAGTGCTCACTTTACCGTGAACAGCCTATACTTACGTATGTACATGTATACATGCATGCATATAATTACTATTGTTTGGGATATTTTGTGTCTAGTAGGTTGCTTGTGGGTGCAATTGTATTGTTCTTGTTTGGTTTTTATTTTGTAAGGTTGGTGGTGGTGTTGTAACAAGATGGCTGATGTGTAATAAAGATCGTGTTTGTGATGATTATCAATCCGGTGCTATTCGTGTTACTTTGTGCACTCCACCAAACATTATAAACAACTATACAAACATGTAATTACACATCCCCACTTACGTATTTCAAAATATGCACTAGACCCTCAGAAAAAAAAAATTGACAAATGTCTTTTAACCCTTTGAGGAATATGCACGCATATACCCGGGAATACTTTTATGTGTGGAAATTTTTTACTTTTGAAGACGAAACTAACAATTTTATAGTTTTACTGCTAAACTGTACTTTATTGGAATCTAAGAAAAAATTATTATAAGTTGTCAATGTTTCAGTTGGTAAGAATGAAACAGTTATTTTTAATAATTTCTCAAATTAACACGATGGATGGTAAACCCTGTTACATATGTCGCGATACATTACTTGGTACAGAGTCGACACGCGACTCCATTGGGCAACAGCTAGCCAATAATGAATGTTTCAGAGTATAGTTAGCAAGTCCCGGTGTAGCGAGGTCCAATTGGACAATGGTAAGTAGAAATACATTCACCAACACAGTTGATATTGCTGTATTGATAATATAGACAGCTCACGTCGACCTTGTCTTCAGTGCCTGTAAATTTGTGACTTCTGAAAGGGTTGAGGCGTGAATAAATGGAAATAATTTCGATCCTTCCACTTTCAGTGGAAACGCAAACGAAGTTATCCGCGTGCCTTAAAAAAAAAAAAATTTAACTCTTAAAAGGTTAGATCGCGGGAGAGTATATCGGTGGCTTTATCTATCGGGATTTTCTAGCCAGAATAAACCCCATCACATTTTATCGTACCACAAAGAAGTTAGTACAACAGAAAATTTGTGTGTTTATGTATCTCTCCTTTAGCATAGTAGCAGGTCCAACCAAAATTATGCTGAATTTTGTGATGACCAGTTGAGGAAACAAGCTATCTACAGAGCTGGCTAACTAATCTAGTTTGCATATAGCACAGAGTTATGAGACACCTGATAATAAACTAGGATACATTTTCACGAAAATGCTAAACGTAAGCTACTAAGTCGTGCCATAAGTTTGCTCGTCATTTATTTGATGAGCGAAGGTATACGACTAGCTATTTCAGCATGAATTACCTACGTATCCTCCAGGGGAGGTTTGCAAGATAAATACACCGTGTAGCTAAAATAATGTGTAACACAGTAATGTTTTCCCTGCGTAATGTTCATACGCAGAGGTAACAACACTTGAAGTTTGTCTGACCCACGCTCTTTTATGGCGCAGTGAAACTGAAAAATAGCTATTGAAGTGAAAAATACAAACAAATATAGTGCAGGAGGGTCTGTCTTCGTTACCGCTATGCTGCAGTGAGTATTCATCATAGTTAAAATCTCATCCCCCGGCCAGCCACGTCGTACTCAGGTTCGCTAACGTAGAAAACGTGGCGGACGGTACTGTTTGACGGTGGGTTTTTTTTTCTCGGGGTGCTCTTGTGTCCTCCCTCGCCCTTACATTCCTTTGCGACTTCAATATATGGCCGCATTGCATGTCACACTTAGGGAATGAATTTTCCTAGTGTTCCCATCTTGAAGGCCCGGCCTAAAGCGTTGTGTCGGATTACAGAGGTCCTTTATTTATAGACTCTTCTCGGTAGATTGAGAATTTTTGAAATCCAAGCTGAGGATCTTCTTTAATTCCCATTTCAAACTATTCCGACGAATGCAAACTTTATATTGGTGTGTGCCTAATGTCTTGATTGATGCGTCAGTTAAGTGAAATAGTGAAACATGCTAGGATTGTAATTGTATAGGTAATGTGCCAGTTCGTACCCATAACGGGTAGAGGCTCCGAAGTTTCGCGAGATCATTTCAGGACAAGCCAGACGTCCAACATGTATACACTGAAGTCAGCTTTGCAATTGGATAGCAGTTCATTAGACACGCCATGGATGACTCTGAAACAATAGCAGACTTGCAAGGAAACAAGTAGCAAGTGCCATACTGCCAGGTGTGAAGTAACACTGGCTGCTCTCTGGAGCAGCAGCCAATGAAGAAATATCTGAGGCCCGAGCACACACAGGGCTGTGGAGTCAAGCCGACAGGACATTGAACTCGCGAATTTTTCCTATCCGTATCTATAATACATAAAGTTATATGCTGTGCTTTATTTTTCAAATGTTGAGTTCAAGAGTACCAACGTTACCGTCTACAAACTATATTTATTGGTGTCCATTAAGGAGAAACTAATTATATAGAACCGCGGTGGCTGAGCGGTTAGACTGCTCGCCTCCCCACCAAGGCGAACCCAGTTCAATCTCTGGCCGGGTCACTCCCGGAATTTCGCATGTGGGAATCGTGCTGGGCGATACCGCTTGTTTCTGCGGGTTTTCTTGGGGATCTCCCGTATCCCCCGCTCCTTCATTCCGGCGCTGCCCCATACCCTCCTCAATCACCCGCATCGGCTCTCAAGACCTCGCTATCAAGAACCACCTAAATTTTCACTCGCTAATTATATATTTGTCTGCACAAATGTATCTACACTCCTACGTTTTGGCAACTAATGTCCCAATATGACGATATTCAACCTTTTGAAGAGTAACACATATATACTTGGGAATACGCATATGTGTAATTCTTCTTCTTTTTTTTATTTTGAAGGAAATAACTAATACTTTTATAGTTTTTTTATGTACTATATTGGAATCTAAGTGAAAAAATTTAAACTAGTCAACATTTCATTTCGTAAGAATAAAACAGTTATTTTTAATAATTTCTCAAATGAACACGATGGATTGTAAAACCTGTTACATATGTCGCGATACATTAATTGGTACACAGTCAACAAGCGACTCCATTCGCCAACAGCTAGCCAATAATAAACGTCGCATAGTACAGTAAGCGAGTCCCGGTGTAGCGAGGTCCAATAGGACGATGGTAAGTAGACATACATTCACCAACACAACTGATATTGCTGTATTGCCTGGAGAATATAGACAGCTCACGCCACCCTTGTCTTCAGTGCCTGGAAATTTGTGCCTTCTTAAAAGGGTTAATTTTCCGGATTCTAAAACCAAATATTTTAGTTTTGGATTTTTTAAAGTTAATAATTTTAGCATTACTGTAGGTGTTAATTGGTGTTATTGCTGACAAACTTTTGTTTATTTATATATGTTGTATTTTAGTCTACTTGGAGTCAGGAGAAGTCACAATGCGACTTGCTACGACGTATATTAAGCTATTTTTTTTGGAACAATCGCCTAGTTGTAGAACTAAAATCAATGATTTTGTTTAATTTTTCACGTGTAAAATGCACGCTAATTACTGCAGTTTCTAATTACAAACAGAAATTACGGCAGGTAAACTTTCAATCCAGATACCGAAGTGCTCTAAAAATATTAATTTTATTGTAACTGTGTGCACGTAACATTGAAATGCTTCGGGTTTCACAATGTGAAGAATGGTCATGTGGGTCAAACGCAAGGCATCCAAATTTCTCCATGTATAACTAGAGACCTGAAAAATTCAACGAACTGCAGGCTACACTCTACAGTATTATGTACAAATATGCCGGTATCAACTTCAGATTAGTTGTCTGCTGTCACAGTGGAAGTCGACGATTGAGCCAGCGTGCCCCAGGAGGAGTCAAAACAGCGTGGTCCATAGACTCAAGTTATATAAACATACGTGTTTTGAATTCTAGCTCTTGTCACAAAATGAATCCGCGAATTCTTCACATCTCTAATTATTACCAATATTTCAAACACGCCTGTGGTTAAGGCCACCTGATTTTCGCGAAAAGTTTCCACGACTCGTTGTACTGCAAAACACTTTAGTTCAGAACCGATTTCGTGGTTGGATGATTTCAACTCTTATGCGCCTTAAGTGTCGGTCAATCACCGACGATCAGTAAATGAGTAACGTATGTCTGATCGGCCCAGTCGAGTAGAAAACGTCTTCTCGCACAGACGTACGGGCAATAGCCAAAGGACATTTGCAAGTGAGTGCCTGCCAAATTGAAGTCTAGCCTGTGCGTAAATCTGCCCGCGAAAACAGGTGGCCCTGCATGGCTTCATATGTGCCGTAGAACCATTTTTGCACAATTGCACTTTCCCTTTTGCATTTTCGTCACCTACTCGATGGTATTTTAAACCATTGCATAACTCCGCGACACTAAAGTACGTTGACTGATTCGGTAACAAATACCTTTCCTTATCTTGAACTAGTGGTCGTATAATTACGGTCTTTATATGGTTTCTTAATTATTGTAAGTTTAATTGTAAGTAACACTTCACTTAGGGGTTTTGGATATTTTCCCCTCGCAGTGACTTTAATTGACCGTTTTTGTTTCAGAATTTCTCCGGTTCTGGTTTATATTAGCTTCCAAATTCAACAGAAGAGCTACTATTGGCCGTTCATGGTAAAAATGAGCACTTTTTAAGGTCCTTCCAGCATGCTTTAACCACTAATAAATATATCTTATTGCAGCATCAGGCATTAAACTTTGAGGGCGGTGAAATGTATACACTGTGTTTGTTCGTCACAAAGTAATTTTTATATCAAACATCAGCAGGAAGATGGAAATAGAATGAAAGGAAAAATTCAGAACGTTGATGTTACATACTGTACCTGATATATACTCTTTGCCAATCCCTGTAACCGTTAAACAAACCAAAATTACCGATCAAAGTGAGTGAGCGAATGAGAAGAAGATTCGGGCGGCTCGTGACATCGAGGAGCAGCGCCGGAACGCAAGAGGGAAACGACGAACAGGAGACCCTCGAGAAAACCCGCCTACCAGCTGCATCGTCCGGCGCGATTCCCACGTGAGAAAATCCCTGGGTTTGAAGAAGGGGGGGGGGGGGGAGACCCCCGCCGGGAATCTAACCCCGGTTCGCCGCGGTGGGAGGCGAGCAGTATAACCACCAACACCACCGCGGTCCCCAGTCAACCCTGTGTACGAATAAATTAACGTACTTAAGATAGTTGTTTTCAATGTTTACCTAAGATTTCCGTTTATCGCAAATACTTCCAAAGATTCTGGGCGTGTTCGTGTTGCTCTTGACTTTTCTCATCGTTACTGTCCGACTTCCGTGACCCCCTCGTCACTACAGTTATTGACGTGAATACTTTTTTTAAAATTTGCGACCATAGTGAGAGGCAATCCAGATAATCCGATGTTAACAAAATCGGGGGGATACAGTTTGGCATTGCAGCTCAGAATCTATCGCCTACATTAAAAATTCAAATAACACCACTCGATTGCCAAAGGATCAAAGAATATGTTACGTTGAGTGAGGACTGCGAATCATCGCGCCCTGCGTAGGGTGGGATAGGCCCGGGGAGAACGTTGAGTTGGTTTCGGTGCGTCTCATAATTTCCGCGTAGTATAACTTTTGACTATGAGAAGCTATGACGCCCGTTTGAGTTTCAATCGACAGCTCTCGTTAAGATCAATCGATTGCATTTATAAAAAAAAATTGTGTGGCGTAGTTAATTGTATACGTGTAATGTAAAAAATTAGGAAAACTTAACTCAATTTCGGCCTATACTCGTCAAAGAGCCAAGTCGAAATACAGAAATCGTATAGGCCTACGGTTGGAAAGAATATCTCAAAAACAATCCAGTGATACACATAAAACCCCATGTGATCGAATGAAGCGGTGCCGGGAACGTAAAATAAACACCAAGTCGTCCGAGCACGTCAACTTATACGTATTCACGCAAAACAAACGGCCGTGTCCCCAACACAGCCAAACCAAATTTTTTGGGACGGTTGCATGAGCGTGAGAGCAGCACGTTAGTATGACCAAGAGGTTTGGTACAGCGCGGGCGAAATGAAGAGGTCCGTGGAACTCTCGTTAATTTTCATCCCTTTTGGAGTGCTTCTAAGCGAGACGAAGCTGTGCCGTAGAAGACTCAGAAGAGGTGGCCCCCAACTTGCATGCCGGCATCAAGTAGAGAGAGAGAGAGAGAGAGACAGACAGTCGACATACCAACTACGTATTTACGTCAAATTTATTTTTCTTTCATCTTCAGGAAGCCAATTTCCTCTCATAACGAATTAATTTGTGAAATACTTCTGGATTTATGCAACCCAGAAATCAAGTACCGTGACAGCTGAAAAAAAAAAGAGTCTTCGCGCATACGTTAAAGTTAATGAGTTTAGCCACGTAACCGAAACATACAACCTAAGAAATTATTCGGAAATTTACCATACCAGTGTATACGCTTCGTGAGAAAGCGGGAATGGTAATGTCTCCCCCTGTACGTTCATTGTAGCGTTCCTACATTTGCTGAGGAAACAGTCAAATACATAGGGACGTTCCCAACTTTATATAGTAGCGATGCTGAACATTCCTATATCTGCAGCTTAATGTATGGTATTATTACCATACTGTGTATAGGTGTAAAAGTAAAAACTTCCATTACAGTTTAGGACGATTACCAGAAATTTTTTTTTCAATGTAAAATTGTGAGATGTTTTGCTAGTCGTGTAAAACATATTTCTTTTGGAACTTTCGGAAGTTACAATTAGCAACATTTTTATTTCGATTCTAGAGGAAATCAGTTGGTTTGCCGTATCGTTTTTGTTTACAGGGCGGCATCAAATTATTTTTCCAATACATCTAATTCCTAGGGGCAGTGATATTTCGCGAAAAAGAATTCTAGACAAGATACAGTTAAAAGCACTATATTGACGTCCGGCTTTTGTGATTGGCTTACAAACATGCTCTGGTTCGTGTCAACTGTAAGCGCACGAATCACGAAGGTTCAGCGTCAGAGTTACAGAATTCTGAGTGGCTCGGTCAAATGCGGAAACGACACCAGCAGCCAATGGAGACACGACGACTGCCGAGGTGTATATATGGTATTAAAGTCTACCGAGTGCCCCGATTTTTTTTCCGCAAGAAATCAACGGCCCTACTAATTCCCTTTCTTTGCCGATTGAAGAAATCTTAATTTAATTAGGCTTACATAATATTATCATTAATATCGTGCATTTTTCGTAGCTTGTATCTATGTCGTGCATATTTTGGATGGAGTTTTTTTTAGCGTAGAACTTTGTTGCGAAAAGCTACAAATTGTAAGCCAGTTCTCATCTGAGGGTCTCGAGTGTTACATGAACTGCAATATATTCTTGTTCAGTTTATACATCGTGTACTTGTTTGTGCGCACGCATAAAATAAGTAAAATTAAAAGAAAAAAAACTAGACTTCAATATCCTACGCCCACAACCCCAACTTCCTTTGGTTATTGGCAGCGTGTCTACGTGAGCATACATGCTATTTGGCTGGACCAAACGTAATAAGGTACTCCGATGCTGATAGTCCATGATTCGCGGACAGGAACTTGAGGCATGTGACATTTAAAATCATCCAACCCCGAAAGTGCATATGAACCAAAGTGTTTTGGAGTACAACTCGTCTTAAAATCTTTTCACGAAGAAAACACCTGTCCCTACTTATTGGTGGCGAATCGTTGTGAGAAGACAGTTTCTTGTCTATTAGGCCAATCGAAATTGGATTACTCCGTCACTGTACGTCTGTGATTCGCGGGCAGACATCCATGACACTGAACACGCAGATCATGTAATGACGGAAGCAGATTTGAGCCAAAGTGTCATGAAAGATAAATGATCATGAAATCTTTTTCGCGAAAATCGCATGTCCCTACGCATCGCATACATACAAAACTGCTCAAGAGCCCTGCATTGAACCTTCCCACAGACCTTCCACCAATAAAATAACAGGGTCACCGCTGAAAGTCTCATAGGTACACGCAGTGTGGCGAGAATACTGCACGCAAGTTCAGGGCCGTGAGCTTAGCGGCGATGGGACACTTGATGCGCGAGGCAGTGTCGCCTTTATCGCTCCAGCACTGCTCGACATCAAACGCGGAAAAAAAAGCTCCAGTTAGACGGGAACCTGAATGTGGTTCAATATACCTTTGCCCTTGTCCACTTGTTAACCGCGAATCACAATGGGTCGGAGTGGCGGGGCCAGTTAGGGAAACATTTTCTCTTGCAGACAACAGCCAATGAGTATAGAGACATAAATAAATTCGCATTATTATTTGGCATCGGGTTGCACTCCATAGTACTGTACGTACCGGAGCCGGCGTCTTTTTCCCATTGGTTGCTTCGTAGACGTCAAGCCACGCCCTTTCTAAATGAACCGCGCCTGATTGGGCCGCACAACTGTGGCGTGTTCAGTGATTGGCGCTGCATTACCCAGGGCGTGTCAGATACATTATGGTCCAGTGACACACGTATTGCAAAGGTACGCGTGTTTTAAGTTTAACGTGTCTCCAAATAATAACGCGAATTTTGCATGTCTCTACCAATGAATGAGAGGTAAGTAACTGCTTATAAATGGGTACAGCATTGAAATATAACGTGTGCTCAGATATATTCACAAAAAATACTGGCTCTTTATATGTCTCTCGCTCACAGGTTTTTGGCGAACTTGACGAATGGGAAACGGAAGTGAAAGACCCTCCCACAAATCAAACCATAGCAGATGTTTTTACGGAGAAAAAGAGAAGTTACTTTTGGGTGAATTAGAGTGGAATCCATGCCGGAGATTCGTGCAGAGTCTGGAAGGAAAAGCCTTGGACAGCTAGTTTGTTCTCGGAAGCGTATACCTCCTAGTATTCAGATTGCAGACCCTTCATTTCGTTCTGCTTTTTCCCTCCGAAAACCCGTCAGTTTTAGCGTCTCGCCCCCCCCCCCCCTTTTTTTACTTTCATTTGCATTTCGCTCCGTCTCCGTCTTCGCATAGGCCATTTCGCAAAGCTTCTCGCGCTCTACTCCGAGTGGTTGGAAGTGATCCATTTACGGAAGAAAAAAAAAATGTCCGGGATGACGAGCAAAATGCCGTCGCGATAGATTGATCTCTTTCATTTCCTCTTGTCGGACTGAAATTAAGGAGCGAGGTAGGGAGAAATGAAAAGTACTATCATCTACTGTCAGCGAACCCTCCCATTTTTCGATGCAAATTAGACCAATTTAGTGACGTACGAAGTCTCCAAGCATCTGAAATCTTCTTACACGATAGAAAACTTTTAGCATTAGACTTTACATTTCCTTTCCTCTGACGAACCCACCAATACACAATACAATTGACCATCGGTTCTGCGAGTTTCATAAAAATGTTATGTAAATAATTATGATATTATCCAGGTATTCATTTTACGTACCTTTCTTTAAAGACAGGCTTAAAATTTACATTAAAAGTTTATTTCAAAACAAAAAAAAACTCATTTGTTTATTTTATTAAAATATGTCAGTTCATATATTTCCTCTTCATATTATATTCATTTGCCATTTATTTGATTTAAGGCGAGCATTTTTTTAATATACCGAGATTAAAATCGCCCTACAATAAAATAACGCACTTTACACATAACCTCTGTTAGATTTTCGGCAAAATGGTTCCTTCAATTTGACTTTTAAGTTCCAACTTTTCGAAATCGTAAAGTCAAGAGCGCGTGACTGTTCCATTGTGTCGAGCTCCATTAGAAACAACACGTAGGAAAGCAAGCGTAAAGTCAAATCATAAAGTCAAATGTTAAAGTTTTAACTTGTGTAAGGGCCTTAACTCTTTCGCAGTATTGTTATGGAAGGACTGCACTGTTGAAAAGGTCTGCGTACTAGAGAAATTTATATATAGCGTATCTACGGAAACGCAATGCGTAATTACGAAAAACGGGGATGAGCTCGGTATACAAAAAAATAAAGATTATCTGCGTATTTCATATATCTTCGTGTTTCAAACTTCAAAAAGTAGCAACAGTTGAAGGGGGCCGCGGTGGCTGAGCGGTTAGCAGGCTTGCCTCCCACCAAGGCGAACCGTGCTCAATTCCCGGCCAGGTTACCGGATTTTCGCAAGTGGGAATCGTGCCGGACGATGCCGTTGGTCGGCGGGTCTTCTCGGGGATATCCCGCTTTCCCCGCCCCTTAATTCCGGTGCCGCCCCATACTCACCTTAATCACCCTTACCGGCTCTCAAGACCTCGCTGTCAAGAGCCGTCCAAATCTCTTTGCTCACTCACTTTATGTTGCGTGTTACTTATTGGTTCAAATGCGCCCAGGGCGTGTCTTACAGGCTACAGTCCAATTAAAACGAAAGTGAAGTATCGCGTATCCGCAAATGAATTCGGGAAATTTCCGGGACTCCATTTATAAGGTGAAATGCTTTGTATAGAAGCACCAAGGTTAGAGATGGTAGAAAATCGCGAAAAATTTTTGAGCCAACGTATCTTCTATAAAACTCCAAGTTAATTTTTTCATGATTGGCTGAGCAAAGCTAAGTTGTTTCCAAACCAATCACGAACGTTCTATCTTACAGTATCAGAATCCTCATTGGTCCAGTAAAAAGGGTTAGTATTTCCATACATTCATGACAGCCAATAAGGAAGGAAAACTGCCGGACATGTGTACAGTATGTTGAATCCTAGCAAACAGTCGACTTTTCCCGCGACAAACCACCATCTCTAACCATAGTACATCCGCCATGTCCATACAGATGAAACTATCCTCTGGAGCGGATGGTCTTGGACGGTACCCAGCAACTTTTAAATTAATATGAAGTTAACCAGCCAGAACTGTGTAGTGCAGGATTATCGCACCAGACTGGATGGAAGTTGGCTCCCACCATTCGGGATGCACGTGGACCAGGGGCCTGTTAATTTCGCACGGTATATTAACCCCCCCCCCCCACGAGGTAGCATCTTTAAGCATGTTGCGGCGTCGTAGTAACAAGGCGAGCCTTAGTTTACCGCCGAGTTGTCAAACTGTTGGGAACAACGCGCCGGCAACACCATTAATCTAACGCTCCACCTATTTTCTTCCTCGCGGGACGACCAACCCCTCTCAACCATCTCCAGGGGAAACTCTTGTTAATGAGGAGGTGGACGGGGATGGGGCGTGTCTGCGACTTGCGCGCCCCTGGCGGCGGAGAGCTACGCCATGCCACAGTACAGCACAGCCACAAAAGCGCTTTTTCCCCCGCGTTCGAGGCCCGAGAAACGCGGAGGCGATGAGGCCGATGTTGCCACGCACATCAAGTCCGCAATCGCCTCTAAGCGCGAGGCTCTGAATCTCGTCGCACTGAGTGTACCTACACTCTTAAGAGATTATTTGTATATTTACCATATCAGTGTATATTTACCATTCGCGCTTTGGCGCGAATGGTAAAATATTTTCCCATACATTCATGGTAACATTCCTACAGTAGGGGCTTACCTAACTTTGCATAGTGGCGATGCTAAAAAATACCATATTTTCAGCCCAATACGTAGTATTATTACCATACATTGTATAATTAGAGACCTGCAAAATTCGCGTTATTATTTGAGGATATGTTAAACTTAAAACACTTATCCTTTGCAGTGCGTTTGTTATTGGGCCATTCTTTATTTGACATGCCCCTGGTAACTCTGGGCCAATAAACGAACGCTCCACAACCGTGTGCGCCAATCACGTGCAGTTCACTCAATAAGGGAGTGACATAACATCTAAACAGCAGCCAATGGAGAAACGACGTCGGCTCGAGTATACACAGTACTGTGCATTTTAGCTTTACGCAAAAAAAAAAAAATAACGCGAATTTTGCAGGTTTCTATGTTTAGGTTAAACACTTCCATTACAGTTTAGGAAGTTTACCAGAATTTTTTTTACAGTGTATGAGTAGAAAACTGCAAAATTCGCTTTATTTTCTGACTGCACGATGAACTTCCTCCGTCCTATGTATACTTGAGTCAATGTCATTTGCTTATTGGCTTCCGCAGAAATCAGGTGCCGTTTTCCCTTTCGACTTGATTGGACGTGATTGGCCCCTGAAGCCGTTAATTGCTTCTTATTGGTTCAATTACGCCCGGAAGATGCCAGGCAAGCTGTAACCCAGTAATAAAACCAATAGAAATGGATAACTTTTGAAGTACATTCTGTCCTCAAATAATAATGCGAATTTTGCAGGTCTCTACCTATGAGTAGAGACCTGAAGAATTCGTGGATTCATTCTGAGACAAGCTAAAATTAAAAACACGTGTGTTTATATAACTTTAGCTGTTTGTTCACGCGATGTTTGACTCCTCCTGGAGAACGCTGGCCCAATCGTCGCCTTCCACTGTGACAGCAGACAACCAACGTGCTGTTAATATCGGCATATTTGTACATACGACTGTAGAGTCTAGCCTGCAGGTAATTGAAATCGCGAATTTTTCAGGTCTCTACCTATGAGACTTTAAGTGGTGGCCCTATCATTTTACTTGTGTAAATTCTGTAAGAAGTTGCAATGCAGAGCCTTTAAATACATTTTCGTGAATCTGACGCGAAAATTATTTGAGATAGAACGCTTTGATAAAGCCGTTTTTTTTAAAAGTCATTTTGGAGTACTCTGAAATGGCGTTTCTAACGAGTGTGACGTTTTGAAAGCACTCGACAGCCTGCTATCAAGTGTATGTTCTCTTCGGAGATCAGCGCACTGGACACACGTGTAATAGTTTCCTACAGTTCTAAAAACACGTTTGTACTTCTACAAGAAAAATCCTTGGAAACCCATCTGCTAAAAAATTCCTTTGTAAACTACAAACAGTTTCCTTGTAAAATCTGCAAAACTTATATTGGTAATATTACAAATAATAGCCATGTATTACAACTTACAGTATTAAAAAATTTACATAATTTCTTTCTTCTAGAAAACGAATGTGGTGATTTAATAAAAGGTAATATCTTTAAAAAATTTAAAATATAATTTTTGATAGTACAGGGAATAGAACTCACGCCCCTTATATTATTAGACTGAACTCTTAACCACTATACCACTATTCTGACTGCTTATGTTTATATCAAATATTCATCCAAGTAGTAACAAAATGTTAAGGAAGTTATTTGATTAAGGAGAGTACATTTTCCGGTACTGTATTTCATTTTAAGTGTTCGGTGTATCAAGGGAACATTAACACTTAGCACATTGAGGTATGCACACATTTACCGGTACTGTATTTCATTTTAAGTGTTCGGTGTATAAGGGAACATTAACACTTAGCACATTGAGGTATGCACACATTTATTCACACTTAAAACAAATTAGAAGTTTGACACCTATATCCATTACTGCAAGGACACTGGTTCTGTTGGTGCCTGTGTTAGAACTCACCGTCGTCCTATTGGTCCATACCACACCGGACACGACCCTGTTCTTTATAGCGTTCATTATTGGCCGATCATCAACCAATGGATAGCCGAGCTGATATTGACCCAATCAAATGTCCTTTATCGTACAAAATGATTTACGATCAATCATGTCTCTTTGAGTGGCTATAAAAAAAGAAATTTTATCGTTAGCCAATATCATTGTTACTGCGCTGTGGTGTTCTTGTGAGGTCGTGTTATACACTGGCCGAACAAAGACTGCACATCCGTACGAGTTTTGTTCTGAACAACAATGAAATATTCAAATTAACTTTACTCGAGCTACACTCGTGCGTAGTCTACATAGTGTTAATGAGTAATACGATCTCGTTTGATTGAAATTGTCGTTTTATTATGATTATTTTAGTTCTTTAAGCATCTTATGTTATTCAAACTTGCAATACATTTCTATTTGCACGCAACTACACTTTACATAACCCATAGTTTTTACGCAAACAGCTATGCACGGTTTTACGTTGTTGGTTGGCTGAAGATCGCGGACACGGGCCAGTATAGTACACACATAAGTTCTACTACAAACACGGTCCTTGTAGTTTTACAAGATAAATATTTGTACTGTCACAAGCAGTTGTAAAATTGCAAACAATTTCAGAGTAAAAATTTCACAAAATTTTTACAGCGAGGAGAAACGAGTATTTTAAAACACACCGAAACGCATTTCCAGCGCAAGCTAGGCGGGGTCTTTAAGAATACAGGTGTTAAATAGCCGCTCATTCCGTGAACTCCTAGCAACATGGTGCCTGCTAACTTAAGCTTCCTTGCACAATAGAAACCTTTAGCATTTGATTTTAAGTATCCTTTCCTCTGACGGAACCACCAAAACACAATACAATTGTAAAGTCAGAGTTCAGACAATTGAACATCGGTTCTGCGAGCTTCGTAAAAATGTGTATCTTGTTATTTAAATAATTATGATACTATCCAGGAATGCATTTTACGTACCTTTTTATAAAATAGGCTTAAAATTTATGTTAAAAGTTTATTTTAAAAAATACTTTATTAAAATATGCGAATTCATACATTTCTTCTCCACATTATATTTGTTTGCCATTCATTTAATTTAAGATTAGCTTAGTTTAATATACCGAGATTAAAATCGCCATACAATAAAAGAACGCACTTTCCATTTAACCTCTGTTAGATTCTCGGCAAAATGGCTGCTTGACTTTGATTTTAAATTTAAACTTTTCGAAATCGTAAAGTCAAGAGTGTTCTACTTTACCTTCGACAGTTCCATTGTGTCAAGCTCCATAAGAAACAGTATGTCGGAAAGAAAACTTAAAGTCAAATCGTAAAGTCAAATGTTAAAGTTTTAAACTGCGTAAGGGCCTTTACTCGCTAGCCGGCAACCCAGTTAATTCGTTATCTCACGCCGGACGCAGTAGCCAATCAGACACGGGACTCGATTCGCAAGCCTTGCTCACCCAATCAGAGTACGTTCACATCAAAGAAACAGCCACGCCGTCTCGTGGAGTGGAGTGCAGAGATTTGGGCGGCTCTCACATCGAGGTCTTGAAAGCCAATGAGGGTGAAGCTAGGTGAGAATGAAGCAGCGCCGGAATGCGAGGGCGGGAAAAAAACAGGATATCCTCGAGAAAACCTGCGCGACCAGCGGCATGATCCTGCGCGATTCCCACATAAGAAAATCCCAGAGAGACCCCGCCGATAATCGAACCCGGTTCCCTTAGGTGGGAGGCTAGTATTATAACCACTACGACACTGCCATATGGATAAAAAAAAGTTAAAAATAATTTTTCCCCGGCATTTTTAACATTTTTGAAAATGTATAGATGTTATTTGATGATTACTAGAGACCTGCAAAATTCGCGTTATTATTAGGGATAGGAAAATTTCGCGAGTTCAATTACCTGTATGCTAGAATCCACAGTCCTGTATATACTCGAGCCTCAGCTGTGTGTCCATTGGTTGCTTCCCCAGACAATAGCCAGTGTTACTACACGCCTGGCAGTATGGCACTCGCTGCTTGTTTCCTTTCCAGTCTGCTATTGACTCAGAGTTGTCCAGAGCGTGCCTAATAAACTGCGAACAAATTAAGAAGTCAACTTCAGTCTGCACATGTTTGACGTATATTTGTTCAGAAATAACTCGCGAAATGTTCCTATCTCTAGTTATTATTTGAGGACATCTTAAACTTAAAACACTTTTCCTTCGCGATACGTCTGTTATTGGACCAGTCTTTATATGACACGCCCCTGGTAAATCTGCGGCAATAAATGAACGCTCCATAACCGTGTGCCCCAATCACGCGCAGATCACTCAGAAAGGGCGTGACTTGTCAAGGCAGCAGCCAATTGAGAAACGATGCCGACTCGAGATATACAGCACTGTGAATTATAGCTTGTCGCAAACAAATAACGCGAATTTTCCACGCTTTAGTTATTAGCTTTATGGGAAGTAGTACCCCACGGAAATAGTTTGTGTTGTAAATTTTTTCATCTACACAACTTAGTATATTTTAATACGGCTGTAAGAAAACAGAATAATTTTGTATCTTACATCAAATTATTAAAAATAAATGAAGTGTAAAAATTTCCTATTCGATGAAAATGTCATCACCTACAATGCGTACGGAATTGAAGAATGTTTGGCACAATTTTAAAGTTACTATTTTTTTTGGGCGCGACACCCTTAAAGAAACGTGTTTTATTGGCTGACGCTAGGGCCAAAATTTATTTTCCCTCCCTCTACCACCCTCTTCCTCTTTCGCTATCTCTCCAGCTCTTTCCAATCACTCTGCGAGAGATACGGCCTATATCGGAATCTCCCTTCGTCTCGGCTCTTCGGGTGATCGGCAAAGCGACCCCTTCCCCGTACGGATAACTAACCCCGCAGAAAAACAAAAGAGGGGGTGGTCCGAGCAGCCGGACAGGGTGGTAATACCAACGCGAGCCTCGATGGGTAGAGGGGCGGGATTAGGGGGGAAAAGTAATCAGTCCGAGGGTAAGTCAGTTTCTGCAGAGGTCAATTCAATTAAGCCTCATTCCAGAGGGGGCGGACCTTCACGTTTCCAGGACACACCCCTTCCCCCTAGACTCCTGCTCAGGGATCACCCCTAAAGGGAGGATCACCCCTCGCTGGCAGCCAACGCTTCCGGCTCTGATAATTGTGACCTTTGACACTTTTCCCCACACAGTCCGACATCACTACATACGGTTAACACTTCGAGTGTTACCGACATTACGTTGTCTGAATTTAACCCGTTGAAGACGGCACAAAATTACTGACACTGAGGACAAGTTTGCAGTGAGCTGCCTATATGCTAAACTACAGCAATATAACTTTGGCTGGTCTCTGTATTTCCACTTACCATTGTCATATTGGTCCTGGTTACACAGGACACGCCTACTGTACTCTGCAACGTTTATTATTGGCTGGCCGTCGGCCAATGAAGTCACGCGTTGGCTGTGTGCCAATTAATGTATCGCGATAGGAGTAACAAGTTTTACAATCTACCGTGTTCGTCTGAAAAATTATTAAAAACAACAGTTTTATTCTTACAAACTGAAATGTTGACTAGTTGTCATTTTTTATTTAGATTCCGACAAAGTCTAGTGAAATAGTGAAACTATAAAAGTGTGAGCTTTGTCTTCAAGAGCAAATACATTTTTATATAAACGTAGTCCCGAGTATATACGTGCATGCTCCTCAAAGGGTTAACTGAGTTATATGGAGTTTGCTGTAATTTTCGACATCCGTATTCTTCACAGACACGGATGAGGAAACATTACATCGCCTGCACTTTACATAAAGTTCTATACAAAGTAATATTACGTCAGTTACACTCAGAGTGTAAATTACTGAAATGAATAGGATGGATTGTACATTATTATACATGGATACAGACCTGCAAAATCTGTGTTATTATTTGAGGACACTTTAAACTTTAAAAACGTGTACGTGTACCTTTGCAATACGTCTGTCATTGGACCATACTGTATCTGACGCGCCCTGGGTAACGCTGCGCCAATCATTGAACACTTCGCAGTTGTGTGCCCCAATCACGTGCGGTTCGTTCAGAAAGGGCGTGTCAACGCCGGCTCTGTGAAGTGCAGCCTGGTGCCAAATAATAACGCGAATTTTGCATGTCTCTACACACGGAAAACAAGAATTGATTGAGATACTTTCAACTCGGCATTATATTGACAGAGAAGCAGCCTGTAATGAAATTTGTGTAGTGTATGGACCGATAGGACGGCTTTGAATGGGAATATAGAGAAAAGCAGAACTGGCGGTGTTGCAGTCGTGAATATAGGAGACACACTTCTAGCTTGTCTTGATTGCCAGAAAATCTGTACTGCACTCAAAGTGTCAGGGCCGCCTTTTTTTTTCTTTTTTTTTTTTTTCGCGAAAAGCTTAGCGCGAAAGCTATACTCCAATATCCTATGGCATGCGTGCAGTTTTTCTTTGGTCATTTGCCCACGTTCTTTGTCGGGAGAAAGTTTTTCTTCCATGACTGGGTCAATCATAATTAGCGAACTCCAACACCGAGTGTCTGTAATTCGCGGGCGCGCACCTGCTATGCAACATTTAAAATCGCCCAATTACGAAAGTGGATCTGAACTCTAGTGTTTTGCAGTACAGGTAGTCCTGAAATTTATCCGCGAAAAACAGGTGGCTCTACTCATGGTTAGGAACAGGAAAATTTCGCGTTTTATACGACCTGTAGACTAGACACCACTGCCCTATGTATTTTTGAGCCTCAGATTTATATTCATTGCCTGTTTCTCAGTGTGAAGCTAGTTTTACCTCAGACCAGGTGGCACGGTACACGAAGCGTGTTTTCTTACAGGTCTGTTGTAGGCTCAAAGTTTACACGGGCGTGTCCAATTACAGACGTAACAAAAATACACATGTGTTTGAGGTCTAACTTTTCCTTCAATTAATTAACGTAATTGTTCATTCCCTACTGATATGTTATCCACAGGGAAGATCGGTGAGCTAACAGTTTACATGAGAAGTAAAAAGAATATTCTGCATGTTGTGTGCTAAATTGTGAGTACTGGAGGTATGGTTGTGTGAATGGGTTAGCCTAATAAGCTACGAACCGCAAGATAATATAATTCATCAAGAAGTATTTAGGCCTAACGCCATGAAATAATGCACCTGCTGAAATAAGGGAAGGATGTTTAACAAATTCCTAGTAGCAACGAGCGCTCTATTTTATCTGAGTAACCCACAACTCATGAGAGCGCGTATTTAATAACGTCAAAACAATGGCTGCCACTCGATCTCGGAGGTCGTAAAAAAACTTGCGATTTGGCGAAACCATCCTTTCAGGTAGATCTTGCTTCTCCTGAACAGGGCAGCTGGTGTAGAGTGCAAGTTGTTAAGATTATCCTGCTTCACTGCTGGAGAACCACACAACACTGTGGGGTCATGGTGGCTGAGCGGTTAGACTGCTTGGCTCTCACCAACGCGAACTGGGTCCAATCGCCGGCCGGGTCACTCCAGGATTTTCACCAAGTGAGAATCATAACGGACGATGTCACTCGGTGGATTTTCATGGGAATCTCGCGTTTCCCCCGCCTTTCATTCCGGTGCTGCTCCATCCTCACCTCACTTAGCCCTCATCGGCTCTCAAGACCTCGATGTCCAGAGTCGCCCAAATCTCCTGGCTCGTTCACAACATTATTAATTTTACTACAAACTACATTAAACTTTTCTATGTGTGGAATGAGCGTGTCGGGTGTGTAGTAAACCAATAGGTAGAGAACTGGAGAATTCTCGGATTCCTTTTGGGACAAGCTAAAATTCAAAATACGTGTGTTTATATAACGTTAGCCATTGGTACAAGCGGTTTTTGACACGAGTACGGTGGCCCATTCATCGCCTCTCACTGTGACAGCAGACAACAAATAGACAGTTAACATCGACATATTTGTACATACGACTGTAGAGTCTAGCCTGCAGGTCATTTAACTCGCGATCTCTTCAGGTCTCTATCAATAGGGCAATTGTAAATGGGAAATCACAGACCAGCAGACCGTGTGTTCATGCAGTAGCAGGTATAGGCGATTCATTTCTAATTTTTCTTGAATGCCATTTAAAGTGAACATACCTCAAAGTTTTAACCCGTTCGATGTCAGTGTTCTCTAGCAAAGACTTTGTATATGAAGTGGCTTGAACGGGGTGCATTGTACAATACAGAACATACCGTCCAATGAGAAGGGTTCCTTACGTGTGTGAGACACCAATCACAGCTGAGACTATGTTCCGTAGCCTCATTAATAGAGCCACGATTATCTCGTGAATTCATTCGGAGGGGAGGTAGACTCCAAACACTTGTTATTTCTTTCTTATTTTGTGATTGGACTACAGTTCTTCAGGCTCGCCCCAATTATCTGTGAGCCAGTATTAAGCAAGAAACACTAGTGTGAGTGAGTGTTTAACAATCGTGTACAGAGGCATCACTTGATTGCGGCTACCAAAAAGCAAACGATAATGTCTCGAGTGTATAGAGGGCTGTCCAGCCTAGCTTACTGCCCACTCAATCCGCGAAATACTCGGTCCTCTACTCATAAAGCATCGCTGCCAGTCACATGAAGCACATTGGTCCCGATGTAAGACAAAGCGTCGTCTGGATATCGGCACAATTCTGAACAAAAGATTTGTCTGTCGACGCGCCTAAAATTGTATATTTATTTTTGACTGAAAGGGTGACGCATTAGACTCACTAAACCTCCCCCCTCAGCATATCCCTGTTCACGCCACTAACCACGGCAACGTCTGTCCAACAGCCTCACGTGTCCTACAATGCAAATCTACATCGTCACAGCTGCGCCTCGCCCGCCCATCCTCAGACGTACTTCGCCTTCCTTGGGAAACATATTCATACCCGCGTCCCACGACAGCCCGGGCGGCGAAGGAAAAACATTCTTGAAATTTCTCCAGCGCAACTTCGGACCCTCGTACTCGTCTTTTGTGTCGCGCGAGCACGAGGAGCCAGAACTCTCCGAGGGGAGTTTAGGACGAGGAGGGAACTTGGACACAGCTCCGTAGAAAACTTTCCCTCCCTCGTGTGTTTGTGTGTGTGTGTGCGCGGCGTCTGTAGGAGGTTGGTAGGAGTGCGCGGGTAGCTGGAGGGGTGTGGGGAAAATGGCCCCTGGAAGAAGCCGCAGAGGGGCGGAAAAGTGATGACTGGACTCGGTTTGAGTTAGGGCTTGTTCAATTTGAGTTTCGGTCTGTCGAGGGAGAGAGATAGGGTGGTAGAGTTGGTCCCACAGGAGTGAGCACACCCCCCCCCTCCCTCCATCACCCTCCACCAACGCCACTACCAACACCACACTTTTGGCGCGCCGCAAAGTTCGGTGTCGCCGCTGGTGTCATCTCCGCGGACCAACCCTCCTCGACGAAGTAGCAAAAAGACGAGCAGAATCATCCCCCCCCCCTCCCCAGTCACAAAACCCTCAGCACCCCGCCAACCCTAGTAGGGCAACAAAACACGCGTCCTCGGAACTGACCAGTTGATGAGACCTGTCGATCGCTACGCTTTCCTTCCCCGAGCTCTCCAATTGCTTTGGCAGATGTTCCACTCTCGCTGATGGATCTCGAGAAAGTTCGTACTCGATTGTGTACGGGCACATATATAAAATGCTCACTGGGTCCTATAGGCTGTTTGCGGTTAATTATATTTAAATATATTTTAATACATTCTAATATGATGTAATTTAAAAAAATCCAATATTTTAACGTAAATATTGTTTCTGGACAATTAATGATAGTCGGTATTTTTTTCCCCACTCAAAAATTTGGTTATTGAAACATAGTGTAAAATGTAATTGAGAAATGAAAAGTTCAGCAAAATTCGTTGGAAGTAACCTTTTGATTACGGCAGTCATTCTTCTGTAAAACCGCGTTTGAACTATAGCGACAATGCTATATCTAGGTATAGGAAAGTTTCGCGAGTTCAATGACCTGTAGGCTAGACTCCACAGTCCTGTGTACACTCGAACCTCAGATGTTTGTTCATTGGCTGCTGCCACAGAGAGGAGCCAGTGTTACTCCACACCCGGCAGTATGGCACTCGCTACTTGTTTCTTTGCAAGTCTGCTACTGGCTCAGAGTCGTCCAGGGTGTGTCTAATGATCTGCGATCCAATTGCAAAGCTGACTTAGTTTTCGAACCCTACGGACGTTCGAGCAGTTTTCTGTTCCTTATTGGTGGCGTGTCTTTGTGAGAGGACATTATCCTACTCGATTGGCCAATCGGAATCAGGTAACATCAGTAATGTACGTCTGTGATTAGCGGGCATAGATAGACCTACACCTAGGACGCGTAACAGAAGGATAATTTAATCAAGAAAGTGGATCTCAGCTAGAGTGTTGTGAAATATAACTGGCAGTGAAAGCTTTTCGCGAAAATCGGTGCGTCTAGTTATTAGAGAGGTAAAGGACATTTCCCAGGGATTTATCCCCTACCTATCACCGTGTAGGTGTTAACTTCATCCTTGCCGGGAGCAGCAATCTAGTTACATCCCCAGGGCATTGCCCAATGAAAGGGCTACTCCGCGCAGCGCCTCCTGGGAAGAATACCCTCCAATAATTAGGTTTCAAGCGCAAAACGAAGACTTGTGGGGAGCTGCCTTTAGTCACGTATCATAGAACAGAAAGCGAAATGGTAATTAACTTCTTTTTGCAAGTGTCCTCTACAGTTGCGCCTTGCGGAATGGTCACCAGGCCGACAAATGTACACCCTATAAACAAAGTTTTCTTCGGCGAGTCTACTTTAAACATGAAAAGTGCTTCCCTTGCTGCCAACAAACGTTAAAGTTTCTCTCAATTATACATCTGCACTGTTTACACGTCAAATAATTAGTGACCCTACGATTTTTGGCCATAATTCGAATGGAGGGTTTAGGATGTCTCTTAACATTTAGGTCTTGAAAGCCGATGAGTGTCAAGCGAGGTGAGTATGACGCAGCGCCAGAGTGCAAGGGCGGGGGAAATGGGAGATCCCCGAGAAAACCCACCGACCAGCGGCATCGTCCTACACGTTTCCCACGTGCGACAATCCGGGAGCGAGCTCGCCAGTAATCAAACCCGGTTTGACTAGGTAGGAGGCGAATAGTCTGACCAATACATCACCACGGCCCCACCATAATTCGACAAAAAAAACTAAGCAGATATAAACCAACATTGTCCTTGCAATTAGCGTATACCATATACAGCAGGGCTCAAAGTGCAATCAACAGTAACACACAAACAAACAAGTTTTTACACGACATCTAGCTACATCCTGGATAAATAGACACGTGAAAAATTTGCGGATTAATTTTGGGACAAGGTAGAAGTGGAAAATTCTTACATTGATGTCACCTTTCCATTGGTCCAAGCGTTGTTTGACACCTCCTGGAGAACCCTGGACCAATGAGAAACAATCAACAAAATACACGCCCAATCTTGGCTCTCCACAGTGGCAGCAGGTAACCAATGGGCAATTGACATCTGCACGATTGCACATGAGACCGTGGAGTATAGCCTGGAGGACGTTGAACTCGCGAATTTTTCATGTCTGTATGGATGAATCAGTGAGTGTTTCATGAGTCCAATCACGGACAAAATTTTGTTTGACAAGCCTCGGGTGACTCAAAAGCAGATAATAAACTTTTCACTAGGGTATGACCCAAACACGTTCTGCCAATATTGCGGACAAGTCAGTAGATAAGATGGTTACTCATGGAAGCCAATAAACGTCGATTGCATGTTGCCTGATAATATAGTCTATTCACGATTTCTTCAAATTCTTAAATCAAACCTTTTAAAAATCACTCCGTGTATGACGTGCTTGATTGTTTCCTATATGTGCGATGTACCAAAAGCGTTTTAAATTTACATGGGAATGAAAGGGTTAAAAAAAATTAGTGTTTGGACTTGTGTGAGGGGAAGTGTTACAGGTCTTCACTACCCACAACTATGCCACAAAACAAGGGTGAGAACTGAGGATGGGTTATGCATGTTTTTTCCTCCGGAGTTCGCGTCGGCAGTTTCCGCGCCGAGAACGTTACCCGCAATCCTCGTGTGCGTACCAGCAGCGCTTAACAGAGTTAAAACATCGTTGCCAAGTCTGGGGGGAGTTCCCACCCCCCCACTTCAAACCCCCCCAACCACCCCCTCCCACTGAGCAAACCCCGCGAACCGAGGCAGCAACAGTAACTCCAATATGTCGTGATGAACTCGCAGCAGAACTTCGCCATTGTTTGCGCAGGAGGAGATGGCTTGGTTGGTGCGAACGCAGGGGAAGGGGGAAGGTTCGGCGTGTGGGTTGGGGGGTGGGGGGGTGGGTTGTGTTCCAAGACGCGCCGTTGTTCAAGAACAATGCCACCCCCTTTCCGAGGCTCCCCCCGTTAAAGATGCCAGCCTCTCCTCGTTAAGGCGTTACCCGATATCCCGCCCGAAGTACACAACACTCTCGATCGCGCCGAGGGTCGCTTTTATTTTTCGAACGGCCCGCCGAACGATTTCCTCGCGTTAATTTCCCTGGCCGTTCGAAACTGAGCACACGAAGTTTGTTTCCGGAACGCGTTCTACTGCTACTTCCGGTGGTGAAATGGAATCGTGGCCATGCCACATATACTTCTTTGCCTGTTATATGGACTTTGATCACGAATTTGGGGAATTACCAACACTTGAGATTTTTTTTTCTCTCCATGTTATGTCCTCGCTCAGAAATTTACATCCCGTTTAGATGCCTTGATATAGGCTGTTCACGATAAAGTGAGCACTTTCTAATGCCCTCCCAACGGGCATAATAAATATATCTTATTGCAGTCTGATGCATTGCATTTTGATGGCGGTGAAATGTTTACACTGTGTTTATTGGTCACATTGCAAGGTTTATATTAAAAGCAGTAGGAAGGTGGAAATATGATGAGATAAATAATTGATAAGGGCCTTAAAATTATAAGGGCCTATAGTTTAATACATAAACGTGCAATATATACATATATTGAAGTCAGGCATTATAAGAAATATTTAAATGAAAAGAAAAACTGTGTGGTTATACCTAATCGCGTGGAACTTTACTCAAGGGGAGACATAATCACAAATGAACTGGCATAATTACGTCATTTACCTAATTGGTTTAACGACCACTGAGTAGGGACCTGCAAAATTCGCGTTATTTTCTGACAGCACGCTAGAATTCGCAGTCCTTTACAAATTCGAATCACTGCTGCTTGTTTATTGGCTTCTGCAGCAATGAGGAACCATTTTACTGCTGGACTTGATAGGACGGTACTGGACCAGCTTCTCGTTAGTTGCTTGCTATTGGTCCAAAATCGTCCAGGGCGTGGCAAAAAAAAAAATCCGTAGGCCAATGACAAACGCAATACAAAAGCGCAAGTGTTTTAAGTCTAGTCTTCCCTGAAATATTAACGCGAATTTTGCACGCCTCTAGCTAGGAGTTACCTCTTTGAGAACTTCCAGATAATAATAAACACGTTACAGAATGTTGACCCACTCATACACTAATACTACTGTGATAACTAGTGGCTAATAAGATCTGCTTGTATGCACATTGTGTATTATTCCACTATATATATAATCGCATTTCTACTGGACTCATTCCTTTATTCATACGTCCGTTAAGGGAAAATGTACAATTTTTTTAGAAAAGTAAATACTTTACAAAGAAATGATTTTGTTATTCACAAATGTTTACCTTATGTACTTGGTTGGTTCAACGATAGGACATGAAACTACATTCTCTTCGTCATTACCAACTGTGCTGGGCATATACCAGTCAGTCAGTGTGTCCGTTATAATATATGCATTTAGGGGCAGTGACATTTTGATTTAAAAAGTGCTGACTTAATCGTGAACAGCTTTTGCTTGAATGCACACTTGACTATAACGTCTATCCTACTGTTTATTAAGTTCACGGAATTTTCAAGCCTCTGGTAGTAAGTAGAAATATGCAAAATTCGCGGTATTATTTCGTAACGTGCTAAGACTGCACAACCCTATATAGACTCTTCGCACTATCTTCACAATTTTAAATCAAACATTTTAAAATAACCCCGTTTATCGGGTGATTGGTTGTTTCCTAAATATGTATCACAGGGGCACTTAAGACAAATTAGACGTGTGTCACCTATATCCACTACAGCAGAAACATCGGTTCTGTTGGTGTCTGTGTTAGAACTCACCATCGTCCTATTGGTCCATACCACACCGAACCCTACCTTGTACTTTATAGCGTTCATTATAAGCTGGTCATCAACCAATGGAGAGCCAAGTTGATATTGACCCAATCAAATTTCCTTTGTCGTATAAAAGAATTTACAATTAATCGTGTTCTTTTGAGTGGCTATAAAAAAAAACACATTCTATCGTGAGCAATATCATGGTTACTGCGCTGTCGTGTTCTTGTGAGGTTGTGTTACACACTAGCCGAACAAAGACTGCGCATCCACGCGAGTTTTGTTCTCAACAACAAAGAAATTTTCAAATTAGCTTTGCTCGAGCTACAGTAGAGCATATTCTACAAAGTGTTAAAGGTATGTATTTTTGGTTAAGTGTATTTTTAATTAAATTTTATTAAAAAATAATATTTCATTTGTACTTAATATGAATTGAAAACAGAATAAAAATTTGTTTGTTGGTAATGCCTAAAGAGAAATAGGTCTCACTCAAAATACTGTTAAAGCGAGTGCGTACGAATGTTGCGCGTTTACGCTTTGGTGTAATTTTCTAGGCTTGGTTAAGCTTACTTTGCAGGAGGCGGAGGAATAGACCAAAAGTAAAAGCAGGGCTTCATAAGTGTTGGAATTAACCATGATTGTACTACGGCGTCACTAATCTGTGCGAATTCTTCACTGCATATTGTTTGCTCAATTACTCAGTGTTTACGGTTGCCTAAAAAAAAAAAAAAAAAGTCGTTGGTGCGTATCATACAAGTTGTTGGTCAATGGCAAATGTCAGTCGGTCTTACAATGTATTGGAGTTTTGTGGATGTAGCTTCAAAATGACACTAATTGTTATGCAGATATGAAACCATCCTATTTGGGCAATTAAACATTATTATTATTAGTTCTAACGAAAAGTGTCACGCAGTTCTCTGGTTTAATTCTGATGAACATCAGTTACTCGTACGAATTTCTTGCTGAAAGCCAGATAAAATGTAACACTAGTGTAGCACTAACCACACGTGGGTAAAGCTGTGAAGATGTACTTAAAGTTGTTTACAATAAGGTGAGCACCTTTGAAAACAACCTTAGGAAATAGTCACTGCTCCTACCTGTATATATTTTAACAGGCACATAGAGTCGCATGCGTCCAGTAAAGTTGGCAATGATGGATAAAAAGTAGTTATATGCCTTAACGTCAAATTAAAAGTGTTAGTAAACCACGTGTGATAACTTACATTATTATTTTCCTTTTTTTTTTATTCATCTAAGTGTAAGAATGACAGATTTGTGAAATATATACTTTACTAATAAATTCATAGTTTCACTTAACTGACACATGAACAACATGATGAGGTCCATGACAGTGTTAATTTTACATAAGGCGGAAGAATACATAACGTGCATACAAGTATATCTTATGCAGGGCTCTCAAAAGTGTTCAGTTTAACGTAAACAGCCTACATACATCTAAACACGACTCACTTAGGCCTATTTTTACTTAAAGGCCTAAACTTTCTATAAACATGAGTAAAGAAGAAATTTATATTAAAGCGATAACTCGCGATGTTTAATCAGAGGGCCGTTGTAGGATCTAAGCCGTCAGCCGCCGCCATGTACATAAATCGCAGTTACCGAGAAGATGGCCTGCTTCTCAAAGCTGTTTGCTTCTGGCTCGCCAAGTAACCCAAGCCTCCTTTTAAGCTCTCAATAGCTCGCCGAACTATAATCCGTCAATATTTGATTTCGACGCAAAACTGGAAGTAGGGAGTAACTTCGGCCCACTTGGAAATGTGGCCTGACCCTTAAGGCTGCTGCGTAAGAATCCTGTAGCCACGGAGATTACCCTTTCAGACAAAACGTTTCATGATGCGTTCTGTACTTAGGTCGGCACAACACTTGTTTCGTTGTCGCAGCCAGTGAGCTATAGCCTGGCTAAATATTCTGCTACACTTATATGGACCAATTATGACATATACCGGTAATACGGTTTGCGAATCATTTACCCACGCGTAAGATAATTGGTACATTGAGTTTCGCAGTGTGCAATACAGACCAAAAAATTACCTACACGTGCGTAATGCACACTATTGGGTACACAAGGTCTCAATGAGTTAAATGGAATATCAAAAATAAAGAAATCTCTCGTGAATTCATATACGTTGAAGATTACCGTTTCAAACAAAAAATATTCTGCGTGACATATCTTTAAGTAATGTTGGTACGTCAATAAATCCTGCCAGTTTATTATGTTTAGTACTTTTTTTCTAAAATTTATCTTTAATCTCATAACATAAATAAAACTTATTTTATTTAAGTGTTGCAAAAGAGGAAATTTTTGGTGTGACTGTACCGACAAATTTCTGATATCAAGTGACACTTTGTGGTCTACGGAAAGAGCATTAGTAGAACCATGGCACAAGAAGCAACCAACAATAAAATAGTTTGTGTGACGACTGCAACCAATAGCATTGATCAAGGAAATGCGATGTCCACAATAGTACTAACTTCTGAACTTGTACAGCACTGATCATGATTGCACCTGTCCTGCAACACGTCAGGCGTGAACTTGTATACTCGGGATAATATGTTAAGGAGTTAAAATTTACATTATACAAAAAAAGAAAAGAATGAACACAAAAAAGGTTGAGATGTAAAGTGGCGACGTGTATTGCGAACTCCAGCCACATGCGCCAACAATATGGCCTCACCAGCCAGCAATATGGCCTCACCAACCAACAATATGGCCTCATCAGCCAGCAATATGGCCTCACCAGCCAGCAATACGACCAAATAAGCCAGCAATATGGCCTTACCAACCAACAATGTGGCCTTATTAGCCAGCAATATAGCCTCACCAGCCAGTAATTGGCCTCACCAGTCAGCAATATAGTCTCACCAGCCAGCAATATGGCCTCACCAGACAGCAATGTGGCCAAATAAGCCAGCAATCTGACCACACCAGCCAGCAAAGTTGCCTCACCAGCCAGCAATATTGTCTCACCAGCCAGCCATGTGGCCTCACCAACCACCAATATGGCCTCACCAGCCAGAAATATGGCCTCACCAGTCAGCAATGTGGCCTCACCAGCCAGCAATGTGGCCTTGCCATTCAGAAATATGGCCTCACCGCTCACCGGCTAACGATAGTGCGGAACGACTTTCACATTCAGCTCCTGGAGACTAAATTTCCCAGGCGGCAGTCCGATCAATAAGGAGTAAGTCCACAATGTGCGACAGCCAGTCAGAATCAAAGCCCATTTCCACAATTTGGAGCGGCCAATCAGCGACCGAGATCGCTCACATCAAAGGCACCACCAACACGTCATTTAGCTTCTGTTGGCTTACCTATTCTGTAGCGGAAGTGTTCTTTGATAGAGTCGCGTTAGATATATTATTGTACGAAACACCTATCTTTAAAATTCATGCATTGTGAATTAATTTCTATAAACACTGATTCCTGATTTTAACTTCGTCGCTGCAGCCTCGGTAAGCAGGACCGTTAAGATAAACCTTCCCCCTGACGCAACGTAAGACACAATTCCGAAGTGCGAAAATCCGGGAGTGACACCGGAGAGATTCGAACCCAGTTCGGCTTTGTTCATCGCAGGCGGTATAGCCACTGCGAACCTATTAGTAGATACCTGAAGAATTCGCGGATTCATTTTGGGACAAGCTAGAATTCAAAACACGTGTGTTAATTAACATTAGCCTTTGGTTCACACGGTGTTCCACACCCCACGGAGAACGCTGGCCCAATCGTTGTCTTCCACTGTGCCAGCAGACAACCAATGTGCAGTTGACATCAGCGTATTTGTACCTAAGATTATAGAATCTAGCCTCACTGAACTCGCGAATTTTTCAGGTCTACCTATTAGCCACGAGAGTAGACGTGAATTCCCAGTGGCGTGAGATAAGGCTGTATATTACATGTACAGTACATACAAACAAAATACAGTCTCGTATAAATAGAGCGTTTTTTTTTTTTTTTTTTTTTTTTTTTTTTTTTTTTTTTTTTTTTTTTTTTTTTTTTTTTAGGACTACGCCCGAGTGTAGCTCGTGCAAAACCATTTTCATAATTACTTTTTTTGTTTCTTAACGAAAACTCGCACGGATGTGGAATCTTTATTCCACTTGTACGTAACCAAAGCCTACAAGAACCTTTTATCCCAGCAATAATGATTTTCCGGAATAAAAAAACAATACTTTCTTACACCGTCTCAAAAGGAAACGTTTGACTGCAAACCCCTTTTACTCAGTGAAGGATACTTGATTGGGGCAAAATAAACTTGCCATCCCATTGGCCGACGACCAGCCAATAAGGAACGTTATTGTGTGCATTAGACGTGCCCGACGTCACGTGAACCAGTAGGATGGTCGTGAATGGGTAAAAATTTAAACCAACAAAACCTTTGACGCGAAAGTGCAGGAGACATATGATTCACTTCCAACTAGTCCTAACTGACAGAAAATGTGTGGAGACTTCAAAGTGTTAACTTCAAAGATTCCAGAAGCATGTACGGTCGCGTAGTATTGTTTTGAAAAGTGTTTCTTCTTATTCGAATTGAAAATAATTCCGAACAATCTAATGCACGCTCTTTTCATAAAATCGAATTTCTCACATGAAAACAACACTTTGATTTTTTTTTCTCATTTTCCAACCCGTGACGAGCGAGACGGAACAAATGAATGTTTTACATGGGCGGTTACAGAGCTGATAAAAGTAATGGAAATCGAAATATAATAATTTCATGAAATCCACTAAGTAATTTCTTATGTATTGTCAATTCACATAACAGAAAAATGCATGTGTAATTTAGGACAAAGCTGCCTATATTCTACACTACAGCAATATAATTTTGGTTGGTCTCTGCATTTCCACTTACCATTGTCCTATTGGTAGAGACCCCCAAATTCGCATGCTTATTTGTCACCAGGCTAAACTTCACAGTGCTGTATATACTCGAGCCGGCGTCGGTTCCCCATTGGCTGCTGTACAGCTGTGAAGTCACTCTTTTTCTGACTGAACTGCACATGATTGGACTACACAATTGTGAAGTATTCATTTACTGCCCCACAGTTGCCCAGGGTGTGTCAAATAAAGTATAGTCCAATGACAAAATCATCGCAAAAGTATGTGTAGGCTTATTTTAAATGTAAAGTGTCCTCAAATAATAACGCGAATTTTGCAGGTCTCTACTTATTAGTCCTTTCTACACCGGACACGTCCACTCTACTCTGCAACGTTTTTTATTGGCTGGCCGTCGACCAATGAAGTCACGCGTTGGCTGTGAACCAATTAATGTACCGTGACAGAAGTAACAAATTTTACAATCCATCGTGTTCGTTTAAAAAATCATTAAAAATAACAGTTTTATCTTTACAAACTGAAATTTTGAATAGTTGTCATTTTTCACTTAGATTCCGATAAAGTCTAGCTAAATAGTGAAACTATAAAAGTGCGAGCTTTGTCTTCGAGAGCAAATTAATTTCCATGTAAACGTAGCCCCGTGCATATAAGTGCATACTCCTCAAAGGGTTAAATCCAATGTTATGGGTAACGACACCCTTTTATCTTTCGGGTACAGTTCTGAGCCTGCCGCGGTAAAAACATCACCGTTGCTAATTTTAAACTTTCTTCAGCCTAATTTATCAAAGTTAATTCCCTTGTGGAAACAGTAGATATTTCAACTAAGACCGGGAAGATATTTTTCTTCACTTCCGCTCGCATCCAGAAAGTAACTGGCGGGAGCTGTGCAGATGTCGATAGTTAGCCAGCGAGTTGGTTCCCGTATCGATCTCTCGAGGGAAGCCGCTGTCCGAATGCTGTGATTAATGGAGCAGCGATCAGCTACGCGACTTTTGTACGAGGCGTCGGCGGTTCGAATTGGAAAATGTTGAGGGGGGGGGGGGGGAAAGAATGGAAGGAGGAGTGAGTGAAATGTGGAGAAACAGAAAATGCATGAAAGGTGCGAAAAGCCATTGAGGGGGTTGTATGGGAAGGAAAGTTGGACGTTGATTACGTCGAACATTTCTTGATAAATTGTTCCGTAGCTGCGAATTAATGGATTAAAGCCGACTTCACTCCTAGAAAATACTGTCGAGGATAAAATGTGGGGGGCTTATTCATCGGTATCAATTATATTCTTTTTGTTGGTGTGACGTATACCAGGATTCCACACATTGTTTGTGAGTGTTACATTCCAAGTGTAATTAACTACAAAATTCGCGCTATTCCTTGGCAACATGTTACAATTAACTGATCTATTCCTTATCGAGCCCAACTCGTTATTTTGCTGGCTACACTGAAAAAAGGTCCTGTAGAATCAAGCAAAGTTTGTTTGGCTCAATCAAATTAATTGTTTGTACAGGGATAATGAAATATTTTGCTGCTGAAACCAAACTATTTTGTTGTTCTTATCTGGTTGCCCTAAACTATAAATTGTGGTTCGCGCAACTAAAAATTTGTTTGGCTCTACGTACATTAAACTGTTTCGGCTAATATAAAAAAAAACATGTGAAAATGCGACCGGGATTCAAACCCAGTTCGTCTGCGTCCGAGCTCTGTGCCCTTGAATCCTCACCTAACTGGCTAGTGATGAAGGTAGGGTGTTTTTAAATGCATGAAGAGATTTGGGTGGCTCTTAACAGCGAGGTCTTGAGAGCCGATGAGGGTGATTGAAGTGAGTATGAAGCGGCGCCGGAATGAAGGGGCGGGGGAAACGGGAGATCGCCGATAAAACCCGTCGACCAACGGCATCGTCCGGCACGATTCCCACTTGCGAAAATCCAGTGACCCGGCGTGCTAATCGCTCAGCCACCGTGGCCCAGACAATACTAGAAAACGCACTTAAATAAATACTTCTGGTGTTACAGTTTAATTTTGTAGTTTCCTGCTGAACTGGCGTTATTGGTATTTTTACACCACAAGTGAACATCAATAAATGCACTAACAAACACTGTTACTATTATAATTTTCACAAAAAGACAAACTCCCAAGCGGTTTTTTTTTTCTAACGAATTCGATCAAATTAGTGCCTGAAGAAATATACACAGTTGATTCAACTAGATATTTTTCGGCCATATATTTTTTTTGCCCAACACCGAAGGATTTGTTATTCACACATGTATTTTATTTCTTTCGGGCTACTAAATTTGGCTTTATAAAAATAAGTATTTAACTGTCTTGAATAAACTTTCGTCTCAATGTTCTGGTGACTATATGACACCATTAACCTGTATTATAAATATATTGCAAGTTTGATTAGGGTAAAAAATTTTAAACAACTTAAACGACAATTTCAATAAAACGTGACCGTATTACTCATCAACTGTTAGTGTTTCCTAATTACACAGAACTATATAGAATGAAATAAATGTATTCTTTTATATCAAGTAATTTCCTTAATATTTCGTAAGTACTTGAAGGTGTATTTGATATCAAAGTATATCTTAAGCTTGTAAGTCAAGTTGGTCTTGTGTTTAAGGTTGCAATAATCGGTTTGTTTTTGTCTCCGAAAATTATATCTTGATAATTTTTTATAGTTATCCTCTGTTATTAATTCATCGCATTTGTTTCCTAGAACGGACACGGTCACTTAGTGCGGTAATTATCTTATTATGATTGGCCTAGGGAGGTAAGGAACTGTCTCCCGACAGACACACGTGACCAATAACAAAAAAAAAAAAAATGTGCTTATGACATGGTACGTCGGAGTCTAGCCTGCGCGTGAATATTTTCGCGAGAAACAGGTGGCCCTGTATATTTTTGTTAGCTTGCTTAAGTGCTGGAGCCCTGCTTCAAGTCTGACACGCGTGTCAATTAGTAAACTCGAGCAATTTTATGTGAGTACTCCTGTCCTGCCTGGACGTTTTATTTTTCGTCCCGCCAGCTGGTGAATTGTGTGATGCCTACAATTTTCTGGAGTATGATTAAATGCTGCTATTATGGGGTTGGTGTGTTAACAGAACTACTTGACGTTAATGAACTTGGTTAGCAAGTCTTCTTGATTATTTGCCACGTCTGTATTTGGTAGCCCGGATTAATAAATTATTATATTCTTTAAATAGGTATTACTATTCGAAGAGGCAAGATTTTTGCGGCAGAAAAAGGCACTTTGTTTATCTTCAACCCCCCCCCCCCCCTCACACGGGTGGCGCACATCTATTTATACTGAAAAGAGGCGCGCGGCGCTCCTGGCGCGGCCGAGCGCTGTCTGGTGGCTACTACTGGCAACGAGTTCAGCCTCGCACACTCTGGCACCTTCCATACGCCTCTCCGCTATTCCCACCGTCTCCTTAACCTTCCCGTACCGCGTTTTCGCGTAATATGATTACACAAGTTAAGTATTGCAATGAACGTGTTTGTTATGCTGGGGGTAGCGTTTCCTTTTTAGTAGTGTGTGTGTGTGTTTTTTTTTTTTTATATATGGATTTTTGTAGGGAAATGTTTCTTCACTGTTTTGCTTGTGTGAATTTTCAATATGGTATTTTATGGGAATGTTTGTAAGAGGTGGATCCTTTTTTTTTTTTTTTTGGTGTGCCGTAGGAATGGTCTCCTGAACTACGATTTGCCAAAATAATTTTTATACCAAGGAGTTAAGTGGGTATGAGGGTTTTTGCTCCTTCCCAATGATATTCTTGAAATTAGTATTCCATGTTGTACTTTATAGTGAATCATCAGGCGAACTTTACTTTTAAAGATGTAATGGTGCTTGATTCACTCAGGGAGTCATTTTATCTTTTTGTAATGGGATTTCACAAGCGTTTATTCAGGTTGAGTGATTTCTAAGGATATATTAATATTGTTGTTTTTCTGTTTGTTCCAGTGCATGTGTGTTCTCTCCTTCCCTTAGTTCACCGATTGGTAGCAAGCAACAGAACTTTACACATGCAATTTATATATTTAAAATCAAGTTGCAAGGTTGTCGTTCTTGGCGATCATGTATAGATGGGCTTCAATATATTTGTATTTGTTTTGGAATTTTTGTGTCCATGCTTTCTTGATTTTTTTTTTTAATGGTGTGCGTCATTCTCCTTGCCTTCTTAGACCTGCTACGCCCCTGGTGTTTTGTGTCTGGAAGATAGACGAGAATAAGTTTAAGATGCTGAAAGCATATGCAGTGGAGGACGTCATCGTATCTCCGCGTTTCTTTCCAAAGTACACTCCGAAACGTAGCGCACAGTACTTGCTGGGTTCCCTGAGGCAATAACACGGGCGTGGGATAGCATTTCTCGGGGATGCAAGTTATTGCATTCGCGCAGGGAACGGAGTACGACCTAAGGCCGCGCGTCCTCCTAGAACACTCCACGCAGTCTTCGCCAAAAAGGGAACGTTACAGTCAGCAATCTGTTTCGACCGTTACTTCAGCATCCCGCGGTGCAACCACTCTTCGTGTAATTTAAAATTCACAGCGCAAGGAAACAGGAACGGGCGGGGGGGAAATAAACTTTATATTCCTCGCTGTCAGACGCGAAAGTGCACTTTTACAGACGAACAACTGCTGGACGAAATGAGCAGATCCCACTCTCCCCTGCAATATTCCTGCCTTTCCCCCCACACCCCTTCGCCGCACTCCTTACATTTCTCTGAGCACGGATTAAAATGGGGTTTCCTTTCCTTGCCCCCTAAATAATAGATGCGCGTTTCGGATAAAACGCTGCCGTAAATTTCTCGAAAATGTAGTGCTCCTTAAAATCCTTCTCCTTCTTCATTTCTGCGTCTCGCAGTGTAATTCAATCTACTTGTCCTTGCGGTTGTTCCTTCATCTGTTGTTTGCTCGTTTGGAATATTTTTAAAAAGGACCACTTTACGCGCTGCTTTGGTATTGCGTGAAATTATCTTTTATAACGTACAGTTCATTCGTAGAAAGATTTTTTTTTCAGGCATATAAATAAAATGTACGTCCAGAACTGTTAGGAGTTGAATATGCATGCTATTTTGTTCAGAAGAAGTGAGAAACTTACGTGAGGGTAGATATAAGTGACGCTAACTCCTGAAGACTTGCAAAATTCTTGTTTGATCTAGTAACATTCTAATACTTTATTGCCCTTTAAATAGAAACACTAAAATTTAGCGAAAAAATTTTTTGGGTCAACGTATTTTCGAAAATACTTTAGCTGCTGATCCATTATTTACTATGCGTTCCAGTTTTTTTACTAGGATTATTTACTTGTAGACCAGTCACAAACATTCTGTTTCAGAGTATCAAAATCATCGCTGGCCAATTGATTTGTGTTTAGAAGCTTCAAACATGCACGATTGCTAGAAACCCAATTATTTCGCGTTTTAACTTTGTGACATATTAGGAGTCACAGAAGTCCATGTTAGTTTCACATGTGTAGAGGCACGGAAATTTCGGGGATTCATTCCGCATCAGGATAGACTGCACAATCGCGTGTGTACTCGATACTTGGTTAGACTCCAATATCCCACGCCCACAACTACAACTTCCTTTGGTTATTGGCCGTGTGTCTACCTGAGACATGTTATTATTTGACTGGGCCAATCGTAACAAAACACTCCGATACTGAACGTCCATGATTCGCGGACAGACACTAGAAGAACGTGACATTTAAAATCACCCAACCACGAACGTGCGTGTGAACTAAAGTGTTTTGGAGTACAACTGATCTTGAAATCTTTTAGCGAAAATCACATGTCCTTAGTGATTTATTGGTTGAGCCACGAGTATTTCGCGAATTCATCCGGAGACGAGGTAAACTCAAAACACCTGTTCTTTTCTCCTACTGTTGTGATTGGACGACGGTTCTTTAGACACGCCCCGTTTAACTGTGAGCCAGTAATGAGCAGGAAGCAGTAGTGTGAGCGAGTGTTTAACAATCCTGTACAGAGCTCTCACTTTATGTCAGCAACCAATAAGTAGGGATGGGAAAATCTCGCGAGTTCATTTCAGGACATGATAGACGTCAAACACGTGTACAGTGAAGTTGACTATGCAATTGGATTACAGTTTATTAGACACACCCTGGATAACTCTGAGCCAATAGCAGACTTGCAAGGAAACAAGTAGCGAATGCCATACCGCCAGATGCTGAATAAAACTGGCTAATCTCTGGGGCAGCTGCCAGTGAACAAACATCTGAGGCTCGGGTATACATAGGACTGTGGAGTCTAGCCTACAGGTCACTGAACTCGCGAAATTTTTATATCCCTAGTTAACGGATTAAAAGAGAGTAGCCAGTGTTACTACACACCTGGCAGTATGACACTTGCTACTTGATTCCTTGCTAGTCTGCTATCAGCTCAGATTTGTTCAGGGCGTGTCTAATGAATTGCGATCCAATTGCCAATATGACCTCAGTGTACACGTGTTGGACGTCTATCTTGTCCTGAAATGCACTAGCGAAATTTTTCTATCCCTACCATTACCGCAAGCTAATGTGTTTTTCGAACACAACCGTATCGCTTAGACGAGGTGAAGTGGATACAGATTTGGGCGGCTCTTAACATCGAGTTTTTGTGAGCCGGTAAGGGTGAAGCGAGGTGAGTATGTGAACGCAAGGGCGGAGGAAACGGGAGATCCCCGAGAAAACCCGCGGGCCAGAGACATCGTCCGGCACGACTCGCACATGCGAAAATCTGGGAGCGACCCCGCCGAGAATCGAACCCGGCTCGCCTAGGTGGGGGGGCAAGTAGTCTAACCACCACACTTCGGCCATCCCTTAGACGATGTATTACAGGCCAATGTGCAAATATAAAAACCTACTTTTGATGGGTGTAACATTATTTCATTTATTGCCAATGTGTCATAGTCTTAATGCTGGGATTAACACACAGTTAATCCTAAATTTTATCTGTAAAAAGGAAAATTAAAATGTAACAATGAGTTCTTACCCTAAAATAGGTAAGCACTGTTTACGCTTCCAAGAATAAGTTTTATCAGGGATTAGTGTCCATGAGTGCTCCTACATGGTCGAATAGCTGCGATCTATCTTTTAGTGGTATTAAATTTTCCCAGTAATGTTGGAGGTCGAAATGCTCTGTTACCGCCTATCTTGGTAACTAATGTAACCACGAGTGTGTCAAATGGAATTTTCAGGGGATTAAACGTAATGGCGTAGACACACAGAGAGTTTTCTTTATCACTCCAGGCAAGCATTCCTATAATTCTTCCATTATTCCAGCTCTCAGTGTTCGTTTTGAAGAAAGAAGCAAGGAACATAGGTATAAAATTTCCACATCACTTTGGTGTTAATTTCTCTCCCCCTTAAAATTAGGAATTGAAAATTATGCAAAACAGAGCTTCATCGTATCCATTCAATTCGATGTTAAAACACGTGAACACAATTGAGTTATAATATGGTGAATGATTGGAAAAATTTACGTTTTGGCAGGACGCTAGAGAATGTGAAAAAGTGAAAAACGCAAGCTATCGCGATGTTTCGGAACAGAAGAATATGTGCGAAATATTTGCACGTTAACACGAAACATGTGTACTCGAAGACATAAGTGCAATTATACCCACAGCTACTTAATGAGGATTTTTCACGTTGTTTTTCATACGTAGGGATCACTGTTAAAATAAGTGTAAATATACGCATGCAAATTTTTGGTAATTTTACATTTTGTATGTGTAATTTGAAACAAGAACTCTAGTTGCTGTAATTTTTTACACAAATGTTTTTAATAATCCACAGAGTACTACATGTCTTTGGTCAAAATACATGAATGTAGGGATTAATAAACACAATGTTGGTGTAAATTTACACATTTTGAAGTATGTGTAAAAATGCACCCACTCACTGTATTAAAACCTTTAGTTATGTATGTTTACTGCTACATGGTCGTTGCATGAACACCCAATGTCAGTGTAGTTGTACATCTTCAATTGTGTAGTTTTACAATGACCGTGTGTTAGTAGACTAGCATTAACTACATTCTGGAGTATCTGTGAGCGTAAATTTGCATGTACAAATATTCGGTACTTTTATATTTTTATGTGTAATTTGGTTAAAACGATTATGTATTTGTAATTTTACACTAATTTGCCTGTGAATTCATACATAACTATAAGTATTTGTTTAAAACATGCCATACAGCGGTTGGGAGTAGAACTATTTCGAACTCCTTTTATGTGCTCAAAAGGAAATCTTAACTCCCACTGATGTAACATGCTGGCTTTTGTATGTAACCATCTAGTCTAACTTATATCTGAAGTCAATTGTTATCCACATCTTGGAGACACATTTTTGTAACTATGTTAAGCTACTAAGTTACAAAACAGAGTAAAATAACATGAAAATTATAAAAAAATACGCATACAAAGTATGTAAATTAACATGACACAGTTGTAAAAGAATATAATTATACTGTCGGTAAAATTGCTTAGTAAATAAGTGGAAAATGTACAGAAATTGTGTAATAACAATTACAGTGAATTTGCGATTTCACTTTTTTTTGTCGGTGAGAAAATACACATACACAGTGGTGAAATTACAATTGCGATGTCTATAATTTACTTACCGCGGAGAGAAAATGCACGAATTTTGCAGTTTGTTTGGTGGTACATAGTAATAGTAATTTTACACAATTCTATGTGAAGTTAGTTGTGGAAAGTATATGTTATTTTACTAATTTGCAGAATAAATTTAATCGGAGGTAGAGTAAAAAAAAAATTTTAAATATGTAAGTGTAAGATTACACCGATGTCAGTGGAGACACTGTTGCCACATATATTTAGTGTAAAATTACACAATCATTATAGTGATTACTAGCCCTTTAAGAAGGCACAAATTGTCTGGCACTGAAGACAAGGTTGAAGTGAGCTGACTATATTCGCCTCTACAGTAATATCATCACTTGTCTTGGGATCTGCGTTTCCACTTACCTTCGTCCTATTGGTCCTGGCTACGACGGACACGCCTACTGTACTCTGCAACACTTATTATAGTCTGCTCGTCGACCAATGGAGTTGCGTGTTGACTGTGTACGAAATAATGTGTCGCGACAGCTGCAACAGGTTTTAGAGTCCATCATGTTCAATTGAGAACTTATTAATAGACACATGATGAAAAATTCGTGTTATTATTTGGCACCAGGCTGAACTTCACAGTACTGTACGTGCCGGAGCCAGCGTCGTTTTCCCATTGGCTGCTGTGTAGATGTCAAGCCACGCCTTTTCTAAATGAATAGCGCGTGACTGGGCCACACAACTGTGAAGTGTTCAATGATTGGCGCAGCGTTACCCAGGGCGTGTCATATACAGTATGGTCCAATAACAGACGTATTATAAAGGTACGCGTGTTGAAAGTTTAACGCGTCCCCAAATAATAACGCGAATTTTGCACGTCTATAGTGATAAGACATATTCTAATTTGACTGGGCCAGTCAGAATAAAGTACTCCGATCCTGAATGTCCATAGTTCGTAAGAGTATCTGAACTAAAGTTTTTTGGAGTACAGCTGGTCTTAAAATCTTTTCACATAAATCACGTGCCGCTAGCAATAGCAGTTCGATCGTTGCCAAGCATTAGGTAAAATATTTTTCTGTGAACTAAAGAGTTCGAATAAGTAAATACAGCTATAATTTTAATCATGTTTCCTCAAGGACGAGTACTGATGCTGCCAGAACAGACAGACCTCCGTCCTTTCTGGGTCACCATTAACTTCAGTCGTTCCATATCTTTCGCTCGTTGGCCTGCCTTCCCTTTACTCCGAACATCCCATTTTATGAGGCGAAAGCCTGTTTACATTGGCAGAAGTCTTTTCATGTCCCCCCCCCCCCCAACCTTCTTTGTATCGTGTGTTCTTGTTTTCTCTTATTTTTTTTATATGTAAGGTGAAACACTCACAAGATTGGTTTTATTTGCGCTGACATTTCCTGGTCCTTCTGGATATATGTTACTTTATTTCTACATCCATCCTACATTCGTTTGTATAGCCCCATGATAGTTTTTTTTTATTTATAAGAAATGTGTTATCTGAAACTCAGCCCGTGTTTTAAAAGTCCCAAGTAAATCAGCGAATTTATGCTGCAGCCAAAAATACGATACGCGGGTATTCAGAAAGTTACAAAAATGTCTATATTTTTCTATACAAGTAAGAATTATTCCTGCGTTTGAATGTGATATATTCGCCCCATATTTACAACGTAGTGTCATAAAACTGTTTACAGCGGGAGAACTTCAATAACTAATACTGTTATACCGACACGATGAGATATTTCTTATTTCGGAAAAAAATACGACTGTAGAATAAATAATGGAACGCCAAAGAACACTTGTTTTCCGTTTTGGAAATGAAAGGATTTCACTTACGGAAGTGAAACTTAGTTATTTATAACAATACAATACTTTATAACATACGGATAAATGATAAGACTAAGTTAAGACGAACTATATTATGCAAGGTGATGCAGATAACAAGTCGCGAAATAAAATAACAAAATGTTACAGATATAGCTAGTGGGTTTAATTTGTTTTACATGGCTGCAAACAATATTTAAAGAAGTTCTTAGAAGTTTAGCTGGTAGGTAGGCCTTGGCATCTCGTTAACAGCGTGCCTTAACCGGGACTCGAACCCAGAATACTTCATGCCATAAGCAAGCTTACAACCAACTGCGTATGTTAGCATAGCAAGTTTGTATGAATTTTTTTTTAAATTTCTAATAGATATACCACACTTATCGATATATGTAATATAGGCACAATTTCGAAAATCAATTCCTCACCCTAATTAGATCATGTAGCATTACACGGCCTTCTGTAGCACTAATCTTGTGCAAAATTGGGTGGATAGTAGTTGAATTGCTCCGGAAATATGGCAAATGTTCTATTTTCTCACCTGGAATAATTTCCAAAAGAATGGAAAACGAGGACCTTTGTATGCATAATTGATGCTTTTAATGAATAATGTTATTGTACAATGTTTGATTTAAATTTTGCTATAAAAAAAAAACAACACACACACACACACACACACACACACACTAACCAAAATATTTAAATTAACGCTGTTAAAAAAAGCCTGCCACACCTAAAACATGTTAGTTTACATGATCTAGTATAGCACTACTTGGTCCTCGAAATATGGCATAAAACCTCAATATTTTTTAATTGATTATCTTCATAAATGGAGGACATGAATTTGTGTATTAGCACATTAAATGATGGTCTCGTATACACTGTCAGTACACAAAGTTAGTTAAAATCGGTTTCACAGTTTTGTAAATATAGCATACTAAGCTAAAATGGTTTTATAACCGCCATTCAGAAAAAAAAAAGGATCTTGCACGATTAAAACATATGAATTAATATTGCCAGCCACAGAACAACATCTTCGCCAAATTTGGAAGAAACAGTTTGTAGATTTCTCGAGATATGTCACAAAACCTTTATTTTTTCATGTGAGGCTATCTTACAAAATTGCGGAAAAATGAGACTCTGTATAGATAAATTCGACGTATATAATAGATACTGGTAGCATACGAAGCTAAGTTGAAATTTATTTCGTAGCTTCGTAGACATAACATACCTAGCTAAAATGTTTAATATGGCTTCCATCTTCAAAATAAGTGCCTTAAGCACTTTAAACCATGCTCCTTGCGTATTGCTACTTGTTTGCCATATTTGGTTGAAATCTGTTTGTTTTTTCAATTTTCTTTTAAATTTGTCATGTGGTGCCATCTTATAAAGCAGTGGGCATCAGAAAAGACTTTGTGTGGGCACATTTTATGATTGTAAAATATAATGTCAACATAAAAAATTACGTTGAAATTAATTACATAATTTCGACGAAACAACTTACCAAGCTAAAATAGCTACATAGCTGCCATTTTGAAAATAAGCGTCTAGTCTACTTAAAACATACACTGGGCGGTAGGCCCAGCGTATGTTTTGAGTAGACTAGACTGTTTACATTACGAGCTGCAATACTAATTGTTTGCCAAATTTGGTAGGAATCTGTCAGTTTTTTCCCGAGATATTACACAAAAACTTTATAAAGACATAAAATGGTATCTAACAAAATGGTGTAAAAAGTAGTAGACAGACAGACAGGAAAGAGATGTTTGGAAAGTAGGCTAATAATTGCCTTAACGCATATGTTTACATCACCTAACATTCGTGGGCGCTCAGTTTAATAACATTTTGCAGACTTGTTTCGTACTACGTATTACCAACATACCTATTTTCTCACTATTTTTATTCATATTAATTACAAACTAATTATTATAATTTATAAATATAACATAAACAAAATTCCTATTTACGCGAATATAAGATGCATTTAGTTATAAAACGCTTGAGATACAACTATGTCATATTTAAAGAACAAAAAATTTTTGATTCAAAACTTGTGAGTGAGTGAAGAGATTTGGGTGACTCTTAAAAGCGAGGTCATGAGAGCCGACGAGGGTGATTGAGGTGAGTACGGAGCAGCGCCGGAATGAAAAAGCGGGGGAAACGGGAGATCCCCAAGAAAACCCGCCGACCAACGGCATCGTCCGGCCCGATTCCCACATGCGAAAATCCGGTGACCCGGCCGGGGATTGAACCCGAGTCACAAAACTTGTGAAGAAACTGCAAATAGATTATAAATGTTAATTACTTATATCTTCTGTAACAACTATACCTAAGTCGACCGGGTCCGATTCCCGGTGGAGTCACTCCCGGATTTTTGCATGTAGAAATCGCATCGGGCCATTCCACTGGTCAACGGGTTTTCTCGGGGATCTCCCGTTTTCCCTTGCTCTTTCATTCCGGCACTACTCCATCCTCACCTCGCTTCACCCTCATCGGCTCACACGATCTCCATGTTAAGAGCCGCCCAAGTCTCTTCACTCTTCACTCACTGGAATAGGTAGAGACAAGCGAAATTCGCGTTATTTTTGGCGACATTTTTAACTTAAAACACATGTAGGTTTACAATACGTTTGTCATTGGACATAATTTAATTTGACACGCCCTTGGTAACGCTGCGCCAATAAATGAACACTTCACACATGTGCAGTCCAATTATGTGCAGTTCAGTCAGAAAAGGCGTGACTTCACAGCTATGCAGCAGCCAATGAAGAAACGACGACAACTCGAGTATGTATAGTGCTGTGAAGTTACGCCTGATGCCAAATAATAACGCGAAATTTGCAGGTCCCTAGGAATAGGTAATACACATAACTCGAGGTCTGCACACATTTACCGGCACTTACGACAACTTAGAAGTGAGTCACCTATATCCACTACTGCAAGAACACTGGTTCTGTTGGTGGCTGTGTTAGAACTCACCATCGTCCTATTGGTCCATACCACACCAGACCCTACCCTGTACTTTACAGCGTTCATTATTGGCCGGTCATCAACCAATGGAGAGCCGAGCTGATATTGACTGAATCAAATGTCATTTGTCGTAGAAAAGGATTTACGATCAGTCATGTCTCTTTGAATGGTTATAAAAGAAAAAAGAAATTCTATTGTTAGCAATATCATTGCTACTGCGCTGTGGTGTTCTTGTGAGGTCGTGTTAAACACTAGCCGAACATAGACTGCACATCCATGCGAGTTTTGTTCTGAACAACTAAGACATTTTCAAATTAACTTTGCTTGAACTACACTCGAGCATACACTTAAAAAAAAATCCATACATACTTATCTGTACGACAAAGAAAATCATTTCTACGAGGCTATTGTGTTTACAGCAAAAAAATGTAGCTATAAATCAAAGAGAAGTTTACGGAAACATAAGTTGGCTGCTAATGAATGATTCCTTGTTACATTTTTGTTTTATGGCAATATTAACTTTCTTTACAGCAAAGAAATAGATTTTACTGAGCTGATTTTGTTCACAGTAGAGAAATATTACTTTGTACCAAATGTAACGATTTAAATGTTTTCTGTCGTACATTTCAGTTTTCAGTACGTAACTGCTAACCCAACGCAAAAGTTGATAAACCAATAAGAATATTCTGCAGTTACAAAGCCGCAGCTGAGCAAGTTTATAGTCCTCCTGTAGATGTTTAACGTCATTCTGAAGTGCGGCATTATATTCTGGCCCATTTTACTACGTAAACTTACATGCCGATCAACAGTAGTCCAGACGCGGAAAGACAAAGTGGCCATGTGATGCACGGGTGTTATTATATGGATCAAACAAAAATCATGTTTGTGGTAAGGCTACTATGCAGTGGTTCATATTTATACTGATATTTCTTCGCAGCCACAAATTATGTTTTGCAGGAAAGACAGCGTTTTTACCGTGCAGTCTGCAAAGTGTTAACGCCTGTATAGGCTATACTTGTCGACCGACACACTCACTTCGGGTTTTAAGGTCGCGCAGGTATAGAAGAAGGGGGAATAATTTCCTCCACGTCGGTTCTTGTTCGAAGCTCGACACTCATGGGAGATGTTTATTTTACCCTGACATCCTCCCGCGTATCTGCGAGGCGAAAAAGATACAGGCGGAGGGGAAGAAATCCGTCTACGGATCTCAGACCTTTGTTCCCCCGTCTATTTGTTTTGTCGCCGGGAGCAAAATATCCCAGAACCGTTTTTCCTTTCGCTCCTTGCAAGCGTGCCGCTAAAGTTTTTTTTTTTATATCTCTGCCACACCCTCCTACTGACGTTGCTGCAGTTATTCTTTTTTTTTTTTTTTAACCTTCTTTTTCTCGAGAACAATATCGCAGAGCACTCCAGATATTTCTCAACCGCTCCCCATCGAAAAAAAAGAAGCGCTTTTGGATTTTCAGATCTGTTGCTGTGTGTGGAAATTGGAAAAAGAAAGTAAGTCGAAGATAATAGTTTGTAACGTTAGTTTCCCAAAACGAAAACAAAAACAATTGAACACTTTGTGGTCGGCACACATTTGCCGGCTTTCCATACCGCTGCAGTGACACCGTGTTCTATTGGTCCATATTGTCACTTAACGCCATTCTACTGGTCAAAATGACACCAGTCCATCCCATCATGTTGATTTCCGTAACCACACAAAAATTTGTAGTATGTTTACGGAGTTCGTTGTTTATGATGTATTGATAATTAAAATACTAACGGAATAGGAAATTGATGTAAGTATAACCGGACCAGTTTTTTTTTTTTTTAATGTGGAATGAAATATTCAAACAAGTTTTGATCGAACCACACTTGAGTATAGTCTTCAAAGTGTTAAAAATTTCGAAAACGGAAGTTTTCTAACCCCTTTTCTTTCAGGCCTTCTCGCATTATCTTATTGAGAACTTCATCTGAGGCAAGGAGTAAATAACAATACAGATGTGAATTATTCCGCGAAGTCCACCCACGCACGCGCCGCCAAAATGGCGTCGCCGCCAGCCAGCAACATTTCGCAAACGCCAAAAGGTCGGAGATAGAAATGTTATGACAGGGATTGTTATGTTGGAAAGTGCGCACAGTAAAAAAATTTCTGTAGATGGAAGAGACAGTTTTTTGTTTTGCAGAATTACACATTATGGGAATTCCAAACATCACAACATAAATCCACAGCAATTTTTTACACACAAATGTAAATATATTAGGAACGATTAAATAACTACTGGAGTATTGCAAATATGGAATAAACATTTGACAGCATCACGTCTGTAAACATTTCTACGAATTTTCGCCTGTTACGAGGGCCGCTCCATATTTTCTGGCTTACAATTACAACATAAGTTTATAAATAGTACGAGTAGCTGATGGTTACATAAAAAAAATTGCTGTTACAATGCACTGAAGGTGATTCACCTTTCACATAAAACAATAAGCTAACGATCTGTGATTTAATATATCCGTTTATATATATATATATATATATATATATATATATATATATATATATATATATATATATATATGTATGTATATATATAATTCCTTAATATATTAAAAATTACCGACATACTTCTTACGGTAACTTATAGACGGAGCTAATGATTTATCGCGGAATAATATTAGTGCAAGGTAGACTTCAATACTTTAAGCACCCAACAGCAGTTTGTCTTGCAATTGGTTGCTGTCTGCTCGAGAAGGCGTTCTCGTGTCTGACCGGGCCACTCAGAACTCGGCCACATCGGTACGGCTCCCACGTGGTTCGCATGCACACAGTTGACACGCGTCACAATATAATTCAGCCAATCAATATAGGTAAACGACCCTGCAGTTTCAGATCTAACTTGTATTGAAAACTTTTCGCGAAATTTCACTACCCCTAATTACAAACTCTAAGTGCTCTGTGTCTGATACAAGTACATTTGAAGAATATATTAAATTCAATTTTCCAACGCTTCGAGTGATTGAAATTCTTTTGAATATATGCATAAACACTGTAAATAATTCACAACTTCCTCAATACGTTTGAAAGTCTATATATAAAAATTAGTCATGAATGTTTGGAATGTCTTTTATTACAAAAAAAAAAAAAAGCCGACCTCCTGTGGCGCAGTCGGTTGGTGCACCACCGATCTGGGGGCGGGAGGCTCTGGGTTCGAATCCCGGGCAAGGCTTGGGCAAGTTAGTCTGTAAGCCATCCCTTGCTAAGCTTCCCAGCATTAAACTGGGTTACGTTAAAAAGCCCTTTACAATACAATTACAAATAAATGCGTTTTGACTAATAGTTTCATTTCGCATTATAATCTTATTTGTTGGTTTAACACTATTTTGTTGCGTTTTTATAAATACCACTGTAGTTTTCGAGCATCAAGAATGGTTTTTTCTTTATGCGATCATGAAATGTTTTCTTCGAAATGGACAGCGCATGATAGAAATATACGAACATCTGTTCTGCGCGAACCCTTGGAGGAGACGTGGCATGGCAGAGAAATTCTTTCAGCGGGATGTAAGAGGGATCCGAGTCAGTGGCTGTCTCGCCTGGATGAAGAGTTTGGCCGGGCTGAGAAGGGGTTGGGGAGGGGAGGCCTCGAGTCTGGATAGAATGGGCACGGACAGACGAGCACCCCCTCGGGCAAACCACCACACCAAAACCTTCTCCCCCCTCCCCCTTCCATGTGACATGAGTTCCCTGGGTCTCGACCCGATCCGATCGTCTCGACCAAGTCCGCTGACAAGAGAAAGATGCCCGCACCAGTTAACGGATACAAATACCCCCAGGGCCGCGACGGGCTACCCCCCCCCCCCCTTCACCAATAAGTCTTCGTTACACGAGTCACGTGACCACATCGCGACGATAACTCCCCCCCCCCCACACACACACACACACATACGCGCGCTCCAAGGAGCTTCGTCCTCTACACTGTAAAAAAAAAAAAAAATTCCTTCATTTTACGGAAAAGTGCTGGTTAAAAATGTATCCAGAAGTGTCCGTGAAATCCCCGTAAAATCACGGACACATTGATTTTCAGAAACGGACTTTCCGTTAATTTCACGGAACCTCTCCGTTAATTTCCAAGTTAGTTTTCTGTAATTTCCGTTTAAAATAAAAACAGATAACGAAAACTTAATTAATTTTCATTATGTGGGTGTTGCACCGTGTATAAAAATCATATTAAAAAGTTAAAATATGTTATACTTAAGCGAGGTTTAAACCCGAGTCAAAAAAATTTGCCAGTCCACGACTCTAACCATTCACCTACAACCCTGCTTGATAATTGCGGTACAAATGTAATATTTGTATTCAAAAGACAAAAGCAAAAATACAGTGTTGCCAAATGTTACAGACGCCTGGTGCTATTTTTTAATGTTTGAAACAATGGGTCATAGTCGCGTGGATAACATTAACTGCCGCAGAAACGATAATTTTCTTGTCATAGTGGCGAAGAAAGCTTCGTGTAGCCTCGCCATTGTTCGTCCCCGTAACTCGAAGCCAAAATGAATACGGAGACTTTCCGTATTTTGTATTTACGGACTTAAATTCCGTTTTTCGTCATTACGGATTGTCTTTCCGTATATGCACTGTACATTTTCGTAAATCTTTAACAATGTACCCCTATATCCCTCCCCCGCGTCGCGTTCACACATGCATCGTCGAGCTTTTCGGGATTGGTATGGGTATACATCCTTCTTTCCCGAGAGACCACAATCCCCTCAAATACATTCAATTTTTCAAAAGCCACCCAGATTCAGCAGAATCGTACTTTTTTTTTTAAAAAAAAAGTAAATTCAAGAGTTTATGGTTAACACAAAATGTAAGCTATAGGCTGTTCACATTAGAATGAGCACTTTTGAAAGTCCTGCTTAAGATCTACTTGTATGCACATCGTGTATGCTTCCGCCTTATGCAAAATTTAACATTGCCAAGGACCTCGTCACTTTATTCATGCGTCGGTCAAGCGCAAATGTGAAATTATTACAGAAGAAAACGTTTTGCAAATCTGCACGTTTTAACACTTAGAAGCATTAAAAAACCGAAAGCTAAAGAAATAATTATATATATATATATATACATATAATGTACCCAGTAAAGTTGGTAACGATGAATGGAAAGTAGTTCCATATCCTAACGTCGAACAAGAGGTGTATGGTAACCATTTGTGATAACTAAAATTATTATATATATTATAATATATATATATATATATATTTGCAGGTAGGGATAATGACGTTTTCCTAAGGTTGATTTCAAAAGTGCTCACTTTAGTTTGAACAGCCTTTAATAGAGAATTATATTATTATATGGGTATGATTGGAGTGTGTCCATTGCAGACCATGAGACTTAATAATATGAAAATCACACACTCGCAGAACTCAGCAAGGAAAAAAAAAAAAAAAAAACTTTAACTACACCACAGATAGATAACTAGGAAAAGCTGGTTCCTTGTCAATAGAAAACAAATATATATTATTAAAACGACAAAAAGACGGACGAACAAAACGTTATTACAAAACAGGACGGATAGCCAAAGCAAAACCAAAAGAAAAGACAGCCACGATGACAAAAATGAATACACGAGACAAGTGAACAAACAGTGCAAAAACAATATCAGTGGCGACAACTAAACAATAAAAATTAAAAACACACACACACACACACACGATGGGCGAAAAAACACAATTAAATACAAGTCAGGAAAAAAACTATTCCTTATCAGATTATGAATCTTAATAATTCAACACTAGGAAAAACACGGGGACCACAAAAACCACCATAGAAATGAATCATTAAACAAACAGGGAGGACACAAAACGGCGAAAAAAATTACAACACAATACAAGTCCTCACGACGTTTCGGAGGCCTGCAATCTATCTCCTTAGGGTGAGACACTGGACTCAGTATGAACAATGGCAGTAGACTTAGCTGTAGACTAGCAACAGAGAATTATCGCCGGAGAAAAGGATTTCGATGGATGTTTCTACAATTCTTGAGCGAACGTTGAGGAAATATGCAGAATACGAAAAATTAGCGTACATCATCTTTACGTCTGCGGTTCCAAAGCTGCAGGGATCTAATTCATGAGCCGTCGCATCTGTTTCAACACTGTATCCGTATACCATACGGTTAACAATTCTGCAATATGGCTCTGGTTTCTATAACCCCGTAAGGCCATCTGACCCACTTTATTAGATAATCTGGCAGTCAAGGCACACATCATGTAAAATTGCCCTTCCGAAAATTTTCCAGGGGTACCGGCTCCTACAATACGAGATGGGGCGTTATGTACTGATAAACATTATCCACTGTTATCGCTAGCGTTATAGATGCACGCGAAAATCTCCACCATTCTCGACACGCAGTGGGCCAGTGACAAACATTTGTCCGTTCATTAACACAATCTGGACTACGCTCGAGTTGAGTTCGAGCTCCGCCAGTTTAAAAATTTCTGCGTCCTTGAAAATAAAACTCGCCTGGGTATACAGCCATTGTTCCGGCAGTATTTTACACGATCTTGCAAGAACAATACTACCCAACAGCTATAGGTTTCCTGCAAAAAATATATATTTTTCTATGTCCTTATAAAAAGACACGATTGACTGTAAACCTTTTACACAACAAGCTACGTTTGACTGGAGCATATCAGATCTGCGACCCCAGTGGCTGATGACCAGCCAACGATGAATGTCGTAGAGCACAGTAAGCACGCCCAGTGTGGTGTGGACCAATAGAATAGTGGTAAGAGGAAACCAACAGAATAGACATTCCTGCTGTGGTGTATACAGGCGAATCACTTCTAATTTGCCTTCAATTGTAGTAAATATGTGCAGTCCTGAATTTGTTAAACTGATGTCTTTGAGGACAATTGAAATAAAACATGTACTATTTCCGAATAATGGCGCAATTGATCTCTTAAGTTGAGGAATCTATAAAAAGTGCACTCTAGTGGACGCGGCCATATTGGCTTAGTTTCCAAATTCTCACAATAGTTGATTCACTGTATCTTCGGCCTTTTCTGAAGCCCTGCTAAAGTTCTACTTCCAGAATATTCCTCCGCCTCGGGCATTCTAAGCTTAACCAAGTCTGGAAGATTTCACCGGAGGAACAGCGCACCGGATTCGTACGCACCCTGTTGTAACAGTATTTTGTATAAGAACTATTTCTTACTAGACGTTACCAACACACATGTTATCTCACTGGTATTATTCAAATTATTTATAAATGAAGAATTATAATTTATAGATAAAAAATGAATAACATTTGAATTTAACAGAAAAAACAAAACAACTTTTATGAAGACAAGTATGAATCACTTGTGTTACACGAGATATTTAGGAAACAACCAAGCTAGTCATACTTGGGAGATTTTTCAAAGGTTTGATTTAAACAAAAAGGCTTTAGAAACCGTGGATGGACCATAAGGATACCGATGCATCTCTTCACACGTCCACTGCCAAGGGATACGACACCATGATCCACCGTCGCACCCACACATCCTTTAGCTACGGAATTCGGTCGACATTTGTTTATATTATTGTTTTCACTGTTTCCGCGCGTATGGTGTGGCTGAGCGTTTGCTTTCAAGTTGTTGATTAGAATTGATGAAACTTTTTTTTTTTGTTTTGCTTTTAACATTGCATAAATTTGACTCCAACAAATTAATAGTAAAAAACATAAAATTTTGTTTAAAATACTGACCACTTGAGCAATTTCATTAGAGACGTTAATAATTTCAATAAATTAATTTGCATTCTGTATATGTAGGGATAGGAACATTTCGCGAGTTCATTTCAGGACAGATGGACGTCAAAGAACGTGTACACTGAAGTTGACTTTGCAATTGGATCACACTTTTTTAGACACGCCCTGGACGACTCTGAGCCAATTGCAGACTCGCAAGGAAACAAGTAGCTAATGCCATACTGCCCGGTGTGAAGTAACACTGACTACTCACTGGGGCAGCAGCCAATGAGCAAACATATGACGCTCGAGTGTACACAGGACTGTGGAGTCTAGCCTGACAGGTCACTGAACTCGCGAAATTTTCCTATCCCAACATAAACTGACCTATTAACAACAAATCTCGATTTCTAATTGCAGCCATCGCCAAGCAAAAATTATAAAACCTCGAACATAACTAGATTTTCGTCTGCTGTAAAGTGTTGACATTTCACCGAGATCCCATGGATAACACAAATAGAGATACAAATTCAAGATGGTAAAAAGTGAGTTAGGTACAGCTAGCAGTACGTAAGCGCTAGCTGCAGCGGAATTCGGATGATATATATATATATATATATATATATATATATATATATATATATATATATATATATATATATATATATATATATATATACACACACATCCCTTCAGTGCAGCCATTTGGACAGTGGTTGTATGAATGAAGAGACGTAGGGATACGAGAGCAATTGATGCATCCATTGTACTGGGAAACTGATATGACTACAATGAATTCAAAAAGTCACTGAAAGTTTCTGTTCGTTACGGGAATGTATGGACGTTTCCCGCCTAGCGTGTCGGAGGCTAGCTAAATCATTTCACCTAATTTCTAAAGAGTTACACTCTAGATCTGAGTCAGTGAGAATTTGACCGTTTCAATCAGTCAAAACGCATCTAACTAATACAACAGTCACTTCAGTGAATTTAACTGATGAACCAGTACAAAAAATGCCACATTTCGTTCACTGATTGATTCAGTGACATTTCCCACTGATTCGTCAGTCATTTTTCCACACTGTTTTCTCAGTGGTTTATTTTTTTGACAGATGAATCAGTGAAACATCTGAGCAACTTGCTCCGTCTCTAATTATTCTTGACTGACGTATCAGTGAAACTGCATGTACAAATGGCCATCAAGCATCGTTTAAAAATGGCCGCTAAACAACGCGTATCAAGTGAAGTAACATCGAATAAACGAATAAAACTTATACAAAATACTTTCTAAAATGTGTTTGGTCTTTCAAAACGCCATCTTATGAGGTGATATGAACACACAGCCTTTCATTCCGTTTTTACGTCTTTCATTTCTATTCCATGTAAACGCCACAGCGCTCTGTTTGAAGGTTTAAACTGCATTTGATATGGTGACGGAAGTGCACTCATATATACTGTTCGTTTTAACAATCCTAACGGTGCCAATCAAACTAAACATGAAAAGTACGAGCATACAACTTGAAACTACACGATTTCGCAGCGAACTATAAGACATATATTTTCCTCACGCTACTTTAACTTGGCGTGGTGACTCAGGTGGCAAGGCAACGGCATGGAGTCGAAGGGTGCGCGCGTTTAATCCCGGCCACCTGCGAAAATACTTTTACTTTTTTTTTTTAATTTCAGTAAATTGCACAATATAAATAGTAAATTATCGCAAATGTTTTTATTTCACGCAATTATTCGCCTATATTCAATAAAATCAGTATTTGATTCGCCACTGCAGTCGGCCGTCTCTTATTCAATCAATGAAATTGTTTCGCATAACTAATTAAATTAGTAAAATTTTTTCACTGAACCGACTAGCGATTTTCCACAGATTCTAAGTGGAGCCAGTTCCACTGATTTGAGTAGTTGGATTTCACTGCGAATCGGTGTTTTCCCACTGTTTCGAATTTAGAGTGTAGGGAAATATGAGGTAGAATGCGTATTTGAGTAGCGCATTCATTATCCATTAGCCTTGTTCCAATACTGGACTGTTTTTTTTCCCGCCAATAGCACTACAATCAACAACGTTTGTAGAATTTGATGTTAGAACCCTCTTTACGTAAGTATGTGCTGTCATATACTGTAAAAAAAAATTGTAATTATAAGTGGGAGATTCTTTGTGATTTTACAAATGTTTGTAACAGTACAAATATTTATCGCTTGTAAAACTACAAGGGCCGTGTTTGTAATATGCCTTAAGAAATGTTTGTGCTGTACTGGCCCATCTCCAAGAGCTTCAGCAAAACAGCAGACATCCAACAACGTAAAACCGTATTTAGCTGTTTCTGCAAAAACTATGGGCGATGTAAAGCGCAGCTGCACGCGAGAAGAAATGTGTTGCAAGTTCGAGTAATGGATAACCACTCAAATAATCATGATGAGACGACAATTTCAATCAAACATGACCGTATTACTAATTAATAGTAAATGTTTCCTGGCTACACAGAACTATTAAAACGGCTCTCAACATCTCGTTGTTACGAGGCTTCCAAATATCTTAAGTTAACAACATAACTATTAAAATGAAATAAATGTACCTATTCTTACTAACCAAATAACATAATTAATACTTCCTACTTACCTGTACCTACTCTTACTAACCAAATAACATAATTAATACTTCCTATTTACCTGTACCTATTCTTACTAACCAAATAACATAATTAATACTTCCTACTTACCTGTATCTATATTTTCTATCAAAATAAATGTTAAGCTCGTAGGTAAAGTTATTCTTGTGGTTAAGGGTGTCGGCTAATGATAAAAGGGGTTTAGTTTCTAGTCCCGTCCTAGTAAAGTCTAAACATTTTTTTCGTAAATTATATATATATATAAATTTTCTGTTATTCCTTTTTCACCTTTATTTTCTATAAGAAGGAAAAAAAAAAGCAATATAATGAATGTACACTTCTCAATAATGTCAATTGTAATATACAAGGTTAATCATTTGTAATATTACAAATAAATGTCTTGCGGATTTTTTAAGGAAACTGTTCGTATATTTACAAAGGTTTTTCCTTTGGAAACTGGGTCTCCAAGAAATTTTCTTGTAAAAGGACAAAAAAATTTTAAGAGTACTCTTACCCTAACGAGTAAAATGTGTAGCGAAGTTGCCAACTTTGTATAGTACCATTTCTCTGTCTGAAGAAATATACGGGAAATTTTCCACATTACATAGGGGTGAAAAATTTCCATCAGAGTTAAGAAAGTTAACTGAATATATATATATATATATATATATATATATATATATATATATATATATATATATATATATACTGTAACCAGGTTTTTATTTCATATGTGACGGTATACACGGTCAATGGTGCTCATCTCAGTAAACATAAAAACGTAAAGGTGTATTCTTTTTTTTTTTTTTTGCGAAAGTTGTAAATGTTATGTTTCTTTCGTAGAATACGCTGTATAAATAAAACGATATTGTCAATTTCACATAAGTGGGGTAAAGTCTGAGATAAAATGTGACCCAACCTACAAAATAAGTAAACAGTAAATGCTCTCGCTTATACAGTATTGTATCAGCTGATGAACTGCTGCGGGATCCGTGTTGTTAGGTTGGCTATTTTGATGACGTCTTTGGAAGAAAATAGTACCCAGAACTAAAAGTTGTAATTTAAAATCTTTGTTACACTTACAACGTTTACCGTTTAAATTATGATTTTAAAGCAATATTAAAGTTTCTTGGCTATTAGTAACAGGACTTTAAAGAATATATTTATCATTTATGACAGAGTATGTCGACACATACGAACAGTAAACGTTTCCAGCCAATGGCTAGCCATGTTTATGTTCACGGCGAAGGATGTTGTGCATGTGATTTTTTCTCATCGTGTTTATTGTACGTATATCTTATTGTTGTTGTCAGAATATTCAATCGGTAGTTAATTATTTTTTTATTTGCTTTTTCCAAACATAGTTGGTTGTAGGTACCTTTGCAGTGCGTTTTGTTGAGTGAAATGCAATATTAATCTCCACGTCTTTAAAACTGCTCGTTCCGCCATTTTCCTAACCGCCTTCCACAATAAAGTGACACGGATATAATTCACGTATATATGTTTAAGTTCGTTGGTATCAGGAAACGTGTGCAGTGTTGATTTTACTGAATGAGTTCGCAACTAAATTATTTAATGCTAGTGATGAACAAACGTGATTCAAGTGAAGTTAACTCGCAAGGATTGCCAATGGAAAAACACGCGTTCAAGAGGTTGCAAATATCACAAACAGTAAGTTTGCGTGTTTTGTAAACGTATTTGTAAAACGTTAATATAATTATTGAAATTCACTTGGACTGAAAAGAGCCGCACGTTCCACACTTTCGTAGTCAGTGAATAATATTTTTGTTCGTCTACATCGTAAATTCGAGTGTAAGGTTATCTTCGGTCAAAGTGTGTGCGTGCGTGTATTGCTGCATCTGTACGAATACGAACAGCGACGCATGTATCGCGTTTTGTGTTTACATTAAAGTTATAATTTTCTAAGTTAAAAAATTTAAATGCTATTTCCATACGAGTAAAATTTTACACTGCTCCATAAAAAACATTCGCAACTCAAAATGCCACACTCTGATAAGAACATCAAAATAATCCCGTCTCATGAAAGACGTTAATGTAAAGCCCCCCCCCCCCTTTCTCCTTCTCCGTTTTCCCTTGAAATAAAATAAACAGAACCCCAACGAATTTAACTCTGCAATTAAAAAATAAAACAGGCTGGAATGTCAACTTAGTTATAATATCCTACATTAATTACTGGACGGAAGTTAGCTAACGTCAGCCTTTCATTGCCTGCCATGACATGGAACACGAGGAAGAAGGAAAATGCAAGTGTGCATTGGACTTAAAACATCTGTTTACAAGTAACTTTCTCTTCGGCGACAAAACAGCTGCGGTGGAAGGATACACTGTGGCCGTGCTACTTTTCTAGAACTGTCAAACATTCACTCCACTTACATGAAATGGACAATACAACGAAACGACTTCAAGGCCAGTTTCCTCTTCTATTTGCAGAATTATATACACACGAGTGTTACCTGAGCTCGAGCGTAATAGAAAATGTACAGTGGTTTTCAGACGCCCGGTGTGGTAAGCGGAAGGGATTTTGCGAGCTTATATCCTACTTTCCCGGATAGGTGCTGAATAAATAGTTTCCGACCGCACGCAGCTCTGGTTTCCTGACTTATGTCTCTAGAACATTCTCCTGACGCAATTGTATTTTAACCACTACAGTCTTTTGTCGCTAGAGTCTAATGGTTAGTTCCCGGTGCAAAATTTGCTGTGGCAATGGGGGTATTTCGATTGTCCAAGGGCTTACCTTCAGCGAAAATACATCGACAGTTATTGCGTGAAACTGAAACAAGAAAACAGACAAACGTAAAGAACCTATGTAGGAAGCGTATTTCTTAATGAAACTTACAAACGTAGATCTTTGAATAATTTGTTTGTTAGGATATATGTTGCATGCTTTAAGTGCTGGTAGACTGCCATAGGTAGTCATAAACCGGCCATGATAAATTGAGAAAAAAGGGAAATGTTCTTGAAATCTAGAATAGGGGGTTACTCTCCGAAACAACGCAAAAGAAAGAATTCCATTGCGTGGGGAAAAAGTTGGGAGAGCGAGCAAACTTCCGCTGGTTGGTGGGAAAGAGGAACGTTGGCGGACAGGTCGAACGATCAGAAAAAGGAGGGAGGGGAGGAGACATTTTCGGTCGTTACGTGATAAATGCTGCTTTGTCTGATCTCCAGCGCGCCGTGCGGCCCGAGAAGGCGATACTGTGTCCAGCGGCACTAAATTCCGAACTCTCCCGTTGAAGTCTTCACCCTCTGCGCTGAACATGCGGCGGAGGTGGACACGAGGGGTCCTCCCCAGCTAACAATCACCGTAGGGGATGTTCGGAAAGGGTTGAGGGGAGAGGCGTTTACATTTCAGTCCGCGGGGTGAAAGAGGGGAATTTAAAAAAAAAAAAAAAGAATTTCTGAGGTGTGGGGGTGCGTCCGAGCGTCGACAACAACAATGTGTGCAACGCGTGAAAAAAAAAAAAAAAAAAAAAAAAAAAAAAAACTCTACGCGGTCGCGATAAAAAACAAACTTTTACTTGCATGGCTTTATTTAGCGAATACCTCAATGCCTCCACGAGTGCAAGAATAAATAAATAAATAAATATATATATATATATATACTTTTGTGAAACTGTCACTCGCTTTTACAACTAATAAAAAAGACTATTTCCGCAAACATAACCCCGGCGGAATCAAATTTGACACTTCGTAACTGTATTTACCACCCATTAATGCATTTGTTCCTTTGTCATTGATGGTTTTTCATAGAAACAGAAAGGAGAATACAGAACGTATGCATACACGTGATACATACGTCACTTCACCTTTTAACAGGATATCACGATGGAATGTGTAACGTTATATATATGTTTATATATGTATGGAACGTGTTTATAATATACCTTACTCGTACACCTATTGACATAAAAAATTTTGCGCCAAGAAAAACAGGTTCAAACAAAATTTTCATTTATATCATGGTAAAGACAATGTTTCAAGATAGAAGCAGGTCCTGACCTCCCTAATATTATCTCCTAGAAGTAATTCCTAATGTGGTGTACTGAGTGCTCTAATACACCTCTTATAACTGCTCTTATTGGGATCTTGCAGACTTAATAGGCCTATCCGCCTCCGCGCTTATATACTTATCAATAATCCAGCCGTCCCGAAACTCGGAAGCTCAAACATCATACTTAGTCTAAAAGGAAGTCCGTTTAGTCTGTTTGTTACATACTAACACTGAATGTTTCTTTCATGGCTACTGCCACACCTCCGTCATCTACTTCACGCTTTTGCCTCTATCTCTCCTTATTCATATTTGGCGAGTTCTCTGCCAGCCATTAGTTTTAAAGTAAAAACTGGCAATTGTTTGTCACTGGAAAAATAATACGAATGCACGCGGAAGTCATAAATACGAATTTAACACCTTCAACACGTTGGCAGTATACGAGACGGCAACGATATTACAAAATTGTTTCTTTTTGTATTCTCGTACAACTATATTTTGTACTTTATTCTATAATTTGTATTCAATGAGCTTACCATCAAAATATGCCCTTCAAGAAAACGTCCTGCAGCACCGAGAACATAATTTGCTCCCAAAATACGAGACGCATTGCAAACTGTTAAACTCTATCCAATGGTATTGCCAGGGTCATAGGTACAGGCGAATATCGCCACATTCTCGACACACAGTGAAGCAGTGACACCTATTTGTCCGTTCATTAGTTCTATGTGGTTAAGCGAAATGGAGACATGGCGGCTCCGAGTTCCAGCAGCCAATACAATTCTCCATTCTTCTCATGCATGCATGCGGACCTTTCGGATCTGGCACGCTGGGAACGACGATGCTGCCACGTGGCTTTATGTAGTGAATAAAGAGTTAAACATAGAAAATTTCATCTCATTCACCATGCAGACAATTGTAACATCTAACTTGGCTATTAGTTGCTATCTCTGCGATGTCGAAAATAGAAACTAGAATTTCAGATATCTGAACAGAATGGAATGAATTATGAATGTGACATCACACTTAATATAGCTAAAAATCCAATCACCACAAATCAGGCCATAATTTTTTTTTAGGAAGAAGGATTCATCATTACTCCAATAGGTGATACCGAGAATATCCTTGACTACACTGTACTGAGTTTTTAAAATGTTTCTCCTTACTGAGGCAAAAGCAAAGAATCTTCTGAGAGCAAAGCCTAGCACCGCTAGAGTGGGCTTGAAGGATGCAATAAAATGAAATTAATGTTCAGGAGTTGTCAAGCTGATGCACTGCACAAAGAAGCTGTGACGAGGCATTGTTTTATTTGCAGTGCTACTGTGTGTACTTAGCTAGATCAGTCTCGCCGTATACTAGCGAAGAATTTACCTTAATTTCAAATACGAGTCAGTCATTATGCTTAGGGACACGGAAATTTCACAGATTCATTTGAGGACGAGTTAGAGTTCAAACGGACGCAAATTTGGCATTCCTTTTTCAATTGGATCGACCTTTGTAAGCCACGCCCTGTAAGAATTTGGTCCAATATGGAACCTGTAAGAAAAACAAGGAACGAATCCGGTGGTATCTGGTCTGGGGTTAAACTGAAGCGACATCCAATGAGCAACTAACAAGGGTTCGATTACCCTAAGGACAGTGGTGTCTAGATTCTTAACAAATTAGTCCACAACATTTCCGGGTATCGCTGATGAGTGAGTGAAGAGACTTTGGCGGCTTTTAACGGCGAGGTCTTGAGAGCCAACGCGGGTGAAGTGAGGCGAGTATGGAGCAGTGCCGGAATGAAAAGCGAGGGGAAAGGGATATCCTTGAGGAAACCTGCCCCGACCAGCGACATCGCCATGCACGATTCCCACTTGCGAAAATCCGGGAGCAATCCCGCCAGGTATCAAACCCGGTTCGCCTAGGCGGAAAACTAGTGGTCTAACCACTAACCCACCGCGACCCCATGCTGTCTCTAATGATACCACACGACTGAGCTGGGCCGGTAACAAAATTTTGACTTTCAGGTAGTACGTTTAACCCAGGTTGGGGAAAATGTTTGAAAAAATATGAACAGTTTTAAACTTTTATCAAATGTAATATTAACTCCTTGGTGGGAGTTATGGTTTCAGCTATTTCGTAGGGTATTTTTATTTCATCTTTTTGGATAACACTTACATTAATATGGGTGGTAGATGTTTTTTTAGTTCCGTCTTTACTTTACAACCTTTTCCCCTTGAATTTGCCGCCCGCTTCCGATTTCTCATCTTCAGAAAATTTTTATGACGTTCACTTTATTTGGCACTCGGAAAGTGAATAGGGATGAGATCGGGTGGCAGACTTCGAGTTATTGGAATATCGATATCCCCTGCGGTTGGGGTTGGAGTGTGTTGTCGTGAGGAGGGGGTTAAGGGGAGTGTACCGTAGGAAGCTGGAATTGGCTCGTAGTGTGAAGAGGGGTTGTAAGACGGCAGTGGGTGGGTCAAGAGTATGAATAATAACACCCTTAGATCGCACTTAAAGTCAGACCAGGGCAGCCAAGCGCGCTCTACGACGCCCGCTGAGTTATTATTCGCTGTTCTGCGCTCGTCGGGAAATACTTACCGAAGGGACGGAACGTAACCATATCGTTTCGTCGCTAAGGGACACTTGCTCCTTATCGCTTAGTATTCGCACGTGTATTTTCCTACTTTTGTGGAGTTCAAAGACGATAGAAGCGATTCTCAAGGTGAGATCTTATTCAAGGGATATACTGCAAGGCCTGCACTTGCAAGGGACTTCTAATACACTCGTTAAAAGAGATTCATTGCCATTTGCTATGCAAAAACTCGTAAACGCCTAAGTAAAAAAATCGATAATAAATTATACGTGCAATGGTTTCAACGCTAACTAAAGAAGTTCTTTCCAATTTGAAGGGCATTGTAAATCGCCAATTGGCTGCTTTATTACAACCGCTGTAAATACTGCAAATAAATTGTTTAAACCTTTCTACACAGTAATGGAAGAATGAATCTATACATAGGTACCTGCAAAATTCGTGTTATTATTTGGCATCAAGCTAAGTTTCTGAGTACTGTATATGCTCGAGCCAGCGCCGTTTTCTCCATAGGCTGTTGCCGATATGGCAAATCACACCCTTTCTGAGTGAACTGTACGTGATTGGGGCACACGATTGTGAAGTGCTCATTTATTGGGGTAGATTTTCCGGGGGCAAGTCACATAAAGTGCGGTCCAATGAGGAGCGCATTGCTAATGTAAAAATGTTTTAAATCTAAATTATCCTCAAATAATAACGCGGAATATACATACTTAGCAGAGAAATACATAATATCACACACAAGACTGCAAATATTGGAGTAGGGGAATTTGGGCAGCTCTTAACATCGGGGTTTTGGGAGCCGAGGAGTATGAAGTGAAATGAGCGTGGAGCAGCAATGGAAAATAAAAGAAGAGGGAGGGAAGGGAGATCACTGAGAAAACCCGGTGACCAGCGGGAATCGTCCGGCACGATTCCCACTTAAGAAAATCCGGGCGCAACCCCACCGGGAATCGAACCCTGTTCGCCGAGGTGGGAGGCGAGTAGTCTAACCACTAAACCACCGCGGTTGGCAGAATACAAATTTGACACTTTTCTGAGCTATGATTATCAGTGATTGGTGTAAAAATAACCTTAAACATTTTCATCTAAGTATAAAGGAGTAGTGGAACTAAAATCTCAAAAGGAAAGAACAGTCATAAATACTATATTTTAAATTTCTACTAGCACAAATCGTCTTGGGTGGTGAATTTCTATGACATTATTTGTGATTACCAGGAAACTGCAAAATTACCGTTATTACTTGGGGACTCGTTAAACTTTAAACACGCGTACCTTTGCAATACGTCTGTCATTGGACCATACTGTATCTGACACACCCTGGATAACGCTGCGCCTATCATTGAACTCTTCACAATTGAGGGGTTTATGGCAAAAACAAAACAAGTCCAAAAATAAAAAAAAAACTGGCTTACTACATAACATTGTAGCTACAACGGTTACCATTCAACAAGCTAGTTGACATTCCCCAAAAACGCAACAAGTCACTTAGAATAAGGCAATGAAATATATGCAATTCTATAAACACAGAATAAGTCCTTGCGTATTCTACAAGAACCAAACAAGTCCCAGCTCATTCTACAAACACAGAACAAGTCCATTTAATTCTGCAAAAAACGGAAGACGTTCTAGCTTCATTAAGAGCGGGACTTGTTCATTTTCGTGTTAAACGTTTGGCAATGCTGCAGCAAATATTGCATGAATGTTCGTCAGTAGAAAATATTACAGTCTCTATGGAGTTGTAATGGATATTAAAGAGATGCACCTATTGTTATCTGGTTATCTTTGTGTTTAGACTGTTGATGTCTGTCGACCGTTTCGTAAGTGCATTTTGAGTAATGAACAAGCAAAATGGACTCTGAGGAAAATAGTAACTGGCCTAAGAGGAAAGAAAGGAAAGGAAGAAAGGAGCACATTGTTAAGAAGCTGGAAGTTGCAGGCAAGGAGCACACAAACAATGGAGGTAAACATGTTGATCCAAGGACAACCGGTTAGTTAATGAATATGGCAGTACAATGTACAACTAAAAAAATTAACGAAATTATCCACAAGGAAAAAACCCAAGATACAAATAAATACATTTCGATTAAAAAAAACATGATAGGCCTATGTAACTGGTTACAAATGCAGTTGTGAGTTTACATCGTTAAGTCAGAAAAGTAGTGCATTTATTTATAAACGTCTCAGTTAACCTATTTGTACTCTGGTTTTCACTATTGTAAATGATAGGTGATTGTAACGGCTTTATTGATTAAAATCTGTAACAAAGAGAAAACAACTAAATATATTTGTTCGTTTTTTGTGTGTTGCAGATGTAGCAGGTTTCATTGCTTTGATAAAATAAAAGAAGAGGAAAAACTACGCCTGCTATCAGAGTTTAATGGCTTGGAAAGCAAAAAATGAACAGGATTCCTAACTTTCTGGTCTGATATCGGTCACACACATCGCACGACGACGTCCACGGAATCCAGACGACCAGAAACTAAAGGATCATTCACCAGCGTTCGTGTACAAGTTCCGTATTAACGGTAAAGACTGTCCAGTTTGTCGTCAGGCTTTTATTAGATTACATGGCATAACCAAAGGTAGGGTGTACAATATTCAGCAGAGTTTGCTAACATGTGGGAAATCGCCGAAGGATCAAAGAGTCAAGCATGACAATAGACACAAGAAGTATCCCAGTGCTATTCATGACACAATAGTGCAACACATAGAGTCATTACATGCACGTTCATCACATTATTCTTTGAGGGACAGCCCAGATCAGAAATACCTTCCAGAAAGCCTTACTATATCAAAAATGCATGAGATGTTCCTGAATAAGTATCACGTCAATGTTCTTTACAAAGTATACTGGAGTATATTTACACAAGAGTTCAACATGAAGTTTGGATTTTCACGATCGGACACATGTTCTATTTGTGATACACTTGCTATAAAGATAAATAATGCGGAGTGTTCTACTGAAGAGAGGAGAAAGCTTGAAACAGAAAAAAAAAAAAAAAAAGTTCATATACTAAAAGCAGAAGCATTTAGAAAAAATAAATATATATTTCGTAGATCAGCTCAGGCTGGTAATATTGCGTGCTTAAGTTTTGATTACATGCAGAACTTAACATTGCCTCATTTGAAAACAAATGCAGGTTTTTATAGCTGACAACTGTGGCACAATGCGTTTGGTGTTCATGACTTAGGGAGAGACAGTGTTACAATGTTCACATATCATGAAGGAGATGGAAGGTAGGGCAGTAGGAAGGTGACATCGATGTTGTTGAGCTACATCAACAACAATAACGAACCTTCGGATAACCTTGTTTTAATAAGTGATAGTTGCTGTGGACAACACAAGAACCAAACTATAGTACATTTTCTTTTCACAATTGTTCACTGTTTCCATGTATTTGAAACTGTTACGTATTTATTTCCTGTGAGAGGCCATAGTTATCTGCCTAATGACCAGGACTTCTCACTTATTGACAAAAAGAAACGAAACATTGGATCTGTCGAACTACCAGAAGAGTGGGACAGTATCATTCAAGAAGAAAGGAAGAAACTCTCTCCATTTAGCGTCGTAAACATGGACTACCGTGATTTTGTCAACACGAAGGCTGCTACGGATGATTATTTTTTTGAAATCACCAAAACCTCCCTTGAAAATAAAGTCAGCACGTATGTTGTACATCACAGAAAAATAATTTTATGTCAGAGTGCGAGACACATATCATTGCCCATGGAAGCCTTGCGCAGTTCTGAAGAAAACTATGCCAACTATATTAGATTTACAACTACTGTATGCAACACATCCCCCAATTGCACCAGTGAAGAAGAAAGATCTTCAACAGCTGATGCCATTTGTGAAACCAGAAAATAGGAGGTTCTATGAAGATTTGATCTCTGCGGTAACCAAAGAAGTTAACCGGGAGCAACCGAATGCTGCTATGGAAGTTTCGAGTGGTGATTACAGTAGTTGTAGTAGTGTAGAATATGTAAACTTCTTAGCTTTAATCTGTTAAATACACGGCACCATTAAACTTCGTGTTAAATGACATTAATCTGCAGCAGCTTTCATTATTCTTTATTCATTAATACTACATACCCTACAGTTTTCCAACATAAACAGAACAAGTCCATTACATAATAATTCATAATGCGAGTTTGAATATAAAGTTAATATATTGCTCTGAAGCCACAACGAGATAACAGTTTTATATGTCTATTAAATTTGTCAAAAAAAATATTTGGTTTTGATAATAATAAAGCCAGAAGGTTTTTTTTTTTTTAACTTTATTAATAATGTTGTTTGTGTAACATGTTTTGTTTTTGCCAGAAACCCCTCAATTGTGTGCCCCAATCACGTGCAGTTCTGTTAGAAAGGGCGTGGCTTGACACCTGTGCAGTAGCCAATGGTAAAACGACACCAGCTCCGGTACGTACAGTGCTGTGAAGTTCAGCCTGATGCCAAATGATAACGCGAATCTTACATGTCTCTAGTGATTCCGCAAGTCTGCAGACGTTAGTGGGACATAAATATGTCTTCACCCGTTCATTTACAGTGTCCAAGATTGTGTACTCTATGCAGATGGATAAAACTTCTGACCGGTACTGTACCCATCATGGCGTAAGTGCTTATTCTTTCCCATGGATCATATAGCGTGCAGATTTTTTTTCACTGGCTGTAAGAAAAAAACTGTTTAAATCGAGTACGACGCAGATCAAAAAATTATGTGATTGCGACACTTGGACTAATAAATTAATGTATCACCGAACTGGCTATAAACTGCTATACATCACTGCAAATAAGTTATTTTACGAAAATATTTTGCTCAAATATAAACGAAAATGTGGTAGCTACAAATGAACATGGTAAGTTGCTTTTTAATCACGTATTTATTATGCTGCTCTTTATACAAGTCCTTCAACATTTGGTCTAAATTAAAGAAAGAATATACGATGAACATACACATGAAAAAATTGTATACGTTTGTTCACACTATACGAGAATTATTTTTCTGCATTTGCTCATTCAATATATCCAATAAAACTGCGATAACATTACATACCATGACTTTCATTAACTCTTTGTAGACTATACTAGAGTGTAGCTCGAGCAAAGCTAACTTGAAAATGTCTTTGCTGTTCAGAACAAAACTCGCACGGATGTGCTGCCTTTATTCGGCTAGTGTTTAACACGACCTCACAAGAACACGACAGCGCAGTAACAATGGTGGTGCTAACGATAGTTTGTCTTTTTTTTAATAGCCCCTCAAAGAGACATGATTGATTGTAAATCATTTTATACGATAAAAAACAATTTTATTGGGTCAATATCAGCTCAGCTCTCCATTGATTGATGACCGGCCAATAATGAACGCTGTAACGTACAGGGTTGTGTCCGGTGTGGTGTGGACCAATAGGACGATGGTGAGTTCTAACACAGACACCAACAGAACCGGTGTTCTTGTAGTAGTGGATATAGGTGACTCACTTCTAATATGTCTTAAGTGCCAGTCAATGTGTGCAGACCTCAATGTGTTAATATTGTATTTTACTGTCTTAGTACAAAAGCTTAACTAGTGTTTCATTATTTTTTTTTTTTTAATTCGAAGCTGACACTTTTCTCTAAATGTTCACGGGGTAGAAGTGGAAGCTTTCAAAACATTTTCTAATACTGTAACCTATAACTAGGGATAGGAAAAATTCGCGACTTAATTTCAGGACAAGATAGTTTTCTAAAGGGGGGGGGGGGGGGGGGTACACTGAAGTCCCTTTTGCAATTGGGTCAGAGTTTATTAGACACGCCCTGGACGACTCCGCGCCAATAGCTGACTTGCAAGGTAACAAAAAGCGAATCCTGTACTGTCACATGTGGGGTTACACTTGGGCAACAGCCAATGAACAAACATCTGTGGGTCGACTACACAGAGGATTGTGGAGTCTAGCATACAGGTCATTGAACTCGCGAAATTTTCCTATTCCTACGTATAACATCGCAGAAGAATCGTACGCCGAAGGTTCTTTATCTTTTTAAAAACAAATATTTGACACGACTGTAGAGTAAATACAGCACTATATAAGTTTGCCAATTAAAAATCTTTTTGATTAGTTGGCAAACTGTATGCTTTGCCTTTCTACCAAGGGCTCGGTGTAAAAAAAAAAAAAAAAATTCATAACGCTCAAAGAAACGAAATCAACAATCTTTTGATGTATCAGTGACGTAAAGGTATTTGCTTTCATTTATTAAAAGTGGTTAAGTAACTCATTTTGCTGCGAAATGCAAGATGCAAATGTGGTTACCATTTAAATCGTTACCTCCTGCAATAAAAAAAAGCGTTTCAGCTTTAATTAGCATACAAAACGGTTTCCGTCCACACGGCACTACAAAGTAATCCACCTTGGATTAAAGCATTGCCGAAATGGGGTTGTAACCTAAATTCCACTTACAGAGGCAATTACACATTCAGGATTACACGTCACAAAGATTACAAGACAAGCCTGGCCAGATAATTAAGACTTTTACAAAATACGTACCCAGTACAGTCTCTGTGAAGTAATAAGTATGCTAATTCTGATATTATCCTAAGTACTGCTAGGAGGCAAATAAGCCTCTTGCAGTTAGTTACATCTGCACATTCAACCTGGACTAGAGCAAATAATTTAAATAGCTCGGTTTTGTGGGAATTTTTTTCCATCACTTGTAACACTCCTGAGACAGTTGCCCAGGCTGCCAGACAAAATGCATGGTTTCTCAAACAGTCTTCGATAGTAAAATATATTTTAGGTGATGGTAAATCTGGTTATTTAAGTGAGCAATTTTCCCATTTCGAAATCATCCAGTATTACATGTCTGATAATAGGCCTGTCAGCATTGTCGTAATACAAATCTATATCACTACGTTTACAGTCCATTCACGGTATATTTTCATTCGTTTGGAAACAAGCCTTTGAAAAAATCTACCAGGTGTATTACATTTGCTTCTTTTTCGTTGGTCTGGATTCTCGTTGATTTTAATATTTATTTTTGTTCGAGGCCAACCTTCAGTCGAAATAACCTGACATACACCAATTATCACACTGTAAAAAAAATGTATGTTAAACTTCCTAAACTGATATGGAAGTTTTAACCGACACACTGCATGGAAACAATACTACATTTCAAGCTCCTTATATAGGAAAGTTAAGCGTCGCTACTATACGAAGCTGAAACTTCCCTACGCATTTGACTGTTTCCTGAGAATATGTAGGAATACGACAATGCATGTATAGGGAAAACATCACCATTTCCGGTTTCTCACTAAGCATATACATTAGTTGGTAAATTTCTGAATAATTTCTTAAGAGTGCAGACGTTAAATACTTTATTTACAGTTCCCCCCCCCCCCCCCCCATGTTTTAGTGCGAAATGCAGTATATAGAGAATAACACAAATATTTTTATAATATGCAAAATATTCACCATAGTAACAATCACCACTAAACACATCGTCAAAAAGTTGACATAAATAAGTTAACAGTTCTAAATTGCGAACAGTTTTACGTTACGCGTTTTGAAATATCACAGCATATTTTCTTAAGTTGAGCAATACAAACTAAGTATTTGGCAGCTTTATTACAGAAGTCATAGCCTATGGAATGTTTTTATTTACACAGACACCGTGATTCATAATTCCCTGTGGAGTTTCGCAGGTTTATAAAAAAAAACTATTAGATAAACAGCAAAAATATGCATATCAGTACATTCAGAATCTCTCCAAGTTTTTATTTGTAATCGGTGGGGTTACATCAAAGTCATGTGTTCTTGCCGGGGCCCCGGTGGCTGAGCGGTTAGCCTGCTCGCCTCCCACTAAGGCGAACCGGGTTCAATCCCCGGTCAGGTAACTCCCGGATTTTCGAATGCGGGAATTGTGCCGAACGATGCCGCTGGTCGGCGGGGTTTTCTTGGGGATCTCCCGTTTCTCCCGCCCTTTCTTTCCGGCGCTGTTCCATAGTCACCTCAATCGCCCTCGTCAGCTCTCAAGACATCGCTGTTAAGAGCCGCTCAAATATCTTTACTCACCCCTGCGTTCGTGCTCGCTCTGCCGAACGACTTGGCACAACTGCAGGAACGGATCGACCATGACGTGTTGGGAAGAGTGAGGCAGGAACGTGACTACAGGATTGTTTTCTCTAACTTCACTAGGGGTGCACACGCCGAGCATCTGTAGGCCGCATAAAAATCTTGGAGAGATTCTAAACGTACTAACATGCATATTTTTTGCTGTACACATAATCGTTTCTTACAAGAAATTTCTGAAACACACCGGAGGAACCTGTGAATCATGGTGCAGAGATATTATTAGTAATCGGTTGTAGCAGTTGTCACGAATTTCCTGGTTTTCAACTCTAAAATACGCCTATCTACCCGAATTGGGAAACATTTTACTGTTCCACGTACCTGCGGGCTGTGGGAGCGGCCCGGTTGACGGCAAGCGTGCGGCAGCTGCCGGCCAGCGGCGACGTCCTTGGGCGGCGAGTCACGAGAAACAGCGATACCACCCCACGCACTTTTTCTCACACAGTGGGCGGCTGGCTGGCCCCGCCGCCTAAGCGCGGCAGGCAGGCTTCGGTGGCGCGTGCTGCGGCCACTCTCTGTACTATCACAAGCGATGTCATACTGCCGATCAGCCGGTGATTGCAATCTCCGCATGTCCTGTGTGCGCGCGAGCAGATTGTGCGTCACGTCCAGCACGACTTCAGCATCCCATACGAAATTTCCTATGTGCTGCCTTGTTTGCACAAAGTTTTCTGATTCGTCAGTGAATTCAAGCTACCCCTATTACAAACATTCCTGCCCACTTTCTTAATTGGACACATAATTACTGATTGGTTGAACAGTGATACTACCCCGATAGGGGGTATTGCTCGCTTTGCTGTTTAAATAAGGTCCTCACTTGTAGCAGCAACAACCTCTAGATAAATGAGATTTTGTAATGAAATCGAACTTGGTAAGCCAGTATGGCGAAAACTAGGCAATCACATTTTGTGATTTTAAATAGAAGCTGTAAGCATCATGTCGGCCAGAAACTTTAAAATTTTGTTCGTCTTTTGAGTTTGCTAGGCCACTATCTAAAAAAAAAAAAATCGATCATAAAATTTTTTAGAAAAACACATAGTTTCTTTATGAAGTATTATGAAAGATCAACTTACTTGAAATGTTATAAAGTTTTCGAAATATATAATGCTAAGGTGCAAATTTTCAGGCTAGGCATTATAATACTCTTTGTAAATGCAAACATGCATGAATAATTTTAATGTCACCTTTTAAAATTTTGGTTAGCCACTTGACCTATGGTTTAGCCACGCCCAAGTTTTGGAGTAATTAATTGATAGATTTTGAGACCTCATGTAGAGGTAAAAGAATAGTCTACAAATATATTTTTATCATTTTGGGCAATGGCCTCGAAATGTTTGGATGGTCATGATAGCTTTATATTTGGGCAAAAGTGCCTTGTAAAACCCAATCTCTGCTCAAAGAATTAAAGTGTAATGGAAGTTGGGAAATATTGCCATTTAGAATATGGCAGAATTACTCTCATTCCAGTATAAAAGTTTTTGCCAAAATATTCATGTTAACACACATTTATTATGTTTTTTGTAACTGTCAGAATGTCAGTAGAATCTCTGTGTGCAATATTGTTCCCCTTTTGTAAAATCCTCGTTTTCGATCTGGGGAGTTTGTAGGCCAAATATTAAAAATATTAATAAGCTAGTGTAATTTGCATATTGTGATAGCATTTTATGTCTAGCGATGGAAGATATTGTATTTTACATATTTCGCAGTCCTTTTAAACATATATTCATTTTATATGTTGGTATGTAACCAAACAAATTCCATATTACTTAAAACATTATTGCTCATGTTTGGGGCTATTATATTGATCGATTCGAATGGGAAAGAACAGAACATAATAAAAGTAACTTTACAGTATTTCATGGATTTTCTGTGTTTTTATTTAAGTTATGATTTAAAATTTTTCTCTGATTGTGAAGTTCCTCTGCTCAATGAGGGTTTTATTTGTGTGTTAAAGGGTTTTTTTAATTGCGGACGTGTTTCAGTCCACTTTGCCACGCCTTTGTGGGAGCAAGGATGCAGCATGGTAATACAAGTATAACTTGACCAATGCTTCAGAAAAGCGTTAACTTTAGTAAGCGGATTATACAATGTATTTGTTATGATATCATTATATCACAGAGAAGTTGGGGAACCAAAGGTGAAATCACCTCTTATACTGAAGACTGTAGTCGTACACTCCAGCAAATTGGCGTCACCTGAAGTGAAAGAGAGAAAACAGTTCGCCCAGTAGCGCCTAACAACCCAGACTGTAAGGGAACCTTTCTCAGCATACAGCGGTCAATCAGGCAGCAGCAAACCCGTTTCCAGAACACTCCCAGCCAATCACAGGACGAGTACGGCTACATCTGATGAACCACCACTTTATTTCGCCTCGGTGTATTTATCTACTCTGTGGTTGTGTATACTATGCGCGGTCGCTTCGCCTTCGTGCTCTTCCGTCTCTCCGGGGACTGGAGCCTTGTGGTTTCTCCCCCTCCCTTCGCGGCACCAAAGTCGATGGTGCCTGGAGTAGGGGAGGGGGAGACAAAACACGGGCAGCTTATCGCCTCAGGCTGATGTCACTTCATGCGTGTGGGAATATTCAATGATTTGTATAATGTTGCGCGAATTTTCTTGTCACCACATTTATCGACCCGCCCCAAGGGTTCGAAGAACGTTCTGGGCCAGGGCACCTCAGCTATATAATCCACGATGTGCCTCTCTTAGTCAGCAGTCTTGAAAGGCCTTCAGTACTGGGTATCTGTGACGTGGGTAAGTTAAGAGATGACAGGTGACTGCACTGTAACTGGCGCGTGCTCTGTAAAAATATCGCCAAAGCAGATCTATTAGACGATAATAAACCGGCTCTGGTTTTGTGAGTGACTGATATTTTATTGGTGTAAATGTATGGTAATGGACATTTTTATCTCATATTTAGTGATGAATAAGAGTCTGGAGGTTAGAATAAATACAGTGATAAGGACTTCAATATTATAAAGTAGCATAAAAATAGTGATCATGGATAAAAATAAGGGATATGGTAGCTGAGCGGTTAGCACACTAACCTCCCACCAAGGCGAACTGGGTTCATTCCCCGACCGGATCACCGGATTTTCGCAAGTGGGAATAGTGCCGGACGATGCCATTGGTCGGTGGGTTTTTTCGGGGCTCTCCCACTTCTCTCGCCCCTGCATTCCGGTGCAGCTCCATATTCACTTCAATCACCCTCATCAGCTCTCAAGACCTCGCTGTTAAGAGCCGCCCAAATCTCTTCACTCATTCACGGATAAAAATAGTAAATCTTCTATAATCCATTCGCAGTTACTTGTACCTGCTAAAGTTCTACTTCCAGAATATTCCTCCCACTCGTGCAAACTAAGCTTAACTAAGGCTGGAAAATTACACCAAAGTACAACACACCGAATTCGTGTGCACTCAGAGTAACAGTATTTTGCATGGGTACTATTTCTTACTAGGTGCTACCAATACACATGTTTTCTCATTGTCTGGAATTGCTTCGTCCCTTCGTAACCGAAAAATTATTTTGTGCACTTCTTCATCGGCTGGATTAATGAAAATTATAGAATTGACTAATTACGACCTCTCGTTGCCCACAATAATTATTATAATGGCGAAGCTTACCTATTATATTAAAACTAGACTTGTTAAATTTGTACCTAGGTAATGGTAATCTACTAGAAGTTTCAAAATTGTATATATTTTTGTAAGTGAGAAGTTTTAATGGAATCGAACTATACAAAGTTAAAATAACTGCTTTTTATTTCGAAAATTCCAATTGTACTTGCAAGTTATTACCTCATGAAACAAAATTGCTAGGTTTTCTACAAATTACAAATGAATCCTCTTGTAACCTGTAGAAGCACAAGTTTATGAAGTAAGTGTCTTGAATCCCCACAGTATGTATTCTTTCTGCGTTAAATGTATGACGTAAAATTCAACATTCTGAGCGTGCATTAGGGAAACTCGGATTAGTTTGATAGATATGCAAATATTTCCTTTGAACTATGTTTTTTATAACTCAGGCTTTGCACGGGTGATATAAAGATACAGCAGAGAGCATAAAAAAACAATGCTATGGTTTAGTATAGTCACATTTCCTCAAAACTGCTTTGCCTGCAGGTGGTACTTACCTCTACATATAGGCGGTTCACAGTTAAGTGAACACTTTCGAAGCCCTAGTTACATTCTCCTTTAAAGCATTTCTATCCTTTTACAACATTTTAAATAAATATTGCAATGTTATAGTAATAAACGCAGTGTGTATATTCCATCGCATACGGACGTTAACATCTGAGACTAAAATAAAATATATTTACCGACTATTATTCCAAATGAGAGGGCTTTCAAAAGTGCTCGCTTTACCATGAACAGCCTATACCTTGAGGTGTGCTTGTCTACTAACATAACGCTAGTGTTCATATTTATCGCTTGAAGAGGTAAGTGCACTCGTAAAATTCAACCATTTTAGATAACACTGTAGTTGAGAGTAAATGTAAAATATATTTACCTGATTTTTTTATATTTTGAATGAATAGTATTTACCCACACTGCTATCAACAACAGTAATATTATGTAGGAAGAGGGAAACTAATCAGTGATATAAATATATACCTGGAAGTTTTCCGTCGATAAGAAAAGTTATCGTAAAATTTTACCTAACGTATTTCCATGCCTCGTTAAGAATATATTGGTCCCAGAGCAATATCACTATTATCGACAAATATTTGTTTTAATTTTTCACTTGAGATAGGAAATAAATTTTAAAATAATTTTATTTATATTTAAAAACTCATGAATATTTAAAATTGATATTCTCTTCGAAGAATAATCAGTGGTCACGCCAAAAAAATGCAATTATTTCCGTTGTTATTAAAAGAAAATTATTAATTATTGCAAAGGTTGTTTGCACGTAAAATTTGCATACGATCGTATTTTTACACAGTTTTATTCAAATGTAGTTTCATTTCTTCACGACTTGCAGTAAATTGTTTACTCAACTTTGCTTGCTATGTCATTAATGAAATTTTCGTTTACCTAGAAAAAATCAAACTTCTCTCATTTCTATTGTGCGCGTGTGTGTGTGTATATATATATATATATATATATATATATATATATATATATATATATATATATATATATATATATATATATATATATAAACACAAACACACGCAATGGATTCTGAAGGGAAAACATCAGTAAATATAGGAACGGGTTGCTAGTTTAAGTAGACTATATATGTAGTTACTCAACGGGCAATAAATGGAAAACGAGATATCTATGATTTATAGGCCAATCTGTTTCGCGCATTTTGTCTCTCTTTCTCTCTCTCTCTTTTCTTGAGACGGCCATAAACAGAAACTGCATTTAATAGCCGCAGTGAATATTCTTTTCAAGTATAACGCTTGGTTCGCGATTAGCTTCGTTTGAGTCAGATACTTATGCATTAGCAATAAAAAGAGTGTTGTTTTCAGTGATGTAAATGTACTTATGTTATCGCTAGCCTAGACACACGTGGTTCGAAATTAACTAAATTTTTTGTAAAAGTAGTGACTTATTGGGTAAATTAATCAGTATAGACAGGATATTGTAAATGTTCCCAGGAAAATGAATTTTTTTAAATTTTTTTTTCCAACTAAAATATTTTAGTAAAGGAAATAAATACTTCTTATTCATCCTTCACACGAAATGCAATATCACCATTTCTTCACGTCTGCCATGGGCTGAAGATGAGGAAAACAGACTTTCTTCTCAACATTGGCAAGATAATATTGTTGCCAAAACTGTCAAAATTACATTTTCAAACATTGAATTTCCGCTTGTCTACAATTAGGAGAAGAAAGAAAGAAAAAAAGAAAGAAAGAAAAAGAAACTTTAACGAAAAATAAATTCTTTTTTGCATAACTTGATCACATCCAAATTGTGTTAGAGCTTTCTAAAAATTGGTGTGCTAACATGTTTCTTTTATAAATATTTTACTTATTGATAAAAGTTTATTAATTGAGGCAAGATTATAATAATATCACTTCTTGGAAAGGATTACTTTTCTAAAGCCCTGCTAACGTTCTAATTCCAGGATAGTCCTCCGCCTCGTGCGAACTAAGCTTAACTCAGTCTAGAAAATTACACCAAAGGACAAGGCACTGAATTCGTTCGCTCTCAGTTATAATATTGTTTTATGAACTTTCCATTTGTATGACACTAACTGGCATTGCAAACCAAAATTATATTATCATTTCGCCTACAGTTTGTTCGGTTTGTTATATATATATATATATATATATATATATATATATATATATATATATATATATATATATATATATATATATATATACCTTTCAAGTCTAGCCTAAGACTGCCTAGCACTCTCAAAGTCAAGGCTAAGACTGCCTAGCACACTCTAAGTCAAGTCTAGAACTACCTAGCACCTTCCAAGTCTATCCTAAGACTGCCTAGCATTCTCATAGTCAAGGCTAAGAATTACTAGCACACTCCAAGTCTAGCCTAAGATTGCCTAGCAATCTCCATGTCAAACCTAGGACTGCCTAGCACCATCCATTGCCTATATGTATATATATATATATATATATATATATATATATATATATATATATATATATATATAGAGGCAGGGGAAATACACAATATAGCGTAATCACTTGAGCTTATCTTTTTAAGAAAGTGCTATTCTATTTACACTTGAAAGATTATTAAAAGGAAACATGTTCCCGCAAATACAATAAATAACAAGTTGTTAATAGCATGTCGATCTTAAACACAGTCACTTGTTTTAAGCGAATTAACTGTCACTTAATGTAAAAGTTTATGACTTTCACATCGGTTCTCAAGACCTCGCTGTTTAAGAGCCGCGCAAATTTCTTCACTCACTAACTCTGACTTCGCGACTTAAAAATATTTTCTAGTCGTTGAAAAACATTTCTAGATGTATTACAAATACGACTGTTTCAACGTTACAAACAAGATACTTTACAAATTATACCGTTTTTTTTTGTAAATGCGCAAAGAATACCTAAGAAAAATTTACACAGAATTTTTACAGTGTGAATAGAATTCCCAGACTCTGTTTATGTGGGTCGTCTACATAACATTAGCTGCCGCTGTCTTCAGAAAACAGCCCAAACTCACTAATTGCTTCCATAAATTTCCTCCCCCCAAAAACAAACTTCACCATCCCCATTTCTTTACAGCACTCTATTGAAGACAACGCTACAACCCCTCTGTGCAAACTGGTGTTACCTTTCCCTTCCCCGCCTCTTTCTAAAAGTGCTTTTTTTTTTCTTTCTGGTTTACTCATTATTTAATTGCGCTGGGGAGAATCATTAAGAATATTACCCCTTACGCAGGTAGCTATCCAAGTCATCCACTTCTTAAGTGAAAACCCTATTATTAAATATCAAAATTAAAAAAAAAAAAAAAAAAAAGGGAAAAACTCTTAAAATATTTATGATTCCAGGATCATGAAAACCTTCAAATTTGTGGTTTTTTTCCTCTACAGTGATTAAATTTGCCTCACAGAAAGTATTATTCACTAAATATTCTGAGGAAAGTTTTATATAAAATGAACACATTCTCTCTGACAGGCAGAGGGTAACAAAATTTTATATTCTTCATCTGCGGGTGTCTTAAAAATTTTCTGTAGCTGAGTTTTTTATAGTAAACTAATATATTCACATTTTTCACGTAATTAAAAAGAGAAATCGAAATTCTGTTGCGATTGGGCCACGCAACTACAGGAAGGATATTAAGTTACACAACGAAACGAGGTTCTTTGAATGTTATTGTTTAAATAATTTCTAAACATTACTACTAAACGCATTTCAACGGTTTTAATAATTTATTAATTTTATCGACAATCCAAAAAAAAAGCTACGTATCGGTCACGTATATAAAACGCTACAGGACCACCATATTTGTTACAGTCTGTTCGCGAAATCTTAACACTTTTTGAATCAAAATTTTGAAACATCACCCCAAGTATGACGTGTTTGGTTCTTTCATAAATATATCATTTATAACAAGTGTTTTATACTTATGTTAAATAACACTACTTTATTATTATTCCTAGATTAAACTTTTGCTTTTGTTTGATCTATTAATTATAATATTTCATTTATAATTTAAGTGAATAAAATGAGAGCAGATAGGCGTGCTGGTAACGCATCGTTAGAAAGAATTATTATACAGAATATTATTAAACAGTGAGGCCTAATGCGGTGCGTTTTCACTTTGATGTAATTTTCAATATGTAGTTAAATCGTGTACGCATGGAGCCGAGTATCAGATTGTAAGTAGAACTTAAGTATGGCTTCATAAAAGTCGGAAGTTATCGTGAATGAACTATAGATTATGTTCCCATTAGCTCTCGTATTGTTTGTTCCCAAAACACAGGGCATCTCCCTTCTGAACTGTTGAACTATTCATAATTGCTGGTCTTCTTCAGAAAGGGGACGAGGTTATTGACCATTTGCAATACATCACATGACTAAAGCAGATTGCGAAAGTTGTTAGCACAGAATAGGTAAAGAGACAAAAGTGAAATGGCGTAGCAGTTACTTTCATGTGGGCAAACCCGTACAGCAGTTGGCCGCACGAGGCTCTGGAAAAGAGAATTTCCACTCACGATCACAATACTTTATTCCAAGGCAACGGTTCAAGGTGCATGGGCGGCGTCTGTGCATTAGCCACGGGTCGTTCGTGAACGATTCGTTCGAAATGAGTGAACGAAATCATTCAATTCGTTCGCTACGAAAGTCATCGATTCGTTGGAGTCACCCTATTCAGAAGCAGAACACTAGACGAAAGAGGGTTGAAGGAGGAGAAGATACAAGAATCAGAAAATCATATTCGTTCGTAAAAAGAATCGGAAGTCAAGAGAGACCCTAGCTTGTACAAAAGGCGGGTTAGGAGGGAGAAGGTTTTCACAAGTATCGTGTTATTACTCTCTATTTTTGAAGATACCGCCTGCACACATATCATGTTGTAACTCAATAATTGCCAATGCCGAGTAGTATTGTGCATTTCATGTAAATGGGGTGGATTTTGACATTTCTAGAATAGTAGCACGGCCACAATGTATCCTTCCACCGCAGCTGTTTTGTCACTGAAGAAAATGATGTTTGTAAACAAACGCTTTGAGTCCAATGCACACTTGCATTTTCCTCCTTCCTCGTGTTCCATTAATGGCAGGAACTGAAAATCTGATTGTAGCTAACTTCTGCCAAGCAATTAATGTAGAATATTACAGCAAGGTTGGCATTCCAACTTGTTTTATTTTTGTAACTACAGCGTTAAATTTGTTGGGGTTCTGTTTATTTATTTCGAGGGAAAAGGGAAACAACTATCAAAAAAGCGGGGGGGGGGGGGGGGGACACTTTAGTTTTACGTCTTTCGTGAGACGGCTTTATTTGATGTTCTTACGGGTTTGTGGCGTTTTAAGTTGCAAATTTTTTGGATGGAGCAATGGAAAATTTCGCTCGTATGGAAATAACATTTAAATTATTTTACTTCGAAAATTTTAACAAAACGCGATACATACGTCGCTGTTTGTATTCGTACATATGCAGTAATATATAGCCTACACGCACACACTTTGACCGAGGTTAACCTTACACTCGTTGAATTTACGATATAGAAAAATAAACAAATACTATTCACTCACTACAAAAGTGTGAAAAGTGCCACTTTTTCAGGCCACGTGCATTTCAATGCTTGTGTTAACGATTTACAAATACATTTTTAAAACACGCTAACTTACTGTTTGTAAAATTTTCATCTTCTTGAACACTTTTTTTACGGCAATCCTTGCCAAGTTTACTTCACTAAAATCACGTTTGTTCGTCACTAGCATTGAATAATTAATTTGCATAATCATTCTGAAAAAAAAAACACTGCACAATTTTCCTGATACAAACTTAAACTTAGATACTTAAATTAATCGTGTCACTTCAATGTGGGAGGCGGTAAGGAAAATGGCGGAAGGGGCGCGGTAAACACATGCCGATAATGTTACATTTTCACTCAAGAAAACACACAACGTAAACTACTACCAACTATGCTTGAAAAAAGCAAATAAAAAATAATTAACTACCGATGAAATATTCTGACAACACCAACAAGGAATTCGTATAATAAACACGATGGGAAAAAAGCACACGCACAACAGCCTTCACCGGGCTGGAAACTGGAAACATAAACATGGCTAGCCATTGGCTGGAAACGTTTAATGTTCGTACGTGTCGACATACTCTGTCATAATTGCTAAACCTGTTTTTTTTTTTTTAATCCAGCCACTAACAGCCAAGAAAATGAAATATTCCTCTAGAACCTAATTAAACTATAGATGTTGTAGGTATAATTAAGAATTCAAATTACAACTTTTAATTCTGAGTACTATTCTCTTCCAAAGCCATCGTAAAAATAGCCAACTTAACAACACGGATCCCGCAGCAGTTCATCAGCTGATAAAATACTGTACGAACAAGAGCATTTACTGTTTACATAGTGTGTAGGTTGGTCATATTGTCTGTCAGATTTTACCCCACTTATATGAAATGGACAATATAGAAAGTTATAGTTCACAAAATATTTCAGTAGTAGGGCCGGAGGGGTTTCATTTCACCTGGGATTAATTGGTACTAATTGTTTAATTATCGATTTGATTGAAATGGTTAATCCTTAATCCGACCTTAATCCGATCAAGAATTGAAATGGTTAGTTAAAAATTGAAAGGGTTAAATTTAATAGAAGGGTTATATAGATTGAAAGGGTTAATTTTTAATCGGATCAAATTGTTTGGTTTATGTATTGTGCAAGCATGTACCAAGTGTCAATTTTATTTTTTCTTTATTTTTTTGTTGTGGGGAGCAGGAGTTGTGGTACGTCCTCGCCCTGTGAGCTCCGGCACTTGATTGAGGTGTGGGGACGGGGTATATATGTGGTGAGTTTTGTGCAAGAGAGGCATAAGTGTATTTTTTTTGTTTGGTAGTGATCTTGCTTGTAGACGGTGTTAATAGATAGGCGACTTTGAATGTTAGGTTTATTTCAAATAAATAACAGAGTTGCACGAGAGAAATTCAGAGTTTTTAAACGAGTTATATGTATGATTAAATAACACGAGAGAGAGAGAGAGAGAAAGAGAGAGAGAGAGAGAGAGAAGTATAACGAACGACAAAACTATGTGAATACAATAATTAAGTGAGTATGGAATTAACGATCTACAAAGAATAAAAAATGTCCCTATAAATTAAAAGAGCACAATAACAAGATATATGACATAACTTGATGCCTCACACACATACAAGCTCGTCTGCCTGTGAGACTGGTGAGGAGGAAATTTAGAAATGTAATACACAGGTAAAAAGAAATTAATTGATTAACATGTGTATTGAAATCGCTCCTCTCGCAAAACACACCTGTCCGGTTCAGACTCTGGTGAAGGAATGAAGCGATCTTACATCGAGAGCCTGACTGTATATACATGGAGCACGTTCGGAGGCTAACAAGCGACTAATGTTATAGCTACTCGGAAATAGACGTGAATACAATTCACGTAATACATGTATAAAAATTATGTTTACAATGCACATACTAATATATAAATTAGACTAGTTGAATTTTTAAACAGACACAATAGAATTACATGTAATGAAATGGCACCAAGAGTGTATCATGCATATGAAGGTGTTACATAGTGTGGCTGAGTTTAAATTGACGATCGACTGAACCTATTTCCTTACCAAGGTACTATTAACGACTTGATTAGTCCTTCAAGTATGTGAATGTATAAAATTGAATTATTTAAATGTAATGGGCGAAGTACAAATTTTTTTCCATCAAGCCTGTGAAATTCATGGCATCTAGTAATAAAAAAACACGAGTTGAAAATGCTACGAAGTTTTGTCGACCAAACACAGAAACGGAGTTTACACGATAAACACACTGTTACACGATAAATTAAAGACTTGTAAAAAATAAATACACACTATAGTTTACGAAGAATGTGAACGAGATCTGAACCCCAGAGCATATAATATCGCTTAACGAGAATCGCAACTTTCACTCTCCGAAGCCCGGTGTATATGAAGGAGCTATTGAGGTATGCATTTGTCTAGTCCAAGCTTCTATGAGCAACAGAAGAGGGTGGCGACTGGATTCAGGGGGAACAGATGCCTCCTGACCTCCCTCACCCCTCGCTAGAGTGTGCTACTCTGTCCTTGAGGTTACTCATCCGTATGCCCTCGATTGTCAATTTTTTCGGCAATCTAACAAGATGGCGACGACTGGCTAGATACCACCACATAGCTCCCGACCTCCCTGTACCCCTACCTCCCACATCCATGCCTCGTGAGTGCAATGTGCCCTGAGTTCAAGAACCCAGACCATTTCTCTAACCCCTCCAATGCAGAGTTCCTTTTTTGTAGTTTCCGAAGCTCCGGGATACACACCCTGGTGTCGATTCATCACTGCAAGAACCTATTTAGCTGTAAACATCCTCTATGTCCACACTGCCCAAGAACTGTCCATTCCAATGTGTCACTTCAGAAGACCCGGCCTCCTCAAGGTCAGAAATTGTTTTTTTTTTATTTTGGGCGGTATCGATTCAAAGGCCATGCACTACACCTTTCCCTTACAACACTCAAGTGATGCATTTTTCGGATATCTTGGGAACTGGCCGATCCACTGAGGTCCAGTCCTTCTACCCCAGAGTGCTGCCTCGGCTATGAACAGAGGCTTGCTTCAAGGTCAAAGCGATGATTTCCCTAGGGAGGCAGCAGCCAATTTTGAAATAACCTGGGCTATTTCCCCTCCTCCCAACAATCTGTTTCTTTGACTTAGAAACTGAAGCTTCCTCCTAATTTTCGAGGTGCAGGAGGTTAGCATATTCCCTACTAAATAAAATTGTGCTACCACACTCCCGTAGATAAAAACTTATTTTTCCTCATCACTAAGATATGTTCCAATTGTCTACAACACATAATAAATTCAATTATAAAATATTAATAGTTTTCCAGCAAACTTTTTTCCCATATCCAGCAAACTTTTTTCTGTTTTCTAGCAAACTTTACTCCTGTTTCCAGCAAAGATTATTCCTGTTTTCAAACAACTTTTATCTAATAAATGCTAAATTTCCACACCAACACATCTTAAGACATAATTTTTTTAACTAATAGCGAACAAGCTATTTTATTCGATTTTTAATTATAATGATGTTAGCAAATACTCAAGTTAAACTTTATTCTTCAAACATTTAAAATGTACATTAAACAAACTTGTTCGATAAGTCTTATACTATCAATCTGTTTTTCCAAAAATATTTAATGTGCAGTTTTCAGACTTTTGAACTTCTAACATAAAATGCGTATGTATTTACAAATTTTTGTCCCTGAAAAATAACATTTTCAACATGGTATTACTGAAATAACACGTATCCAGGTTTAAATGACTGATATTGGAGCTGAAATATGTTAAATTTCACTATATTTCAACTAATTTTCCTGAAAGGGAAAATTTAATGTAAATTTAAATGAAAATGGCAGCCATTTTATATCTATTTATTATATAAGTAGGGATAAATTAAATTTTAAAAGAAGTCTTTCAATTATGTTTTCTGATTTTGTGTAAAGTATGACTGTGTTTTTCACAACCAGGCATCGTTGTGTTGATTTTTCAGTAGTTGTAATCTTGTTGATGTGAAGGAAAAATATTTTTTAATTTAAAAGTTTGATGAACATTCCCAGTTCAAGGACAGCGGAGAAGCATTGTGGTGTGACACCAAGGGCTCATTCTACCTGGCCCTGAGAAGATTTTTGTGTCAATAGACTCTCAGTTTTGTTAAATTCCCTAGGATTCTTGGCCAACAGCCCAGTAAAATTTTCTCAAGATATCCAAGTCTGTTCCTGCTGTTTAAAAATTCGTTCATTCAAACATGTTCGTTTCTCTCCAGTATTTTTTGTAAGTTCTCCCTTCAGAGTGTGTTTGTTTTATTACATTCTAATTGAAATGTTAGTTTTTTTCTCCCTCATCAACTTGATATCAAACAACTTGTAAAATTATTATTTTCCAGTTATCATGCTTTGAATTCAAAGCAACACTGATACTCTCCAACTCTTTTAATGGTTACCAAGAATTTTCTTTATTTTGGTTAAGTAATAAACACAATATATTAGATAATGACATGGGGAATTTTTCAAACGAATAGATAACAACTCACAGTATTCAAATTCAATACAGAAAAATGTTTATTCGAAATGTTACATTACAAATAATATATAATTAATTACAAACATTTATTAACATGTTAGGACTGTAAGCCATTCTGGCTTTTTTTTAAATCCAAAACCCCATCTTACATCATAAAACTGTAAAAAAACATCACAACAGAGTATGCTATGACTGAAATACATTTAATATATTTATCATTATGTGTGTAAGCCATTCTGGCTTTTCTTAACCAAAACACCATCTTACATCACAAAAATGTAAAAAAAATCATCACAACATAGTATGTTACGACCGAAAATCATTTAATACATTTATCATTTTGTATGGAAGCCATTATGGCTTTTTTTAAAAACCAAAACACCATCTTATGTCATAAAACTGCAATAAATTTAAACATTTCAATTTACGACTGAAAAAACTTTCCAACATTTTATGATTGAAGTAATAAAGTTTATTTAAACTTTACAACATTTTACATCATAAGTCATTAACTTTCTTAGCAAAGCATTATTTAATTACCGATTTTTCAGAAATTTGTCTTTAAAATCGTAAAATGTTTCATCAAATTGAATAACGGGTCTTTGAAATTGTTACAACATTATACTTTCAATGATTAAAACTGTAAAAACTCTTCAGTCTATTACCAGTGAAAAATCATTAAATTTTTAAATAATTACACATAATATTACACTTACTGCAAGTATGTATTTTTTAAATTAAAATTTGCATTTATAGTGAAGAGATAAGCAGAATTTTTGTTTCTTTACCAGAACAGGCTTTGGTGGTGACGATATGGGTGTTATTGCAGGAGTATAAATAATCTCTCTTTGTGAAGGTATGAAAGGAGGAGGGGTGGGGAAATTAATTTATGCTGTGGTGATTCAGGTGATAACAATAATTCAGGAGATGGTAAACATGACTCGGGCGAAATCATAAAATTAAAGTCTTAAAACTCTTCCAAACCTTGGTATAACAGGTATTTTGACATCTCGTCCCACAGATTATTTGAGGTTAAATCCAGTGGATTGCAACAGGAACACATTGCTGGTTTTTGTATATGTATCTCACCTGATTTGATAACAGATGATAAATCAGGAGGTTCCAATCTGAATGTCGCAGGTGTCGAGGTCGATGTCGAAGGCATTTCTATAGCCCTCGGCATCACAGGTGCCTCTGTAGGCCTCGGCATCGCAGGCGCCGCTGTAGCCCTCAGTGTCGCAGGCCCCACTGTAGCCCTCGGCATCACAGGTGCCGCTATAGCCCTCGGCGTTGTAGGCGCTGCTGTAGCCCTTGGCAATGCAGGCCCCACTGTATCCCTCGGCATCGCAGGTGCCGCTGAAGACCTCGGCGTTGTAGGCGCTGCTGTAGCCCTTGGCAATGTTGGCACCGCTGTAGCCCTCGGCATCGCAGGTGCCGCTGAAGACCTCGGCATTGCAGGCGCTGTTGTAGTCCTCGGCATCGCAGGCGCCGCTGTAGCCCTCGGCATTGTAGGCGCCGCTGTATCCCTCGGCATCGCAGGTGCCGCTGAAGACCTCGGCATTGCAGGCGCTGCTGTAGCCCTCGGCATTGCAGGCGCCGCTGTGACCCTCGGAATTGCAGGCGCTGCTGTAGTCCTCGGCATCGAAGGCGCCGCTGTAACCCTTGGCCATGCAGGCGCCACTGTATCCCTCGGCATCGCAGGTGCCGCTGAAGACCTCGGCATTGCAGGCGCCGCTGTAGCCCTCGGCATTGTAGGCGCTGCTGTAGTCCTCGGCATCGCAGGTGTCGCTGTAGCCCTCGGCGTTGTAGGCGCTGCTGTAGCCCTCGGCGTTGCAGGCGCCGCTGTAGCCCTCGGCATTGTAGGCGCCGCTGTAGTCCTTGGCATCGCAGGTGTCGCTGTAGCCCTTGGCCATGCAGGCGCCACTGTAGCCCTCGGCATCGCAGGTGCTGCTGAAGACCTCGGCATTGCAGGCGCTGTTGTAGTCCTCGGCATCGCAGGCGCCGCTGTAGCCCTCGGCATCGCAGGTGCCGCTGAAGACCTCGGCATTGCAGGCGCTGTTGTAGTCCTCGGCATCGCAGGCGCCACTGTATCCCTCGGCATTGCAGGCGCCTCTGTAGCCCTCGGCGTTGTAGGCGCCGCTGTAGCCCTCGGCGTCATAGGCACCGCTGTAGTCCTCGGCATCGCAGGTGTTGCCGTAGACTTCGACGTTGTTGCAGACCTCGATGCCGCAGGCATCGCTGTAGACCTCGACATGGAAGGTGTAACTGTCGATTTGGTTAGTGCAGCTTTCAATATACTTGGTTTCGATGTCAAAGGCATCACTATTGAATTGGATTGGATTGGATAACTTTTCTTAACGTTGAAGGTGTTGACAAGAGAAATGGTTGTAGAGTAGTTTCACTTTCTTCTTTATCCAAAAAATTTGTTCCTAAAGCATCTGGTCCATTCAATATATCATTAAAATAATCCCAGTTAAAATCTGTGAGTACTCTGTTAAAATCTTGGGTAGATAAACCAAGAAAATAATCTTCATTAGAGTGTGACATGCTAAAGCGAACCGAACAGACAAACAACTGAAAATAGTGGAAGGGGCATAAATGCTAAAGCTCTATTTATAAAAATTTCAAATTCCCAGGTTAATGTTCGAGAACTCTGATATCTCCCCTCCAACCAGAAGTTCAAACCCAAGCGAAATTTTTTTCGTATAAATTTTAAAAACTTTACATGTTCACGAGTGTTAATTTCAATATGCGGCATAAACCACTCCACACTACTTAATTAAAATGTTACACCTTCCTCATTATTAGCTACATTATATATGGCATTCAAATGCATATTGCCGAATAGAATAACTAATTCCTGTTTAGCATTTAATATCACTTGTTTGTTGTATTCAGCAAAGCCCAAAACAATACTTAACTGTATAACAACTTAGTATTTCCCGCTTGGGTTTATTTGTAGGGAGTAATCACTAGCATTGCTCAACCCATTCATAAGCCCTGTATAAAGATCGTTTGCGATTACCCGGGAAATAGTTCTTTATCGTGGAAGTAATTCCAGCATCTCGAGTTTGATCGATTTCCATACCATTTAGCACAAATATAATTCTGTCGATTAGATTAAGTATTCCATTTCTTACTATTTTTGCAGTTGTTAGACACCTTGCATCGGCTGTCTTTTTAATTGTTCCTCTAAACCTTAAACCTGATTTCGACGGTAACATGTAACTATTGTGATTTTGTATCGAAATCCTTATTTCCAATGGAAATGTATATACGGACCTGCTCGGAATGGTTCATACACATGTATTTCCATATTGTGATTGTATTTTCATAGCTGATTGGTTCTTCAACATTAAGTATGTCTTCCATTTCTATTAACATTATAATCTAATTCTTTTAAATACAATACGTTGCCTCGTGTGAACTTCACGGTTTAAATTATTTGAAGTGAGCATTTTATGTTGATGTTTATGTTTTTTTATACTTCCTTTCTTCGAAATACCTTCCTTAATGCCATATTTCTTAAAATAATTGCCTACTTTACATCCGAATTTACTATTATACATAACACCCATTATGACTGTAATGTGAAATGGAATGCAACTGTTTATATAATTTTTTTTTAAATGTAAACAATTGGTAATTTATTCGCTTCTAAAATTAATCAGTTTACCATCTTAATCTGCAATTGTAACAACTATTTCCTCCACACAATTCACTGGAAGATATATCAATGTATTAGGTTTTTCAATTATTTTATATCCTGGAGCCACAGCACATGTGAATTCATATATTGTATTTGTTGGTTTTCCATTCAAATATGAACCACCTACAATATTAACATTTATGCGACATATATTTACCGATTATATTAACCTGTTTTGGATATTTGTGTAATTGATTAGATGGATATACTCTACATTCATAACCCAACATACCTGCAATTGAATTGTCTTCCGAGAAACCTATATCGACGTTACTATTCATCCCACTAGTTAACATATTTGGATTTCCACGTAATCGGAAATGTACATCTTCATGTAATGCCACTTTAATGAATGTTTCAAAGTCATCAAACTCATAAGATCCTACCAGTATCACAACCTTGTATGTTTTTCACCAATATTAGCCATAAATGATTGGTTATGCATATCAATGTTTGGTATGCTGTTGTAAGTACCAAATTCAATTAGACATATTTGCCATTCTTCATCTAACTCCAGCACAGGGAAATATACCGCATTCAATTGAATGTAATTTACACTTAATATCAATGTAATTGACATATTACTATGTTTTACTATTACAATTACTTATATGCCCTATTTATAGCCAAAAATTTAATATAAATGTCCACAATTGACTGTATTTGGTAATTGCTCCATTTTGTAACTATACCATAATTGCAAGTTTTTTAAATGATTACATATTACAACTCAAAGAACCTCAATCGCCGAAATTGTCATACTACAATGATTGATTTACATTATTAATTAATGCAACCATCATTTGGTTTCGAATATAAATTAACAATCATGTATTGAAGAAGATTTCGTGTCTTTAGTAAATTGTCTCGCATATACACACCTTGGAAATAGGGAATATCCAGTTTCTTTACAAAAACCACTAATATCTTTGTTTGTTAATGCACGTTTTGGAAGACTATTTAAGACTTTCTGCATTTTTACCACGTTTGGAGTTTTTTCATCCTTATCCAACATATAGGGTTTCAAATAAATTCCTTTACCTTTTGATTTAACTGCTCTACTAATTGCTGAAACCCCTCCAAGGATTGATCCAAGAGCTGTTAATGCTGGAAATAGGAATGGAATTATTTCTCCTTTCTTTGTTTTTAGTTTGGTTTTACGTTTTAAGCCCATGCCTCTCTTCACCTTCGTGCTCATACTTTATCAACAACCCAAGCTCCAATATTTTTACCTGTAGATGTAGATGGATTCTTCCTTATATTTGCTGCTTTATCTACTAGAATTGTACCCGTTATATGTCTTTCTTTCAAATCGTTCATTCGATTATAAACTATATCATGATATTTACACACATTATCCAAAGAGTTTATTCCTTGATCATTCCGTGCCAAACATTTTGCAAATTTAGTACCTGGTTTGTAATAATTGTATTTCGGTAAATGCAATTCAAATGGTAATATATTAATCAATGTATTCAATATAGCGCATCCTTTTTTGATACGTTTACTATAAGCCATAGTTTTCAACTGAATGCGAACCTATATATAGACCAACATTTATAGATTTATGTTAGTACGTTACGCTATACTGTATAATTGTGTAGAAATGAAGGTTATAAAACAAAATGTACAGCTGCTGGTAATTTTAAATATGAAAGAAAACATAATTCAATAGAAACATGGTATTCTTTTACCATCAAATATACGTTGTATAACAAGCTATCCATCTTCATATGGAAAAACTTGTTTTATTATGTTGCTGTTGGAGCATTCGAATGGAGTTAAATTTGAAAATGTATATGTGTTTTCTAAAACAATACAGCAAGAGAAATACCAACGATTAGCAAGCATTTTATAGTTAATTGAAGGAATGCAATATATTTACCTTTTACAAATAAGGAAGATATAGTGCTTCCGATGAAGCATTATCCAATTCCATATTTATTTTTGACGATAATTGGTGTGAACTGCAGGGTGAAATACAGCAATATTTCAGTTTTGGTTGACATTCAAATGTAAATTTTTTTAATCTATCGAAAATTTATGCACGTATACCGAAACATAATTTATGCGATGAGGCTAATATGGCAATTGTGTTTCAAATTGATCATATGAATCTGCAACATATTTACAATGATCATGTTTTAGGCGATATGACATTTACAAAGTTTAAAAATACGAGTTTTTACTGTTGGAAAGAAAATTATGATTTTTTGGTGATTATACCAACATATCCTCTATAAAAAGGCTGATATAGGTCTGGTTTTGACAGTTTTTTACTTCCAGGCGAAGAACAATGTGTATTTCAAAGTTCGGACATAGATGTATAAAAAACAATCATTACAATAGCTGTTTAACTAAAAATCGCAATGGGAACTGTGATTTGAACGGACATATTACATAATATGGGTATAGCTGTGAAAGATAGCTATGCGGTAAATAAACATTATGTGGAAGATTTTAACACTATTATGCTAAATGTATTTAAATTACAAAAAAAACTATATGAAGAGAAATTAATAGAATTATTGGATTTGAATGATAATGCTTATAAAAACACGAGTATAATTGCAAACATTTTAAGCAATATTAGCAATGTTTTGCAGAGCAATGAACTTAGAATAGAAGAATCTTTAAATGGATGTAATAAGGAATTTAACATGACAAACATAGTTTCTACAACACAACTTACATAAACGCAAGAAACTTTTAGAGTTGTAATTAATGAAGTGGTAAACGATACTATTACAAAACAACTTGAAACACGAATGGAACAAATAACGCAATATATATATGATATGAATTCATTAATAAAAATTTTGGCTTATTTACACAAATAGATTTGAGAAAACCAAATAATGAATTGGAAACACAAATAAATTATTTCATTAATGATTTGATGTTTTAAGTAAAGTAGAAAAGATTGAAAAAGTGCAAATTATTAGACCGACTACATCAGTTAGAAAAGCAGCTACTTAATTCATATATAAATATATTGAATTTAATGTAATATTATCAAACATATCTGCCTCTGCTTCCAAATTACATATAGGTGTATCTGCTGTGACAGAGAAATATTTACAAGCCAAATGAGCTTGTACGAAATGGGATGTTTTAAACAAAGAAATATTAAAACCTGTTATGAACAGAATGGATACAGTTTATTCTGTGTTGAATAAGCCTAATGAAACTGTTTTGGAAATTAAAACTGAAGAGCCTTTAACAAAGAAGAACAAAAAGCAACTCCTATCTCATTTAACACTACGTTATTTACCTTTAAAACAATATTCGCCTAAGCGCGATACGACCTTTGGTGTTTATCATCAAGACAACATCTGGTTCCTGGGAGAGTCGCTAATAACATTTCTGCCTGACAGTAAAATTGAAATTGGTGATTACGTAACTGATGTGAGTCAAGTATTGTTAGAAATATTATTTAAAAACTTTCCAAATGGATATTTCAATACTGATTTGCAGAAATAAAAAGAACTTCTTCATCGAACGAATGCTAGCATTCGTTCAGGAGATGAAAACAACCTGAAAATACATTTAATAACCGATATTGTTGGAAGCAGAATATATCACGATGAAGTTAGTGATCGTTCTTCTCCTATATATATGAACAATCCTAATGAATTGATCTATAGATTAATACTTCTGACCGTTTCGTGAGAGTCTGGGGATAATTCACATATGAACGAAATTGTTTCTATGATGGAAGAGTTGAAAGGAGATGGTTATATTACCAATGAAGTTTATCAAGATTGCTCAAGAGCTTCACACTCCTTCAAGGATAAGATATCATGGAATAATAATTATAACTCATGGTTTAAATGATCTTTTCCAAGCCGTTATGGTGGAATGACATTGCTTACAAAATACGATAAAGGATACAAGTATATTTTAACCGTCATAGACATTTATTCGAAATATGTTTGGGGCATACCTTTGAAAAACAAAAGTGGGAAACAAGTTACCAATGCAATGAAGATTGTTTTGAAAGAGAGAAAACCAAATTCTCTCCAAACCGACAGAGGGGCCAAATTTTTTTCTGCACTGTTTTGGAAACTAATGACTGAATATGATATTAATCACTACACAACGTATTCGGAGCATAAAGCCAGTATTGTGGATCGTTACAACATTTCGATTAAGCAGATAATATATAAACATTTCTCTTTGGGGGAGACTTACAAAATGGGTTGACATTTTGCCTGAAATAGTTAAATTTTATAATTCCAAATACCATAGAACTATCAAGATGGCTCCCAAAGAAGTTATGGATACAAGTTTAATAAAAACAATTTATAATAATGTTAATGTCATCGGCGAAAGAAAACCATAGTTCAAAGTTGGGGAATTTATACATATCTCGAAGCAGATGGGAATCTTAGAGGAAAAATTAATGGTGAATTGGTCTTTTGAAATATTTAGAATTATTTCAATTAGATAAACTCATCCCAGAGTGTATTACCTAGAAAGCTATGACGAAGAACCAATACAAGGCTGATTTTACGAACATGAACTGCAAAAAGTCTGTTCTCCAAATTAATATTTAGTTGATAAAACCATTAAAAGGAAGAAAGAAATGTCCTTGATTCGATGTAGAGGATTCTCAAAAGTACATGACTCATGGGTTAAGATTCAATATCTTAAAGGTTTGTAATACAATGTTTGTAAAAGTTTCTAATACTAAATAAATGATTTTAAATTATATATTATATGTTTTAATTTATTAATAAAGCTGTAGACAGATGATGAAGTTAATATTTATTCTGCAATGAATCCCTTGTTGATTGGATTACTATTTCATTGGATTAATATTTGAGTGATAATCCAGTGTTTTTAATAATTTTAACTATACATATATTTAAAATATTCTTACTCATTTCTTTCTTAGCTTAGTTTTTTTTAAAGTCTTTGCGGGGAACTGTTCAGTTTTCCATAAGCTCTGGCTATTGCAAAGGAAGAGGATATTAATCCTGCATTAACATTTGGATCCAAGGCCATAAAGAGAGAGGGTATACAAGCGTGAGAGAGGTAGGGCTTAACATGGGTTGATGTTTATTGCATCTTCCTAACATTACTTTCATTTAATTTATCTTAAACATCCGGAATGGGTTTAGACATCCTATCTGCAAGCTTGGTTTCCGGTATAACAAATGTTATAATTTTCATTTCCCTCATAGTATTAAATTCGTTAATAAAATATAAATTGAAGAAATTACTTTTCGGAAAATTTTCATCAATGACTTATAAAAGTTTTACTTCGCAATTTGGGAGTTGATAGGTTTCGATAGAAGAATTGTAGAAAAGTCATTTTTATCATGACAGTTAAAGTTATTCGGAAACAATTAATTTCATTTCTGTAAATACAGTTACATATCCACTGCTAGTATTTTAAATCTGATTATTAATCTAAAGAGATTAATTTTTTCAGCAAAAAATATTAAATATTAATTTTATGGAAATAAAGGATCAGACACTTAAGACCTGAAAACCGAGAATTTTCTCAAACATTGCTGGCCACAAAGCTTTGAAGATTCTTGACCAGCTATTGGTATGGCGAGTTGTGGGAAGGGACTGTTGGGGAATAAGTCACAGAACCAGAGAATCCACAATTCATGGGTAAAGCATAGTTTTGCAGACAAATAATAGTTTTGGAAGAGTCCAAATTGGTGTCTTGAGTGGAGTTTGGCAGTTGGAGAGCCCCTGATGTTGTTGTCGGACAAAATACACATTCTTGAACGGTGTGGATGGTGGTGGTGTTTGCCGCTAAACAGGTTCTTTTATATATACCTAAATAGCTTCTTATATACCTACGTATACCTAAATGTATACCTAAATAGCTCCTTCATATATGCCGGGCTTCGGAGTGTGATAGCTGAGATTCTCGTTAAGTGATATTATATGCTCTGGGGTTCAGAACTCATTCACAGTGTTCATAAACTATAGTGTGAAATATTTTTTTTACAAGTCTTTCATTTATTGTGTGATAGTGAGTTTATAGTGCAAACTCCGTTTTTGTGTCCAGTCGACAAAACTTCGTTGCATTTTCAACTTGAGTTTTTTTTACTACGAAATTCCGTGAATTTTGCAGACTTGACAGAAAAAAATTAGTACTGCATCCATTATTTTTCAATAATTCACTTTTGTTCATTCATGTACTTGAAGGATGAATAAAGTCATTAATAGTATCTTGGTAAGGAAATAGGTTCTGTCAGTCGTAAATTTAAAATCAGCCACACTGCACGTAATAGCTTATAAGCAGGCACACATCATACGTTCCACTCATTCGTGGACTGACCACCTAGGTAGACAGATGTGTTTTCGGGGAGCTCCTGGTGTCATTTCATTACATCTATTTCTATTGTATCTGTTTAAAATTCAACTAGTATAATTTATATATTAGCATGTGCATCATAAACATAATTTTTATACATTTGTCATGTAAATCGTATTCACATCTATTTCCGAGTAGCTATAACCTTAGTCGCTTATTAGCCCCCGAACGCATTCCACATATATATACTCAGGCTCTCAACGTAAGATTGCTTCAATCCTTTACCAGCCTCCGAGCCTGGTAGACGTGTTTTGCGAGATTTGCGATTTCATTATGTGTATTAATCAATTAATTTCTTTTTATGTGTGAATTAATTTTCTGAAGTTCCTCCTCGCGAGTCTCACATGCAGACACGCATGTAAGGTATGTGCGAGAGGCATCTAGTAGTGTCATATATCTTGTTATTGTGTTTGTTTAATTTATAGGGACATTTTTTATTAGTTGTAGATAGTTAATTCCATACTCACATAATTGTCATATTCACATAGTTGTGTTCGTTCGTTATATTTCTCCCTCTCATGTTATTTAATCCCACACATAACACATTTAAATACTCTGAATTTCCCTTGTGCAATGCTATTATTCATTTGGAATAATACTAACATTCAAAGTCGCCTATCTACCAACACCGTCTATGAGCAAGATCACTACAAAAACAAAAAAAATACACTTATGCCACTCTTGCACAAAACTCATCACATATACACTCCGACCCCAACACGCGGCACCTCAGTGTGTGCAAGATCTCGCAGGGTGAAGACATGCCCGAGCTCCTGCTCCTCTCAAAAATAAATAAAGAAAAAATAAACATTTCACTTGGTACACTCTTGCACCAAACACAAACCAAATTAAATTTGATCCGATTAAAAATTAACACGTTCAATCCATTTAACTCTTTCAATAAATTTAACCCTTTCAAGTTCTGACTAAACCTTTCAATTTTTGATCGTATTAATATAGGATTAAGGATTAACCTTTTCAATCAAATCGATAATCCATCAATTAATCCCAGGTGACATGAAATCCCCCCGTCCCTACTACTTATTACCTAAAAACAAAATGAAAAGATCTTTAGCAATCATGCCAACTATATTATAACAGATAAAGGAAATGAAGGTGTCAAAATAGCCGAAAGGATGAAGCAGAGATAAGGAATACCCTAAATGTAGAGTGAGTCAAGACTCAATAAAGAACGACATTAGATAAGAACGAAGTGAACGATTCTTATGAACGAATCATTTCACGAACTGATCCAAACGAATTGATTCGTCTATCTTAGTCTTTCTGCCTATCGCTACGCTGTATGTCTCTTTCGTGCAAAGCCGCATCTGCAAATGTTTAGGCTTGTGCAAACTTGCAACTGCTATGCCTGCTGCGTCATATTTAACACGATAACAGCGTTGGAATGTTAATCCCAGCAGAGAGTTAAGCTAAAAAAGAACCCATAAGTTCTCCAAGGTTAAACCTCTTGTTTCCCATGTTAAATTTACACTGAGTAAATGCTAAACTCGGCGCGCTCTAGGTAATATTAGCCAAGGCGTTATCCTTAGGGCAATGTATAATATGGTACGAAGACAATACCGCAGCAGAAGATATTATCGAAAAGTGTATCGAAATATCCTAGCTCAAAATTATGATGCAGATAAGGATGAGGGTAGGTCGCTTCTTAAAGTAGTTAGACTAGAATAGTCATGTTCTTTTGAGTTCTTTATATATATTTGGTCTGCGAGGTATAACTGTTAAAGCTGGAAGTGGACTTTTAGAGCTGTTTTATTTTTTTCGTGTCATAATTCCGGAAACCCTACGTTTACCACTCTGACTTAGTTGAATCCCCTAGACATTATTTGTTGGATGACAGTGCCTTTACATTAAGGTGTTATTAATCAGACTGCTGTAATTAGTATGTATTCAACAACTGTTTTGTTCTCTCACAAGAAGAGGAAGCTTGAGATTGGTGATGAAATACAAATTTAAAGTAAATTTATTGGTACAACTGAAAATTAGCATAATATTAGTCAGGTAGAGCTTCTGTATATACATATATGCCAATAAAAATTGTTTGATCGAAATCGGTTCAGTGGTTCTCAATTTTTGTTCCAAGTCTAGAAAATTACACCAAAAGACAATGCACCAAATTCATACACACTCATTTTAATAATATTTGGTATAAGGACCATTTCTTACTTGGTATTTCGAAGGTTTGATTCGAAAAGTGTGAAGAAACCGCGATAAGACTATAAACATTTAACTTGCAGTATAACATTATGTGCCAAGGACTAATTTCAATAATCGACTTCCAAGACTAGAAACCGACATCCCAGTGTGTAATGTAGCATGTTTGTAGTTATGAGCAGTGATTTCTTCCAAATATTACTTTCTTAAGTGCTGACTTCACCACGACCAGCCTACAGTCTTCCTAAGCTATACGTAAAAATTAGCATTGCTAGCGACATATGTGTATTGGTAAATAGCTACGTGCCACTCAAAAAGCTCATGAAGGGTATTCAAGATAGATACAATAGCGTAATTCAGGCGAGATGGTGATTGCTGTATTAGCCGCATAATAGAACATTCATTGTAACTGTTACATGTTCGCTGATTCCCTGCTCGTGGGAGTGAAGGTAGGAGAGAGAGGTAATCCAGAAAGCGGGTGGAGATTAACAATGGCAAGCCGCCGCGTAGCGCCACGATAAGTCGATCGCGACTCGTTAGCACCTGACCTTCGGTGGAGTGAATTTCTGGGCTTATCTCTGACAGAATGTTCCGGTCATCGCCCTGGCTTCACTCAGTGAGACACGAGGTGCGGGGAACCGTATAGATAGGGCCAGAGAGACTATTATAGTTTAGATCTCGGAGGTATTTGCGGCCTTGAGTGCCAGGCGCGCAAATACAGCGAAGCGTCGAGTTGCGGCGACAGAAACCAGTGGGACTGGAGTCTGCGGACTTGGAGAATCCGTACACTGAAATGTGAGACTGACGGGTGGGACGACTGAATTCGATGCGCGAGTGACTGACATAAAGATTGATGGAAATAGACTGAATATTTGTGAATACTGAGCGTGAATTAAGTGGCTGCAACCAATATAGGGACATTAATAAGGACTTTGATTAGAACTCAGATAGAGACTAAACTGCGCTCGCTGAAAATATGAATAAAGGCAGGGGTAAATAGTTCAACGTTGGAAATAACAGCTGTGTAAATAAATTAAAAATAAGATTAATTCTTTTTTTTATTAAGACCTCCACCCGTGACGAAATGAGATGCTCCCCTCTGGCACCTGTTAACATTACTCTATTTGTCTTTTAATGTTTACGTAACACTATATGCAGTTGCTGCCAGAACATTTTCTAAAGTTTATTTGACAATTACTAGAACACCTGTAAGTGTAATACACTTGCTGTCTCCGACTGTCAGACATATGAACCTGTTAAAGTAGACAAATTTACCAGATTTAATGTCTGACTATCAATGATCATTAATTCATGCCATCTTGAATTTAAAAACATTTTCCTAACAATTTACGAAAAAAATATATATATATTTAAGTTTATGGTTTTGTTAGGAATTTGGCACTACCTAGTATCTACGTTTCCTGAAATCGATATAGTTTGAAAGCAAAATCGATTTTAACTACTGTAGCCACTTAAAAAAATCATATCTTATTTATTTCCGACTGTTAATGTGAAAAGTATGACATGCTAAGGATCTGAAAGTGTATGTTCATGCCACATGTTTGGATTCACGTTCTGAAGCAGAAACACACAAAAAAAATTGTCAAGTTGAAGAAAGCAAAACTAACTAAACGTATTGTATGTGTGTGTGAATACAAACCATAATTCGGCAGTTCTAAAAATTGATGCCACCTTCAGACGTCTTTCACAGTGTGTGTTTTTACCAGCTATACAGTGAATAATAAAAATGGTTTGTTTTTATATTAACTGTAAGTATAACGTGGTGCACACTTAATTCTTTACCGTACATTAAACGTTAAGTTGTCACAGTTATATTCTGCATTTTAATCACTTATTATTATGCTGTGTTCACAAATCTACTTTGTGCTAGCGCGGTTGTTGTAAATCTCAGCATATGTAAGAACTGTTTTGTGAGTGTTGCATAGAAAAATTGTTTACAGGGATATTTCCCATATACTAAAAATATTGTATTCCTAATTGTATGCTGTTCACGGTTAATTGAGCACTTTATGAAATCTACCTGTCGCGAGGCGGGAGCACCCGGAGGAAATCAATGACACCTCGTGACAGTGACCAATGGTTCTTTCTCCAATCCACCACATCCATATCAATACATGGATTGAAAATGTTCGAATAAAGAACATTTCCATTCCATAGGAACAAAAGGCAGTTGTGAGAAATGAACAAGTGATGCTAATTTCGTTTTTAACCATATAATTGCGGGGTAGTGTATTTTATTTTGAAAAATGCCCCAAAAATTTTCATACGAAAATACACAAAATTATTGAAAACGCTGATTAAAATTTTACGCTAAATTATATTGGGCGTAAATAAAACTATATAGTAAATGCCCAAATATAATAAAATTACCCATTAAAAATATAATAATCTTTATGTGTTCCCTTTACGAAACTCACGTCATTTTTCTCTCCCGAGCAGTCTTCAGGCCAGGGTATATGTAGTCTAGCCAGCCCCTCCACAGTTCGTGAATTCAGGTGTTGAGGAATCTCCAAAAAAAAGGCAGCGCTGACCGTCTTGCTGGCGCACTCACGCCCGATGACGTGGCAGAGGCATCGCACAGTCTCTAGGCAACGCCGACGAGGTGTTGAGGGGGGAGGGGGGGGGAGGGGGAGGTGCTGGTGGAGGGGACGAAGAATCCCTCCCCATCATGCGGTCTAGCGATGGGCAGAATCGAATTATTCTCTTAATCGGTTTCTATTCGGATAGTCTCGTCTGAAATCGAATCAATCATTCTGATTCAGAATATTCGGGTTTTTCTTTTCTGTTTGCAGCATTTCGTCCTAATCGAAAGGAATGAATGTTAATGCTGCCAGTTCGAAAAGTACTTTTCTGTTTGCAGCATTTCGTCCTAATCGAAAGGAATGAATGTTAATGCTGCCAGTTCGAAAAGTACTTTTCTGTTTGCAGCATTTCGTCCTAATCGAAAGGAATGAATGTTAATGCTGCCAGTTCGAAAAGTACTTTTCTGTTTGCAGCATTTCGTCCTAATCGAAAGGAATGAATGTTAATGCTGCCAGTTCGAAAAGTACTTTTTTCAGGCGAGTAAACTAATCGCGTATTTCGCTTAAGTTATGGCACTTGAGTTCATAAGAAGTTATAATATTTATTTGTATTTGAAAAAGGTATCATTTCAAGTTCTCGGTCATTTTTCGCCCTAATGTGTATTCCGGAGCTGTCGCAAACCTTTGGAAATGGGACAGAAGACTTTTCACGTTATTGTATTTCTAGTCATAATCTGCTCTCGTCGTTTCAATGATAAAACAAATTTTCTCAAGTATTTTGATAAGTTAAATAAAATCTCTTTGCAATTCACGAAAAGTTACAGAACTGAAGAAAAACAATTGATAAAATTTATTTTTACAAACAGAATTATTACAATAGCTGCCATTCTCTTTCCCTGATATTCGAATCAAACATTCACTCCGTGGAGATATGAATGAACATTCGCTTAAGTGAAACGAATCATTCTTCATTTAACTAAGTGAATGTTGGGTGGAATTTTGGTATACTTAAGTAGAATACTCGACAACAAACTGTGTTTAAAGAAAAAAAGCAAAGAGAAAATTTTAAATCTTTTTACAGAAAATGGCAAAAAGTTAAATGCCAATTGCTGATTAGCTTTAAAAATCACGTAAATATTTTAGTGAACCTAGCGTCATCTGTTGTCGAGAAGGAACACTTCAAACCGAATGATTCACTCGAATACCACTGACAAAAATCGAGAATTCGATTATAGTGCAACATTCGAATATCCGAATTGCTTTCATTCGATTTTGCCCATCACTAATGCAGTCGACCAGCTGAGCGCGGCGCGGAAGCCAAGTCTCGAACTGCCGTCCCGTAAAACTAAGCGTCGAACGGGACCATAGACAGGTATGTTCAGGTCATATTTCTCCTTTTTTTTTTTTGAATTTGGTTATCTGAGAGAGATTTCGAAAAATTCCCCCTTAATGCAGTTCGTAGTTGTCAGATAATTATAGTTTTCAAAATATAACACTAAAAAGTTTCCGTTTCCCGAATTCTGCAGCATACTAGGCTTTGCTCATAGATATATTTTTCCAATAAAATTGCATTTAATGCAATCTGTAAGGTGTGCAGAACATACTGATTCAGTATGAGTGCTATTTATAAACAGGTGAGCGAGTATTGGTCCTCTGCGAATTTAGTTGAACATAGGGGTCAGACTTGTCGTAAATATATATTTTTTCATACAAGCGAAACTGTTAACACGTTGAGGACTATACTCGAGTATAGTCCTGGCAGAACTTGTTTGAACATTTCATTCCACTTAAAAACAAAACTGGTCCGGGTATACTTAATACCAATTCCCTATTTCATAAGGATTTTAAATAGGATCTAATACAACATCAACAACGAACTCCGTAAATGAACGACGAATTTTTGTATAGTTACGGACATCAACACTTTGGGATCTACATCCTGTTACATACGAAAGAACATTTGGTTGGAAGACGGTAAACTCGGCACTCCATTGGTTCGCAGCCGGCCAATACGGGAAAGACTGGTGCAGTTTTGACCAGTAGAATGCAGTTAAGTGACAATAGGGACCATGGTGTCCCTGCAGCGGCATGGATATAAGTGACTTGTCTTTAAAGCTGGTAAAAGTGTGCTGACCTCAAAGTGTTAACATTCATTTAATAAATAGTTTAAACCATAAACTGTAGAGGAGAAGTTGGTTTTGTTCCTTTCGCAGCTTGTAACACAAATCCAGTATGCCGCGCTTAGAATCTAATTCAATTTTTTGAACCTGCTTATGACACTCTTGTGTCGGAATTTGAGTATTTTGAAAACTATAATGATTTGACAACTAACAACTGCATTAAGGGGGCATTTTTAGAAATCTCTCTCAGATAACCAAATTCCAATAAAAAAAGAGAGAGAAATATGGCCGATACCCGTAGTAGGACATAGTCACAAACTTCTGCAAAATGTCACTAGCACTGCCTGTATGCTTTTGAACCTTTCCATGCCCATAGTAGCCAATTGTCTACGTGTTGCACGCAAATATTATATTTGACCAGCACTGTACTCTGCGAGGCTCAATGCCTAATGCTCTTCCCTGTTATTAAATTATTCGTCAAACTTTCTATAGGTAGGGACACCCGAATTTCGCGAAAATATTTCCGCCCAAGATAGATTTCAATAGTGTAGTGACACTGTAGCAGTTTTTTTTTTTTTTTTTGCCTATTGGTTGCATGGCTTAGTGAAAAGGCGTTTTATTTCTTGACCGGCCAGTAAGAATTAAGTTACTCGGTTAATGGAAGCCTGTGATTCGCGTGCAGATACCTCAGCTTCGTAACAAGTAAATCATCCAATTACGAGCGTGGATCTCAGAGAAAGTGTTTTGAAACATTTTCGCGAAATTCGGGTGTCCCTAGCTATAGGCTCTTCACGGTGAAATTAGCACTTTTGAAAGCCCTGCTTAGGACATACTTGTATACACGTTCTGTATTCTTCCGCCTTATGTAAAATTAAAATTCCTTCGGTAAAATGAAACTGTGAAATTATTAAAAGTAAACACTTAATATATATAATAATTTTTACACATCGATGCTTTAAAAAAAAAAAAGCGAAAGAAATAATTTTAAACTATCACAAATGGTAACGTGACACTTTTTATTCGACGTTGAGATATGGGACTGTTCCATCGTTACCAACTTTACTTGGTGAATGTCAGTGAGTGTGTCCGTTGAAATATATGCATGCAGGAACAGTGACTTTTATTTAAAGGTTTTATTGGCCTATGTTACAACTGCTTCGTATCACAGATCATCGAACAAAAATACGTCTTATTGATTGTGATAACGAAACAAGTTCTTTTGTCAGTTCAAGTAAAGCACGCATAAAAAGTTTTTCTTATTTGCAACACCAGCAACCACAAATTACTGTGGGAATGAAAGGGTTAATTGGCAACACACTGGCATACACTCAGTAAAGTTTGTAAATACGGAGATGAAAGAATTTACATGTCCTGAGGTTGAATTTAAAGTGTTAGGGAAAAATTTACCGAGAAAAAAAAAAGTTTCCTATTTAAAAAAAAATGCATATGAGTTTAAGAATGAGGAAGTTTGTAAAATATTTACATTTCTAATAATTTCACACATTTTTACTTGACCGACGCATGAATAAAGTGATCAGGTACATACCGTAATGCTTAGTTTACATGTGGTGGAAAAATACACAACATGCATATGAGTAGAGATTAAACAGGGTTTTCAGAGGTGCTCAGTTTACCGTGAATAGCTTGTACATACATATGGAATTAATATTGAAAGAGACATGAGTGTGTTTTTCTTGCATGCATAATTGTCAGGTTAGAAAAACTATTTAACTATATTGTCTGGTGGAAGCGTGAGAGGAAATCGTACAAGAATCGTAAAATTCAACTTACTGCAGCACTTTTCATTCTTTCACATAGTTAATAACTATTCAGTTAAACTCATTCGCTGAATATGTCAAATTATTTCAGATTTCAGGACACTTAATGCTGATTTGACTCTTGTAAATAACATATTATACTGCCTTCGAGAAATTATTACCACTAATAACACTTTCCACACTTATGTAATATTTAAAAAAAATCTTATGTCGTTAAACTTTATTTGCTTGTAAACATACATACGAATATAAGCTATTTAACCTCATTTAGGCCTAAATCAGAAATAGCTGTAACACTGTCTAATATTTTATAATTTTTTCTTCTGACTGCCATTTACAGTTGTATATTCTTTTCAATGCAAGAAGGGATATTAAAAAAGCCAATAGTATAAAACAAAAGTAAAATTTATTGTTGTATCCCGTATAGTTTCTTATGATACAAGACAGGTGTTTTCTTAAGAACAATACTTGAACGCAGAGTTTAACATACAATTACTTCTTGTCAAGTCACTGTACATTCGAAATTTTCACATAGATTTGACATACACGTAAATATACAACGATTTATAGAATATATACAGACACAAACACATACAATAAGTATTCAGAGACAAAAAACACTTGGGTGTTATTATTAGTCTATGTAATAAATAACTTGTTATTTCTATATAAAAACGAGACTGATATTTGAACATTTCTAATAATTTGTTTTTATTTTAATAGTGAAATACGCACAAATATGTATTCTGTTATACATGAATATTTATGGTATTTATATAAATTTTTCATATTTTCACGACATATTATATTCAGAAAAACTTTTTTTCATTTTTTTGCAAAGTGAGACAGTTTTTTTATACCCTAGCTACTCAAACGTCACGAGTGTCGCTTTACAACTTGCAAAGGAGAACGAAATTGCAATATTTTTTTTATATTATTGATCAGGTAATGATTCAAGTAACATACACAGTGTTGTCGACAAGTCAACAAGAACAATAGTTACACACTCGAACGCGCGGTGTTGCGAGAACAAACGCATTTCGCGGGAAATATTTACAGGGGAGGGTGGTGAACAGTGATATTTCGCGCGGGAGAAATGACAATCGCGGGCGTCGCTACTGTAAACGCCAGAAGTCTTGGCAGCTCGCCTTCCAAGATGCCTGCTCGTGGGCCGACGGTACGGCTCGGCAGATACTAGTAACGGCCCAGCCGTGTAAAAAAAAAACTGTTACAAAAATCATTCAACTCCCAGCTGATAGTACGGGGGGGCTAATGTTTTTAGTACGGCCTTCAGACTGCTGCAGGCTGCGCGCGCAGCCAACTCCCCCCTTGCCGGCCGTTCCCCGGCGCCACGTATATTCATTCCCCTGCCAGGAGTTGTGGCGATAGCAGTGCAAGACTCGGGGAGTTGGAGGAAGGAAAACCAGGCCAGCGGGAAGATGGCACAACTTTGTCGGTACCTGCAGGGAAAAATGGGGCTCACAATTATTCCCTGCGCCTGTCTTTGTTTCTGTCCTTTTGCATTCTCATTTTATAGTTAAACCAAAAGTATGCTTTTAGCTGTCTGTGGTGAAGTGTAGTTAATCGGGAAGTTTCTTAGAGGCGCCAATCTACGATGAAAACGTAATTAACAAATACGTATGTCTGAATGATGGATAAAATAACTTGAACTTACATGTTTAGGATGATAGGTTTAGCTGGGTCCAATCACCATTTTTCAAAACTACCAAAGTCCTCATATATTTACTTGCTCCCAAAAAACTTCTCTGGGTCTTATAAGCACTTACTGTTACAAGCACAAATCATTGCGATAAATTCTTTGTTCCGCTCTAGTTATGTTATTTTGGCTTAAATTTAAAAATGTATATAGGCGTTGAATGCGCATGAAATAAAATTAGCTATATTTCTGGCACGCGATTATAGCCTATGTATGGTTAAAAAACAAAATAGTATAATTAGGAATTAACATATGAATAAATTCATGTTTACAACAGATTATTCAAACGACATACAAAAATGTAGATTCTGGTTTACTTCGATTGTAAATAAAGGTTTGAAAACAATCAATAATTTGGGGGATTCTTGTCTTAGCTAATAAACTTCGTGATTATTAGGTGCCTCTTTATAAATTGGTATATGTAGTATCTTAAAAACTTTGAAAGGAATACACATACTTTAATTAAATGCAAATGCGTGAAACTAAGCTTGGGATGTATTTCTCTGTATTTTCTTAAATTTTCTACGAAAAATGACTTGGCATTTTATCAAAAGATAACCATTCATAATAAAACTGATGTGTAGGATGGTTTTCCTCCCTCCAAATTAGCTCCAAATGTAAATGTGCACATACTTACCGTCGTACGAGAAAATGCATACAGTACATGAACTAATAAGTCATGTCTTCTGAACTACTGCGTTACAATTTATAGTTTTAAAAGTGCAGTAAAAATTACCAAGTTGACGGAAGCCTGTAGTAGAAAGTTATGTTAATCGGTACGATTTATTTTAATATCCAGGCTATAAAACGGTTCATAAATTGATACAACAATTTTTTTTTTTTGCGAATTTCTGGTGATGTATTCAAATGGGCCGTGTTCCTGAGAAAACCAATAAATGTGCAAAATAAGTCACATACATTTCAATAAAATTGTTGTTATTGCAAAATTCTTTTTAAATAAAACTTGTATAGGAACTTTTCGTATTTGCCAACTTCCTTACAGTAGAACACAATGTGTATGATGGTGCATATGATTTCATTATGATAATACTGTGTTCAAGTGCTAAGAAAGAGGTGGATGATGGTTTAAGTTCAATTTGCTTCGTACACCGTAGTTTTTTTTTTCTAGCTTTGTGCATGTTTCGACCACTATATGTCAGAAGAAAGGAATTATACAGTTTTTATCTTGCGTAGTAATTGTACCAAATCGGAGCTTACAGCAGTATGAGCTAATCCCGTGTTGCATAAATAATCTGCTGCAAGAACGTAAATACGTGACGAGAATAGAAAGGTGATAAAAAGCTTTTATGGATTAAACGAAGCTGTCTCCTGCTGGTTGCTATACACTATGCAAATTAAAACGACATCCTGACAATATTGATCCTACAAGTTTCTGACCATGTAAACTTTTTGAAATGGAGTGATAAAATAAGTAGCGTGTTTCAAGAATTTTGTTGGAATTTTATCTGAAAGTTCCTGTAACTGGCACTAAGTTCGATGAATGTCGTATTATGTTTATGAATGGTGTATTTTCAAGGAAACCTGAAGAATTATGTGATCATCTTCCGAGAAACTCTGCGGAATAAACTGCTCAAGGAATAATTTCTAAATAAAAGTATAGGATTCAGCTGTTCGAACATAGAAGTTTTCTGTTCCTTTATGCTCAATACTGAGACTACAAACTTTTTTGTTCAGTTGGACAAAACTACTGAAACTAGGTTTTCTGATAAGGAAACGTTAATACGGAAGCACAATAATACGGAAGCACGAACTTCAGAAAACAAATTTGTGAAATACACAGCTTTGACCAAACAGAAATCTTGTGCGATCAGATTTTCACGACACCGCCATCAATACATTTTCTTATGAAACACTTCCAACTAATTCTGAGAGACGTTTTATGCTAGGTTTATTTGAGTTTTGGGTAACAAGCAAACGGATTTTTCTAAAATAGTATTCCATATTTTCTTAACATACAACCAACAATACTTTCTGCCTTACGTGTATGATAGAAGGTAACGAAATAAGACAAAAAACATCAGAATACATGCCTATAGAGCTTCTGTACATAAAAAGCCTACAGCGTAGTTCAGAAGACATATAGAGTACGATATTTTTACAGTAAGGCAACAATAGTTACTCAGTCAAAAATATTACAATGTTTAATTAATTCTTGCTGAAAGAAATTACAATAAATATTATTTGAATATGTTTTATAATCTCGTAGATGATTATTCCACAATGATTGTACCAGCAACGTTGTAAAATATTTATGTAATTTTCAAACCTTACGTAACAAATTTATCAGAAATGATTTCAAAAACAAAAGTAATGAAATTATATTTAAATTGAAAAATAGTCTATAAGATTAATTTTTTACTAATCTTTTGCAATATTTTGAAACAAAGAAAGTAAAATTTTCAATTAAGTGATTTCTGCAAGTCTCCAAGAAACAGTATTTCATGCGGCGAGTTTTATTACCTTATTTGTAATATTGTTATCAAAAACACAAAATTTACAGTAATTTTGCCTAAGGTATCAAATATAAGTTTACATATATAAACGGAAAGAAAATTGAGGAAAAATACCTTCAGAAAGAACACTATTTTTAGTTTTGTGAGAGATTGTCCTTACTTTAATTAAAAATAGCAGGTAACATATTGTTTGCAAATTTGCCTTTTTAAAATTTGATATTTTAATTAAAAAATTACTGTAAAATCAGAGGGCAAATTCGTACAATATTTTGATATAATTTTGTTCGAAAAACTTTCCAAGTACATTTCCAAAAAAAAAGAAAAAAAAATTAAATGTATGTTTAAAAATTAATTATATTATAACATGCTACAAGTGTAAAGGACAAGTCTTCGTTAAAAAAAAATTCAAATAAAAATATTTTAATTACAGTCACAAACATCCAACACAAAAAAGTACAGCCATCTCAAAAATAATATGCAAGCCTAGATAGATCGGGATGAAGCGTTGGTTTTATCACAGTATTAATCAATGTTCCTCGTGTAGCCGTACTTGTGAATAGTTACAAACACCGCTTAAAATTGTAGTCTGCGAGAAAAAAGAAACAAATGAGCAGTATTTTGTTAACAAGAATCCACACAAACGTGAGGCGAGTAAGTTCCCGTCACAGACGCAGTGCTTCAAAACCTTAGAACACAGGCACAGTCCTTCTAAACATGCCGGAAACAATAAATGTGACGAAAAAAAAAAATTTCCAATTTAGATTATATTAAGAGATAGTAAACGTATCTCCATACGTGGCCAAATTGAGCCTTTAGGCGTTTGTCTACCACTTAAAATCTTTGGATAAAGATTGTACAAAATACATAAATAATGAAAACCACTATACAAGTTACACATCTTAGTTATAATTAAGAGAAATCGCACGTACTTATAATACGAACTCGCTAGATGCATCAAGGATAAATGTCAACATGACAGAAACGTTTTCCTGTCGAGTACGGATTATGAGGTGCACGTAGAAAATGGTGTTGTAGAGAAATCGCCCTGCCATTTTTTTTTGGAGTCTGCACAAAATAATTTTTGAATGGTCACAAATGTTTACTGGTAAAAAATAAATTATATAGTGTTCACCCACAAAAAAAAAAAAAAAAAAAATCGGCAAGGTTTTCTGGTCGCCGCGTTTGTTACTGAAGGACTGTAAATGCGTTCATCGTCTGTAAAAACTATACTCGCGCCCGAGAAAAAGAAAAACCACACGATAGTTTTTTATACTTGTGTATGAGAGTCGCTAGTCTCTCCCTCGGTACAGGCTGTTCGTGTTAAACTGAGCACTTTTGAAAGCCCTTCTTAAGATATACTTGTAGGCACGTTGTGTATTCTTCCGCCTTGTGTAAAATTAACACTGCCATGGGCCTCATCGCTTTATTCACGCGTCGGTCAAGTATTTGAGATTTTTACACTTGGACGCAATAAAAAAAAAAAAAACAGAGCGAAAGAATTATTTTAAGTAACCACAAACGGTTAGCTAACAGTTTTTATTCGACGTTAACATATGGAACTATTTTCCTTCAGTCGTTACCAGCTTTGCTGGGCGCATGTCACTCAGTGCGCCCGTTAAAATATGTGCAGGTAGGAGCAGTGACTTTTTTTTAAAACTCCTTTACGTACACATTAATTTTTCATTTCGGGTGTTGCAAAATAGACAGCTTATGGCGTGAATAGTACTTATGAATTTATCATAAGAATCGACACTTTGGAACCTATGGGAAATGTCGCAGTAGATCAATGAAACAATACGCAACCTATTATAAACTAGTTTGTGTGTCAGCATCAACCAATAACTAGAGACCTGAAGAATTCGCGAATTCACTTTAGGACAACCTAGACTTCGAAACATGTGTGTTTATAAAACATTAGCCATTGGTCCAAACGGTGCTTGGCACCTCATGGAGAAGGCTGGCCCAATAGTCGCATAACACTGTAACAGCAGACAGCCAACGGGCAGTTGACATCGGCATATTTCTACATAAGACTGCAGAGTCTAGCCTGCAGGTCATTGAACCCGCAAATTCTTCTGGTATATACCAATAGAATTGCCCAGGGAAAAGGCGATGTCATTATTGGTGACACCTACTGGAGTTGTACAGCAGCAACCATGACTTCGCCTATTCTGCGCAACATGCCAGACTTGAACGAGTATAGATGATGACTACGCCCGAGTGTAGCTCGGGCAAAACCATTTTCATAATTACTTTTTTGTTTCTAAACAAAATTTCGCACGGATGTGGAATCTTTATTCCACTTGTACGTAACCAAAGCCTACAAGAACATTTTATCCCAGCAACAATGATTTACCGGAATAAAATAACAATACTTTCTTATACCGACTCAAAAGGACACGTTTGACTGCAAAACCCTTTTACTCAGTGAAGAATACTTTATTGGGGCAAAATTAACTTGACATCCCATTGGCCGACGACCAGCCAATAAGGAACGGTATTGTGTGCAGTAGACGTGCCTGACGTCTTGTGAACCAGTAGGATGGTCGTGAATGGGTAAAAACTTTAACCAATAAAACCTTTGATGCTAAAGTGCTGGCGACAGGTGATTCCCTTCTAACAAGTCCCGAATGACAGCAAATGTGTGCAGACATCAACGTGTTAACACATTCAGGACTGCACATATTTACTATAATTTAAGACAAGCTAGAAGTGAATCACCTGTATACACCACAGCAGAAAAATCTATTCTATTGGTTTTTGTATTCCCACTTACCACTCTTCTATTGGTCCACACCACACTGGGCGTGCTTACTGTGCTCTACGACGTTCATCATTGGCTGGTCATCAGCCACTGGGGTCGCAGAGCTGATATGCTACAACCAAATGTCGCTTACTGTGTAAAAGGTTTGCAGTCAATGGTGTCTTTTTATAAAGCCATAGACAAAAAAATATTTTTTGCAGGAAACCTATAGCTGTTGGGTGGCATTGTTTTTGTAAGATCGTGTTAAATGCTGCCGGAACGATGGCTCTTTAACCTTGGGAGTTTAATTTTCAAGGACGAATAATTGTTTAAACTGGTGGTGCTCGAACTCAGCTCGAGTGTAGTCCAGAATGTATTAAGGGACTAAGTTTGATTTCAAAAGTGCTCAGTGTATGGTGAACAGTGTTTTAGTGTGGAGGGCGACGAAGGGAGTTCATCACCGCAGAGGGTCCTTGCGACGCCAGGGACACAGCCACCGGAAGGCGGGTAGCAGACATCATTTGAAGAGGATGCGTCGGAAGGCGCGTCGGAAGTCCTTGTTGAAGATGGTGTAGATGACGGGGTTGAGCGCCGAGTTCATGTAGCCGAGCCAGAAGGCGACGGCGAACGCGATGTCCGGGACGGAACAGGCGGAGCACAAGGGCACGAGGATGTAGAGGAAGAAGAAGGGCAGCCAGCAGGCGATGAAGGAGCCCATGATGAGACCGAGTATGAGCGTCGCTCTCTTCTCTTTCTTCCTCGCTAGACGCCTCTTCTCGCGGACGGGGTCCCGCGGCTTCTGGATCCGTGGGATGGGCGCCTGTTCGGCGAGCTGCGCCTCGCTGCCCGCGTGCGACGGCGTCGCCTTACCGTCGTCGTCGTCTTCGTCGTTCTGAACGGCGTTCCCCCGGCTCTTCGTCTTCGTCTTGGACGCGGCGCGCCGCCCGAATATCGGCTGGCAGAGCCTCATCTTGAGCGGCTTGACGACCGCGCAGCGGCTCACCACCCCGGAGTCCGACGACGACGGGTCGAACTCGCTGACCATCTCGGCGTCGATGCCGACGGAGGGCGCCCGGCAGCGCGTCGCCACGGCGGGGTCGCCGTTGACGGACAAGGTCGCGCTAACCCGCTGCGCCGTCGACGGCGCGGGACACGACGGCGCCCCTTTCACCGCGGGAGGCTGCAACCCTCCCGAGACCTTGAGCGTGTCCTTCGGCCCGTCGTCGAGCAAGGGCGGCTCGGCGTTGTCGCTCGTGCTCACGTCGGACGCGAAGTCGCACGTCACGATGGGGATCGCCATGGGGCGCGACGACTGCCCCGTCGCGATCGTCGAGATCCCTCCGCCGCCCTGCTCGAGCGTCACGGCGTCGTCCGCCCCCGACGTCGCCACCCCCGCGTCTGCCGTCGCCGCCCCCGCAGCCGCCGTCGTGAAGCTGGTGCACTTCTCCTGCGCACGTGGCCGCGGAGGCTTGCGTATCCCGCGACGTGCCCGTGCCTTCGCCGCGAAGTATATTCTGATATAGACGAACACCATGATGCAGCTGGGGATGTAGAAGGAGCCGAGAGCCGAGTAGAGCACGTACCCCACGTCCTCGCTCAGCTGCGAACACAAAGACAACACGCGTCGTCAGTACACCGTCCACTTACATCACAGTGCACTCTACAATTGAAACAGTGAGATCTAAGCAACTTATAGTCGAGGCCAGGTAATACAGCACTACTGTGCTAAGACTTTTCTGAAGGGAATCGACAAATAATGCTTATTAACCAGGAAAACTTCTTAAAAGGTTCAGATTACACATGTGCAGATAGACAAGGTGCAAAATTATTCAACTTGTTAAGCAGGAACACTTCTTAACCGGGAACTTCGTAACAGGGTTTCACTGTAACTAATATAGTGACTGAAATTCACTGATTTATCTGTGATTCCCACTGAATCTCAAGAATTACACTCCTACAAACAACTTTTCCTCAGTTATTTTGCTTGATTCGCTGATCAGCAGTAACTTATCAACTGACGTTCAGTAAATGTCATTTATGAAATATCGTTTTACGAAACGATATATTTTATAAGTAAAAATATAGATTTTTCGGTACATCGTAATCCGAGATTTTATGTAAACTCTGTCTCAGTTAGAAAGGCCTCTTTCTGACAGTCCTAAGGTAGCACTATTGTTGTTTTGACGACGTATCCTTCCACCTGAGTTGTTCTGACACATGAAAGCCATGCAGTTCGTGTTTGTTCGGTCAACTTGACACGAAATGGTCTCCACGAACCCTGTTCTATTGAGAGACTATTATGTTCTGGCCGCCTCCCAACTGTCGAAAAGGGGGCTTCGTATCTGAGACGGTGTATATTAAAGGACTTGACCAATGTAATACAGCTTGTAATATTGCATATTTGGTGCATGTCGGCAAAGTAAGCACAGTAATTTTTTAATTCAATTGTTGTATTAAAACAGTGCTTATTAAAGACCATTTGACAAAAATATTCATTTCCTATACCTTGAAAAAAGTTGATTTCGACAAAATAACGTTGATATAAATAGACGATTTACCTCAATACATCTTTGAAATAATATCGTTGTTTGGATATATGGATATTTTTGTAACATCCCTACACCCCAGAGTAAAAAAAAAAAAAAGAAACATTTGAATACATTTCCTAAACTATATAGAAAATTTAAACAAATACACACAACACATCAAGCTGCAAATGGTGTTACACAAATTCGGAAATTTCACTTCACGTTTGACTACTTTCTGAACAGTTGAATGGGCTTGGTGGAAGAAGGGTCTATGCCACATCTTCAACGATGCATATTGCCTCTGTAGCACAGGCACTTCTTCCGCCAAGAAGGGAAGCAGTAAGTTCTGGTGTTCCTCGAGGCCTGCCCACAACAGCAAACATGCGCGTGTACACATAAAATGGCGTAATCTGTCGTATTATGTCATGAATCTCAGTTTTATGTCGGCTCGTTAAGACCTTGCTGTTAAGAGCCGCCCAAATCTCTTCACTCACTCACACACTCATTTTTATGGATGTGTGTATTAGGTCCTTCTCCCACTAAGCCCTTCAATTGTAGGGCTTATAAATACACGTATACAACGATGCGGTACATTACCCGCTACTTCTTAGGGCGTGCTGTGCGCTACAGCACGGTTAATTGAGGAAATTTGAAATCAACCTTTGACAAATGCCACGGCCTTTACCTGCGGATATTTTAACAGGCACTCTGAATGGCATGCGTCCAGTAAAGTTGGCAACGATGGAGGGATGTTAGTTACATGTATTATCGTTTATAGGCTGTTCACGGAAAAAATGAGCACTTTTGAAAACCCTGCTTAAAATCTACTTGTGTACTAGTTATGTATCCCCCCTCCCCCGCCATGTGTAAAATTAACATTGTCATAGGCCTCATCACTTTATTCATACATCAATAAAGTAAAACCTGTGAAATTATCAGGGAAGTAATTATTTTACAGATCTGCTAATATCTACACTTCGATGCATAAAAAAAACAGAAAGCGAAATAAATTATTTAAGTTTTCACTAATGGTTACCTAACACTTTTCATCCGATGTTAAGATATGGAACTACTTTTCCGGCATCGTTACCAACTTCACAGGGTGAATGTCACTCAGTGCACCCGTTAAAATATATGCAGGCAGGAGCAGTTACTTTTTTCAAGGGTTCATTTCAAAAGTGCTCAAATTATCGTGAACAGCCTTTATTCATATTGAATATAAGCGAAGGATAATAAATTGTAAATTAAATATAAATAAAAGTTCAATATAACCCAAAAGTAAGATACTCTTATGTTAACGAAAGTATTAAACGCTTGTGACACATGACATATTTAGGAAACAACGAAAGAAATAATTCGCGGGGTGATTATTTAAAGGTTGTGCGAAGAAATCGCGAATATACTATAACTATTTTTGGTTCAATCATAAATAAGTCGAGACCTGAATAATTCGTGGATTCCTTTTCGGACAAGCTAAAATTCAAAACACTCGTGTTTATATAAAGTTAGCCATTGGTCCACAAGGTTTTTGACACCTCCTGGAGAACGGTGGCCCAATCATCGCCTTCCGCTCCCACTGTGGCAGAAGACAACCAATGGGCGTTTGACATCGGCATATTTGTGTACATAAGACTGTAGAGTCTAGCCTGCGGGTCACTGAACTCGCGAATTTTTCAGGTGTCTACAAACAAGGCTTGGTTTTCCGAGCGCAGATTGGCATTGAATAACATCACAGAACGAGTTAGGCTTTATCCAAAAACACCTTACTTTTTTTTTTTACTCTCTACACTTATGCAATGTGGCGATACTTTTTTTTTAAATTGGCTTTCTTTTATTTGTAGAATGCCGACCTTATTCAGATTTTTCTCTTTGCGAAATCGTCGCAGGGTATTAATTATGTTCGCAGAGTTAGGAAGCGTGGTTGTATGCAAATGAAAATCTGCAAAACCGTATTCGAGGTCGTGCTGTAATTTATAGTGGGTTGCAAATTGCAATGCAATTAGCCACGCTTCAAATGTACAACCTCCGTAAAAATAAAATAGGAACCTGAAAACAAGGGTGTAGGAGGGGGGGGGGAGGAAGTTAATTCGCGTACAGCTCTACCTCCCGTGAATTCATAAAATCGACGCGTCTAGCTATGAGAACATGGTTAAACATCACCGCACGAGCTACAAAAAAAAACAGTGTAAACAGGTTGCTAACAACACTGCAGAATTCAGTCTGCCCTCAGTTGGCTAAACTTACCACTCGACAACAGCATAGTGTAGCTAAATATACACGGGCTAAACTACCTCGTCCACATACTTGCGCACACCTGGAAATAAATATTAGAGGGAATGAGTGAAGAGATCTGGGCGGCTCCTAACAGCGAGGTCTTGAGAGTCGACGAGGGCGATCGAAGTGAATATGGAGCGTGCGCCGTAATGGAGGGGTTGGGGAAACGGGAGATCCATCCCCGAGAAAATTCGCCGACAAACGACGTCGTCCGGGAACGATTCCCACTTGCGAATATCCCCGGTGACCCGGCATGGGATTGAGTGCTGTTCGCCTTGGTGGGAGACGAGCAGGCTAACCGCTCGGCCACCGTGCCCCCCCCCCCCCGCCCCTCCAAATATTATAATTAAAGAAGAAATGATATAACTGCGCTCCCGAAAATTATCACTAACCATTATTTTAAAATTATTTGGATATATTTTAATCGAGCACACCACCGACAATTAATACTAAAAATATTTTCTTCAAAAGTAAACGATATTGTTTGTCCTAAGAGGGACCAGATGCAGGTTTTGTTATAATTATGTTATTGTAATAGAGCCATTTTATAATTTTACCTTAGCGAAGTCATGGGTCTTTTTTCCTAATTTGTAATTATACAATAATTATTCATTGACCTTATCCCGAAAATTAAAATTATTGTTGCATTTGATTAAAAAAATTGTGCCTCTGAAGAACATATGGTTACAAATCATCTACCGACAACGGCATGGACGCATTCCCAGCATTTGAAAACGGGAACTCTCAATAAATACTGTCGGCTCTCCTCATTCACTCACTCGTCAATAAATATTGTGTTTGCCATCAGCGTTTCATATATTCCCCTCTCAGCTCGTATTTGAATACAGTTTTTAATATCGGGAATTTTGGAATCAAAGTAGTGGAGTCGTGGCGAGGGTACTTTGAAATTACAAACGAAACTAATCAGTACCGCATAAATAATTCCGCTACACATGAATAATGAAAAAGAGCTATACGCTCGGGCCAGGGATGCTTTTGTGTGTTTTGTCCCACGTACCAATACATGTTTCTCTTTGCAGTGTATTGGGAAATGCATCACCAAGAGTAATATATTAATTTTTTTTTATTTAACAACGTGATAAGTCAGCCTCAGAAACCAATTTTTTATATGTGAAACGATTTTTCAGTATTTAAGTACACTGTCCGAGATTCCTGTTGTGTTAAATTGCTGTTCTGCTTTAAGGAGATTTCTGAAGTTTTGTTAAGCAATATTAGTCTGAACAACTTGAGGCCGTTATACATTTACAAGCAAGTTTGAAGAAAATCCAGCTCTGTAATGATTCTTGTGCTTCCATTTGCTACGGCCTTATTGCTTTGCCATACTACGAACGTGCTTACTACGATACAATGTCTATTACTGGTTTTAACAGTGGGGTGCCAAAATGATTCTGTTGTGAACAAAATAACTTTAACCCTTATAACACTTATATATTCGGGGAAACCTTTATATGGAAATTTCATTTTTTTAAAGACAAAGCTCACACCTTTATAGTTTTACTATTTCGATAGACTTTATAGGAATTTAAGTAAGAAATAATAGCTAGTCAACATTTGAGTTTGTAAGAATAAAATAGTTCTTTTCAATAATTTTCAAACGAACACGATGGATTGTAAAACTTGATACTTCTATCACGACACATTAATGGACACACAGCCAACGTGTGACTTCATTGGTTGACGGCCAGACAATTATTAATGTTGCAAAGTGCAGTCTGGTGTAGCCAGGACCAATAGGAGTATGGTAAGTGGAAATACAAGGACCAACCAAAATGATATTGCTGTAGTGTATAATATAGGCAGCTCACTTCAAACTTGTTCTCGGTAATAGTAAATCTGTGCCATCCTTAAAGGGTTAATACTCAACACTGTACCCGTATGACATTCGAGCAAACATTTATTTATTTTCCGTCGCGTTAAAAATAGCACACATTCACATAATCAATGTTATCAGCGAAGAGCATAATATGGCAAATCTGGCCCTCAAAAATTATCGCAGGGCTGAAAAATTCGTACCACCCGACCATAAAATACTTCAATGAGCTTCAAAAACTGATAAACATGCTACACTGTAAACATTTTTTTTCTACTTTTACGAGAAAAATCCTTGGAAACGCAGTTGCTAAGAAATCCTTGAACCATTTCCTGTGATATAAAAAATTGGAAGCTAAATTGACTTCTAATAAAACAGGAGTGATTTTTAATACATACAGTTCAAAGACCGACCAACGTGCGTGCATATATATTTCGAGTTCTATAGCTTCGCCATTTAGTTTCTCGTTGAACTAACTTATGTTAATGTTTTTTACATTATTAAGCTTTAATTAAACACTAACTATCATTTATACTATCCTAGAAAAAAATGCAAATAAAATCTCGACCTGTATTTTTGAACGAAGGCAAATAAAATTAGTAGCCAAACAAATATATACTGTTCATTCAACTAAATGTTATGTTGAAAGTTTAATTAATTTTGGTCCACCACAGAGGTAATTTTAACTCAATCAAGCGTGTATCTTGTTTGACGAAAAAAATATATAATTTGGTAGCCTTTCAAGTTTTGTTTACTCAAGAAACTATTTTGCCAGGACAAATAAATATAATATTTTTGGCCCTATACAAACAAATAATTTTGTTGGCTTTTCTCTCAGTGTACACTGTTCGAAAGTGAGCTTCCAAATATGAAACCAGGTCGCAGCATGCAGATCAGCGTGCTACAGACAAATGCTCTTTATCTGCTGTTGCGTGGTAGTGATTTTGATATTTGTCAAGATGTTTGCGAGGTAGTGTTTCGAACGTTTATTTCCAGTAGTTTGGTTTCATCACTTTAAGAAATATGACCGAGTATAGCTCGGGAAAAATTGTAACAATATTCCTCTGCTCGTAAAAAACAAAATCGTTCGAAATGTAGCCATATTGTTCGGCAATTTTTGTCAGAATTTTGTTAAGAAACTCCATAAAAACAACAACAATTTTCGCAAATATATAACACGTTTTCTTGCAGCTACGCGTATTAACACGATATACTACGCAGCCTATTATATTCGAAAGAACATTTAATTGGAATACGGTTATCTCGGCGTTTCATTGGCTGTCCGCCGGTTATTCATGAAAGCCTGAAACGTTGTTGACCAATAGAACGCCGGTAAGTGAGACGAGCGACCAAAAGAAGATTGTTTTCTGGCAGTTGCGGATACCGTTGACTCACTCCCAGCTTGTATTTAACGCTAGTAGATGTGAGCCGACTGCAAAGAGTTAAATAAGCTCGCCTACTGACATCCAGGAATTTTCTTTGAACTTGGAAGATTTTATGGTTCCCATCTTTTATATTAAATAGTTCAGGCCGAAAGCGGACAACAACTAATTGGCATTTTGTCACGTCCGTCTTAAAGTCTACCTTGCCCGTCCACTGTTCACATTTACAGCGTGAACATCCCACGAATGGACGTAAAAGTACTTGAAGTCTGCTTTTCCTACCATCTTGATGGATAACAAGCCCATTTTCCGAATGCTTTGACTTTGGAACGCAAGCCGACTCGGGACACGGGAGATAGGGAAAGCACTATGGCATCAGAGTGTCGCGTGCACTAATCATGGTGTCATTGCTTTAAGACGCAGGTCGGGACAACGCAGTTGCAGACAGGACTTTAAGGGGTCTCTCTAGGAAATAATTTTAAACGCCTCAAGTGTAAGTCCGGCCGCGAGCAAGCGTTGAGGTGGCGATGGAAAATAGCTTAAACAATCTTCGCACGTGTCCAATTTCCTCGGAATTTCCAGCAGTGACCATAACATCGCTGACTGTTCAGAAACGATACAGCATTGTCGCTATAGTTTAACTAGATACCTGCAGCCTAGACTCTACAGTCTTGTGTACAAATACGCCGATGTCAAATGTCCATTGGTTGTCTGCTGTCACAGTGAAAGGCGGCGATTGGGCCACCGTTCTCCAGGAGGTGTCAGAAACCGCGTGGACCAATGGCTAACGTTGTATAAGTACAAGTGTTCTGAATTCTAGTTTGTCCCAAAAGGAATCCGCTAATTCTTCAGATCTCTAAGAAGTTTAACACTTTGAGTACTATACTCGAGTGTAGTTCGAGAAAAACTTGTTTGAATGTATAATTATAGGTAAAAAAAAAAAACTGATCCAGGTATACTTATTTCTAGAGACTTGCAAAATTCGCGTTATTATCTGTAATCAGACTGAACTTGACAGTACTGTAAATACTTGAGCCGGCGTCGTTTGATACAATGACAAGCTTATTGCAAGGTACACGTTTTTGAAGTTTAACGTGTCCTCAAATAATAACGCGAATTTTACAGGTCTCTACCTATTTCACAAGAATTTCGAATCGGAACTAATACATCAACAACGATATTCGTATATGTACCACACGTTTTTGCAATAGTTACGGAAATCAACACGATGGGCTCTACATCCTGTTACATACCAAAGAACTTTAGGTTGGAAAACGGTAAACTCGGCACTCCATTGGTTGACAGCTGGCCAATACGGAAAGGTTGGTGTCGTGTTGACCAGTAGAATGGAGTTAAGTGACAATAGGGAATAATATAACACGGGGTTCCCTGCAGTGGTGTGGATATATGTAGGTAACTAACGTCTAGCTTGACTTTAAAGCTGGTAAAAGTGTGGCGACCTCAAATGTTATAAACACTGTTTTAAACCAGAATGAACATCGTAAAAAGAAGGATACTTTCTGATTACGGCACTTTTCGAAGATCACATTTATGTTTCGATAACCAAATTTATGAATTAGCGACATAAGATCAGCTTTCATTTCTGGCCAAGAAAAAAAATATTAAAGGTTGTTAACGAAAAAGTGAGCGCTTTCGAAATCAACCTTTGAAAAATGTCAAAACCCACAACTGCATTTAATTTCACGTGGAACGCTGACAGGCGTGCACCTTGTAAAGTTGGTAACGACGGAAGAGAAAGTAGTTCAATGTCTTAACACTGAATTACATGTGTTAGGAAAGCATTTGAGAATACTGAAGCGATGTGTTTTAATTTCTATATTTTTTTAATGCGTATTAGAGTAAATACTGGCAATATGGTAAAATATTTACTTTTTTTTTTCTATTAACGCCACAGTTGTACTTGATCGACGCATGAATAATGCTGCCAGGCCCATGGCAATGTTAATTTGACATATGGCGGAAGTATACGGAGTGTGTTCGCACGTGTGTCCCGGACCCCGCGTGTCGCTGCCTCAAGACGGGAACTGATGACAGTTGCCGAAACTTCGCATTCTGTCGGGTTTTGGGAAAAACTACTGTGTCTGCGCGAGTTTTTTCGTCGTGTTTGTTTCGTTTGTGTACTTAGATAATCAACTCGTGTCGTCTTTGGCGTGTCGCCTGTTGGTTGCACATGGTATTTTCGGATACATATATAGTAGGCCAAATTTAGAGCTAGTGAATTTTCGCAAAAAAAAAAAAATGAGTACACGGTAGACTTCAAAAACTATAGGCGCCAAACAGCAGTTTGTCTACTATTATTGGTTGCAGTCTGCTTGAGAAGGTGTTTTCATATTTTACCGGGCCAATGAGACTTCGGCAACGTTGGCACGGCTCCTTCGTGATTGGTGCGCAGGCAGTTAACACATGTCAAAAAGTAACTCAGCCGATCGAGATAGGTAAAAGACCCGAAGGTGTTTTCAAATATAACTTCTCTTAAAATCTTTTCGCGAAATTTCACTACCTCTACATATATTAGTTTTCCGCATTTAGCTTGCTCTCCTGTTTTATTTGACCCAACTGCCTCATGACATTTTCTTGTTTTGTGCATAAATACTCGTGACTACGTCATGCTTGGCTTGCATTCTGTCGTGTCTGGTAAAACTTCTGTGTGTGAGTGCGTCTCTTTTTTGTGTTGTCCAATTTTATTCCTATTTATTTTTGCCAGTCTCGGGTTTTCAACCCGTGTTGTTTTCTATGTGTTATCTATTGGTCATTTATATATACATATATTTTTCGTAATTAGTTGCTGTTCAGTTTTCTGCCTCTATTCCCCCTTGGAATTTTCCAGTGTCTTATTTAAGATTTTTTTTTTTTCCTATTCAGTCCTGCTTTTCCATGACAGACATCTGCATAGCAATGGCGAATGTCCAAAAATCTCCACGTAGTCAGATCTTTACCTTTACCAGGATTTTCAAAAGTGCTCTCTTCCCCATGAAACAGCCATTACAGCGTAATATTTAATAGTTTTTTTTTTTTACACAATAACAGACACAATTGTTTACAATGAGAACCATATACGACTAGGAGGATCTTTAACATCGCCATACTTCGGCAGCGGGAGAACGATCAGTCGGTTACGGAAAATTACACTTTGCATTTTTTTTCACGCTCTGTTTTCGCGAACCCACCCAACAGGTGGCACATACGGAATAACGTGCCATTTTTACGGTTTTTCTAGAGGTAGTTGCCCACCTGGGAACAATTCCCCTTTACCCCTCTACCGCCACGCTGAAGGGGATGAGGAAAGGGGGTTGCTTGATGCACGAAGCAGGGGTTAAGAGAGATAGAGAGAGAGAGAGAGAAGGCTACGAAGGCAACTTTCCAAAACTGTATAACATACACGCCCGCATGCTCCATACATAACAGAGCAGGCACACCGACAGTAAAAAAAAAAAAAAAAAAAAAAATTACGGAACACGTCCGCGGTTTTTTTTACTCCCCTCGCTGTTCTTTTACGTTTACGTTAAAATATTCATTTTGCGGGATCGGTTTTTATACGACCTCCGGAAATATCCGGAGAGGCGAGGGAGAAAATATCCAGTACCGATGAATACGAACAGCAAGAATATCGCGTGCCGTTGAATTTTCAAGAAAAATTGCAGCCATAACGAACGAGAATTAAAGCGGCCGTGAGTCCGAGCTATATTGCACCGGGGCCGCGGTGGTCCAGTGGTCAGACTACTCGCCTCCCTCCTGGGTAAAGCGGGTTCGATTCCCGGAGGGGTAGGCTCCCAGATCTCCGCGCTTGGGGATAGTGCCGAACGATGCCGCTGGTCGGCGGGTTTTCTCGGGGGTTTCTCGTTTCCCCTGCCCTTGCATTCCGGCGCCGCTCCGTGCTCACCTCGCTTCACCCTCATCCGCTCTCAAGATGTCGATGCTAAGAGTCGACCAAATTTTCCCACTCCACTCTTGTGCGTTCCGGACCTATATTCCATTCGCGGTTAGTTCATACTATTAAAAAAAAAAAAAAAAAAAACCCCATGTATGACGTGTTTAGTTATCTCCAAAATACGCCATGTATCACAACCGTTTTACAATTCTGCTAACATACAAGTATCTTATTTTTCTTTAAATTGAAGTTTCATCCATATTTTATGTACAAATTATATCTCATTTATAATAAATATATGAATAAAAACAGAGAGGAAACATGTGTGTTGGTAGCGCCTAGTAAAAAAATAGTCCTCATGCAAAATATTATCACAACTGAATGTGCACGAATTCGGTGAGTTGTCCTTTGGTGTAATTTTCCAGACTTGAGATAAACGTATTTTGCATGAGGCGGAGAAATGTCCTGAAAGCAAACGTTTTGCTGGACTTCAGAAAAGTGTGAAGTAACCATGAATGTAGTATACTACACCGGTACTTTTATGCCGTCTACCCTGGTGCAGGATTCCAACGCTGAGTGATAGGGTGTCTATAGGCTGTTCACGGCAAAATGAGCATTTTTGAATGCCCTGCTTAAGATCTACCTATAAGAATATTACGTAAAACTAACACATGTAAAATTAAATTTACCATGATCCTCGTCACTTTATTCATGTTGCGGTCAAGTGAGACTATGAAATTACTAGATAAGTAAATATTTTACAAGTCTGCCCATTTTTATACTCTGGTGCATACAAAACAGTAAGCGAAAGAAATTGTATGTTATTACAAATGGTTATCTAACACTCTTCATTCGACGTTAAAAATGGAACTACTTTCTCTCCGTCGTTACCAACTTTACTCGACGAATGTCACTCAGTGCGCCCCGTTAAAATACAAACAGGTAAGAACAGTGACTTTTTTCTGAGATTGATTTCAAAAGTGGCCACTTTAGCGTGAACAGACTTTACCTATAGGCAAGGACAGGTGTGGGTCCACCTGATTTGCAAGTTATCTGTGAGGAAGCCACGACGTTTCCGAAACCCGAGGGTGCAAGGGAAAGTAGACACATAAATTCTTCAAAAGTGAATATCAAAAGTGTGCTGCCTGGATTAGAGTCAGTTTTGCAGGTGCGTGGAGGAATTCCAGCGAGGAGACTTGGAGAGGGACGAAAGCGCCGGGGAAACTGTCAAAGTTATGAAGAACGATAACAATTTTAACAAACTGCTACCAGCCCTTCACTCACCTCCTCCCTGGAAGGAGGAACTCGGAACTGGGACTAAGAGACGGCTAAATTGGCACTTGGCAAGACCTGCTGGAGTTACTCAAGCGCACGTTGAGTTTTGACGGAAGACTTCGAGAACTGACAAGGCTACGCTGTAAAATAACTTTTTTGAACTTTTACAAGAACAACCCTGGGAGACCCTGTGGCCTAGGACGTCTATTGTAGATATACTCTCTAATATTACAAAGCATATGTATTTGAACTTACATAATTGAGACATGGAAATAAAACTATTTTTTTTTGTTAGAGAAAACAAATGTGTGTGAATTGTGACGAGATTAAAACGGCTCTTAACACCGAGGTATTGAGAGCCAATGAGGGTGAGTAAGGTGAGTATGGAGCAGCGCCGGAATGAAAGGGCAGGGGAAACGGGAGATCCCCGAGAAAACCCGCCGACCAGCGGCGGCGTCGTCCGGCACACGATTCTCACATGTGAAAACAAACGTGATGAACAAATAAGTGAGAAGAGAAAAAAAATTGGGTTTGGCTGTGTTGGGGACACGGCCGTTTGTTTTGCGTGAATACGGCTACGCTGATGCGCTCGGACGCCTTGATGTTTATTTCACGTTCCCGGCAGCACTTCACTCGATCATATGGGGTTTTATGGGTATCGCTGGATTGCTTATGAGGTGCTGTTTCCAACCGTATACGATTTCTGTATTTCGACTTGGCATGTCGACGAGTATAGACCGAAATTGTGTTAAGTATTCTTAATTTTTTTTACATTAAATGCGTAGAATTTCACCATAATCACGCCAAACAATTTTTTGATACACGCAATCGATTTATCTTGACTAGAGCTGTCGATTGAAACTTAAAAGAGCATCGTAGTTCTCTTAATCAAAAGTTATACTACGCCGAAGTTATGAGACGCGGCGGAACGAACTCAAATTCCCTCCCGCCGGCGATGCTTCACAGTCCTCACTTAACGTAACATATTCTTTGATCCTTTGGCAATCGAGTGGTGTAATTGAATTTTAAATGTTGACGATAGATTCGGAGCTGCATTGCCAAACTGAATCCCCCGATTTTGTTATCATCGGATTTTCTGGATTGCCTCCATGGCTGCAAATTTAAAGACGTATTAACGTCAAAAAATTCTTTCGAAATCAGAAAATGGTCACATCAAAGGAACTACCACGAATTTTCGCCACTGTGTATTTATCTACTCTGAATATTCACTGTGGCAGAAGAGTTGACAGTTATGGGTAGATACCTGAAGAATTCAATGATTCATTTCTGGACAAGCTAGAATTCAAAACTCATGCGTTTATATAACTTCAGCAATTGGTCTACATGGTGTTTGACTCCTCCTGGAGAACGCTGGCCGAATCGTTGCCTTCCTCTGTGACAGCAGAAAACCAACATGCAGCTCATATCGGTCTATTTGTACATAAGAATGTAGAGTCTATCCTGCAGGTCAATGAACTCGTGAATTCTTCAGGTTTATAATTATGGGTCTTCCGGAGCAGTGGACCGAACTGACCTTTGACATTGACCTTTACATAAATCCGCCATCTTGGATTGCGTCATGGTATTATCTTGGGAGACAGTATGCCCTCATCTTGGATGTCATCTTATGCTCTATCATTATACATATGGCATCTGGCATTGGACCAGTGGACTAGGCGCCGTCTTGGATCTACCATCTTAGATTAATCATGACCGCCATATTGGGAGCCAGTACACCGCCATATTGGATATCACCACATGCTCTATCATTCCATGTTGCCATACTGTTTCTAAAAAATTTCATTTTCCTCCTGCTTTGTCATTCCACCTTGGTATCTCCTGCTCTGTGATTCCTTCTCGCCTATTTATCTCTCCCCAACCAAACATCATATGCTGTTGGCTGCCATCATGGATATCTGTAAGCTACCATCATGGTTATCATATGGTCTGCCAGCAGGTGCTAGTATCGGCCACCATCTTGGAAGTTTCATTTATTACCCACCAGGGGTGCAATATTGGTTCCCCCACTGTATGCTAGGCAGCGCTAGTTTAACTTGATTTCATCGGCTGCTAGGAGCACTGGTGTCAGCTGGAGGCTAAGGGCGATATTCCATGAATTTCGCAGGCGTCTATCAGTAAAAAAAAATCCCCGAAGCCGATACAAGATCTTTCTCAGTGTTATCAATGTTGCTTCCCTGTCGCGAAGGAAGGTAGGTGTATGTAATCTTTTCTCTGGTCCGGCAGTTAGAAAAGGATTTGGTAAATGATGGCTGTACTTTCTGAACCTCCTCTTTGTGGTCGGGAGACTGGGTCTATGATGGTTCGTGTCCACATATTCTCTGAATAACTACCTGATTGCCTAGGAGCCCGCTATGATCCCGATAGTTTGACCATGTCAAAACTCTACCGCTCGCCGTGACCACAAAGTGCTTAAATTTACACAGGCGAAATAGAGCAGCGGTTCCATTGGTGTGGACGAACCCGTTCTGTGATTGGCTGAGTGAGGGTCCCGGGAACGGCCCCAGTGTCTTATTGGTCACTGCGTGTTGAGAAAGGTTCCCGATTGGCTAGTCCGTCGGCTGGCGAGCGGGTTACCAAGGCGTTGATTGGCGAACGGCAAGAGACGCAAATTTGCTGGCGTGTGTGACTGGAGTGAATGAGTGAAGAGATTTGGGCAGCTCTTAGCATGGGGGTCTCGAGAGGTGAGTAGCGCCAGAATGAATGCAAGGTTGGGGAAAACGGGAAATCCCCGAGAAAACCCGCCGACCAAAGGCATCGTCCGGCACGATTCCCAGATGCGAAAATCCGGTAGTGACTCCGCCAGGAATGGAACCCGGTTCGCCCAGGTGGGAGGAGAGTAGCCTAACCACTGCACCACCGTGGTACCTTTGGCGACTGGAGTGCTCAGTATAAGATGCTGTTTCACTTCTGTATTTCTAAGTACTCTGTACTGACGTGCTATGCCAACGCAAGGACTTGGAAGTGATGTCCTTTCTCTTTCGTTTCCCCCCTCCCCTCATTCCGTTTTCGACCAAACCCCTTCGGTTCCACAAACCTTTAACAGCAGGCTTCGATCTCACGAGTCCAAGCTTTGCCTTCTCCGTGTGTGTGAGGGAACCACTCCTTTTGCGTCGTGTAATCCGCGCGAACGTGCCCTTCAGCCGTATGAGGATATCTTTCGCTCCGCCGGATTCTTAACCATGCGATCTGGTGGCTATGGTCTTCTCTTCAGCTGCGGGAGAAGGAAGGAATGAATAAAGTTTCCCGTTGACGTGATTCGTCTTGCCTGTGGCAAGTCTACAGGCCACAAAATATTGGTAGTCATAAACCTGAACATTCATTTGAAACCAATCTGTTAAAAAAAAAAATGTATATGCCTTGCAAGCAGGGAGTACACGATATAAACGTGTCTTTAAGTGCCCAATGCCATAATTTTATTTACCGAGTATAACGCGGTTTGTGGATGCTCGTACATTTCCGGTTTAGTAAGTAGTTCATCCTATTGTCTAAATGTATTCAGTCGCTGTGAAATAAATCGCTATAATTGCTTTAATGAACAAGGCAAAAATGTAGTTGCTTAGAGACCGGCAAAATTCGCGTTGTTATTTGAGGACATGTTAAACTTAAAACACTTTTCCTATGTAATACGTTTGTCGTTGGACCAGTCCTTATTTGACACGCCCCTGGTAACTCTGCGCCAATAAATGAACGCTCCGCAACCGTATGCCCCAATCACGTGCAGTTCACTCAGAAAGGGAGTGACTTACATCAAGGCAGCAGCCAATGGAGAAACTACGCTGGCTCGAGTATATACAGAACTGCGAATTTTAGCTTGACGCACGAATTTTGCAGGTCTCTACTCATGACCAGTAAATGAGGTGTTCTGAGTTCAGTGTCACTTACAATTGGTGCTTGTGTACCTAATTCATAGTCACAGGAATGAGTGACAGCCACAAAATGCATGCGATTTAGTTCATTGGCTGTTGTTAGAGTTGCGCGATTGTTCGCAAATTCTTTCCCGGCTGGTTAGGCAAACGGAACTTTTATTTTTGGGGTCTTCACACGATTTTAGTATACTTGTTTGGACACGTTATGGCCCAGTCTTTCGCAAGTGATAAACCGAAAAATGTGTCTAGCGTACTAACAAAAGCACTCGTCAAATTCGCCTACTCTCTGTGTACAGTGTGGATCATTAAGGTTGAAGTAAAGCAGCTGCCTATGGAGCACTACACCAGACTATACAACGTGGAGAACTCATAAAAAAATGTAGTACAGACACCATAAAAATAAATTTTCAGAAAAGTGCGATGTATGCTGTATATGAAAGAAGAATGTATATATTTTACCACATCATAAAATATTTTACTAAAATATACTTTTTATATGTAAAAAAATAATCGATTAAAATAGTCTGTATATTTAACCATATTTAAGAGTATTTACATTCTGGATGCTCTCGAAAGTAGGATGTTCAAGACAATCTGTTCCAAGAAATATCGTCATAATATTTACTGTGATAATGCGTATAATAAAATCACAGCAATAGTGCATCATATCAATTCTATAATTATTTTTATTTGCGTCAGTTTAAGCCACAAATGTTTCTGACAAATGGAAGCACATAAAAATAATTCTGAAAATTATTTCGTACATTATTATTACAATTTTCTTACATTAAATCATTGTAAACATTATGACGATATTCCATGACGAAGAATTTTCTTGCAAATTCTGTTTTCTAAAGCTTCCGGAATGGAAAAGCGCTTAAATTCTGTTAAAATATAGACTATTTAAATAAAAATTTTTTATATGTAAAAAGTATATTTTAGTAAAATATTTTATAATGTTGCAAAATGTATACACCCTTTCAAATACAGCATAAATTGCACTTTCCTGACAATTTTTATGGTGTTTGTACTACTTTTTTTTTTTTTACGAGTTCTTCACATTGTATAGTCGGTTGCTTTACTTCAGCCTTAAACAATCCCCTATGCGACGTCTCGTTCATAGGAAAAAATGAACATCAGTCGAGAATGAAGCAAGTGTTGAGTCAGCATTAGTACAGCAAAGACCAAAATATCACTTGGCTGCTTCAGCAGAAATCATGGACTAATGTGGCACTAAAACGTTTGGATCTCTACTGTTCAAATTAGATACTGATGTTTAAAAAAAATTACATCGAGGTCTTGAAATACGACGAAGGTGAAAGGAGGCGAGCATGATGAAGCAACGGAATGAAAGGGTGGGGAAAACGGAAGATCCCCGAGAAAACCCGTCGAAAACGTCATCGTCCGGCATGTTTCCCACATGCGAAAATCGAGGGCGACTGCTCCGGGAATCGAACCCGGTTGGGCTTGATGGGAGGCGAGTAATGGAACATCTACACCACCGTGGCCCCTTCAAAAAATAGAACATATTCTGATTCCGTTTAAGACTGTATTGCTAAACATTTGTAGTGCTACAATTTTTAATTAAATTATATTGAATATAATATAACTCTGTGTCACTGAAATTATGCTGGGAATTGAACACACTGAGTGCCGCACCAATTACAGGACATTTAAGACAAGCTATAAGTAAGTGACCTATATCCATCACTGCATCAACACTCGTTCTATTGGTGGGGCACGGTGGCTGAGCAGCTAGCCTGGTCGCCTCCCACCAAGGTGATCGGGGTCCAATCCCCGGCCAGGCCACTCCGGACTCTCGCATGTGGGAATCATGCCGGACGATGACGTTGGTCGACGGGTTTTCTCGGGGATCTCCCGTTTCCCCGCCCCCTCATTCCGGCGCTGCTCCATACTCACCTCAATCACCCTCATCGGCTCTCAAGACATCGATGTTAAGAGCCGTCCAAATCTCTTCACTCACTCACTCTATTGTTCTGCGTATTCACATCAACCACTATTGGTCCACAGGACGCCGGACACTCTTACGACACTGTAGCACGTTTACAGTATCCACAAAAAGTTTAAGTGAGTGAGTGAAGAGATTTGGGCGTCTTTTAACAGCGAGGTCTTGAGAGCCGATGAGAGTGATTGAAGTGAATATGCACTGTAAATCGGAATCAGTTATGTTTTACTTATTATCAGTTTAAACTGCTCTATCCGGAATCAGTAGCAAAAGGAAACTACTGACCTCTTCAGTTAAATGAAATATAATAATATAAACAGTACAAAATCGGTTATTTATAGTCGGTTAATAAAAAGCACTAGGATTAAACACCGTGCATTAAGGTTTGAAATAAATAAATTACAATTACTTTGTCTCAAAACAAAATTATTATCCTACATATACACGGAAATGTTGGAAGTGGTTGGTATTGAACCGCCACCTCAAAACGCAACACATTCTCTTGTTTCTTTTGGCAAGCGTTCTACCAACTCTGCTACTTTGCCACTGGAATAAACGGTCTCGCATTTGCGTAGTAACATAAACTTGCAATGGCGAACGGCTGTAAGTTTCGTAATGTGAAAGTACTTCATGTTGTCGAAATATACACATATTATGCGTACGTAGGTACATGTTTTTGTAAGGCTCGAAAGTTATTCTAAGTTAAGATTATTTCAGATTGTGTGATTTAAAATAGATATATAGTGGTTTTAACGGTGTTGTCGGTGTTTTATATTTATCTGCCATTTTACAATGCAACGAGATTTTACAGAATGAAACTGTTATTTTGATGAGATAGATTGACTAGAAATAACTGTGCTAATTAGACAGTAGAACGTTACAAACAATGCAATACTTTATCAAATTTGTCGTTTCCTCATTATTTGATCTGTTCACTTGCAGACCACCAAACTTTTTTTGGTGTAAATCCTCCTTTCTTATTGAATCACCGCACTATCGAGTCAGTAAAATTATCACTGATCTACATGTCACTAGATATAACATTTTAAATCTGTAATGTCTCGTTGCATTGTAAAATGGCGGATACTAGTGGACATCCATAACCTCGTACATTGAACCACTATATTTATCTTTTAAAGCACAGAATACGAACTAAACTAGAGATATATTGACTTCCGAACTTTGGAAAGACATGTAATTGAGCAGAAAATCTGTATGTTTCAACAAGAAATACTTTCACATCACTAAACTTACATCAATATTTGACATTACATCTTGTGGTTCAGTAGCCATAATACGAGCACACATTTGGCGATGGTAAAGTAGGACAGTGGATATGCCTCATCATGAAAGCTTCAGCATGATTGCTTTATCGGCGGAGGTTCGAGCCCAACCACGTCCAAAAACGCTTTTGTGTAGACAATATTTGTGTTCTGGGACAAAATAAATCGTACCTAACTTACATCACATATATGAATGCTCTGTGCTTATTTATTAACTATAAATAACTAGTTTTATACTGCTTGGATTAGTATATTTCTTTTAAATGATCAAATAGTGATATTTTTCCTACAGATTCCGGATGGAGCAGTTTCAACTGACAATTCGATTTAGAGTGCGGAGCAGGGCCGGAATGAAGGGGCGGGGGAACGGGAGATCCCCGGGAACCAATGGCATCTACTGGCACGATTCCCACTTGCGAAAATCCGGTTACCCGGTCGGGGATTGAACCCGGTTCACGCATTGGTATAGACATATAAAATTCGCGTTATTATTGGTTATCAGGCTGAACTTCACAGTACTCTACACATCAGAGCTGGCGTCGTTTTTCCATTGGCTGCTGCATAGATTTCAAGCCACTCCCTTTCTAACTGAACTGCACGTGATTGGGGCACCCAATTGTGAAGTGTTCAATGATTGGCGCAGCGTTACCCGGGACGTGTCAGATACAGTATGGTCCAATGGAAAAAGTATTGCAAAGGTACACGTATTTAAAGTTTAACTGGTCCCCAAATAAATAACGTGAATTTCGCATGTCCCTTCTCATTGGAAGATATGTTCTGCTGTGTGTAATGCAGACCATTCTAGCAACTTCATATGCAACATCCCACATATAGGACACTGTGACTGAAAAGGTTAATTTTTGCTAAACGCGATACTGAAACGTGCTATATGTTGGGACCCCGAACATTTCGCGATTTCTTTCAGGACAAGATAGACGACAAATACGTGTACAGTGAAGTTGACTTTGCAACTGGATCACAGTTTATTAGACACGCCCTGTACGACTCTGAGCCAATAGCAGACTTGCAAGGAAACTAGTAGCGAGGGCCATACTGCCAGGTGTGAAGTACCACTGGTTACTCTACGCGGCAGCACCCAATGAACGAACATCTGAGGCTCGAGTATACAAATGACTGTGGAGTCTAGCCTACAGGTCACTGAACTCGCGAATTTTTCCTGACCCTAGCTATATGGGCATGGGCCGTGATTTTTCGAGAAAAAAAAAAGTGGAGCTCACAGTAAACTTCTATACTCTATATACAACTCCGCTGTTTCATACCTCCATCGGTTGCTGCTGCTGGTGTCGTTTCCGCAGTTAACCGAGCCATTCCCGATTCTATCAACCCGACACTAAACCTTTGTGAGTCGCGTGCTAACCAGAACATGTTTTAGGCAATCAAAAAAGGCGGACGACTACACAATGCTTTGAATTGTATCCTGTCTCGAAATATTTTCGAGAAATATCACTGCACCTCTATATATATATATATATATATATATATATATATATATATATATATATATATATATATATAGAGAGAGAGAGAGAGAGAGAGAGAGGTGCAGTGATATTTCTCGAAAATATTTGGAGACAGGATACAATTCAAAGCATTGTGTAGTCGTCCACCTTTTATATATATATTGGTCACGGATGGCATAAGTCAAACTACTGTACAATATGCTGTAGTTCAACCCGCAGCGGAAAATTAACGCGAATTTTGCAGATTCCTACTCATGAGGGGAGCAGCTAATGAGCTTATATCCTATGCACAAAATGCACAGCACTGCGACGTTTAGCCCGTGCACCACTGGACTCCCAAGATTTTTTTTTTTTTCGCTCTCTCTGCTAATGACTAGTACGCCAAGCAAAGTTATGAATTATTCAAACCAGTGAATCATAGAGATGATTTAGATGCATGAACTCGCCTGACGTAATGAGAAGAGCCCGTCATTTATTGCGAGGAAAACTTTGATTGATTGTAAGCTTCCAGTGTACTATGATAGATTTTTTTTTTTCTTTCCTCTGTGTGTGTGTGTGTGTGTGTGTGTATGTATGTGTGTTTGAGTAAAGATTTTTTTCCTCCCACTTTACTGTGTTAGTGCGAATTAGGACATTGAGGTCGGCAAATATTTACTGGCACTGAAGACAAATTATAAGTGAGTCACCTATATCCACTAATACAAGAACACCGGTTCTGTTGGTGTCTGTGTTAGAACTCACCGTTGTCCTATTGGTCCATGCCACACCGGACACTGCCCTGTACTTTATAGCGATTATTATTGGCTGTTCATCAACCAATGGTGAACCGGGCTGATATTGACCCAATCAAATGTCCTTTATCGTACAAAAGGATTTACAATCAATCATGTCTCTTTGAGTGGCTATAAAAATAAATTCTATCGTAAGCAATATCATTGTTACTGAACTGTAGTGTTCTTGTGAGGTTGTGTTAAACACTAGTCGAACAAAGACTGCATACCAGTGCGAGTTTAATTCCTTACAGCAAAGAAATTTTCAAATTAGCTTTACTCGAGCCACACTCGAGCTTATTCTACAAAGTGTTATCATTTTGAAGGATATGCGCGTATGAGCTCGGGGCTACGTTTACATGGACATCTCTTTGCTCTTGAAGACAAAACTCACACATTTTTACTTTTACTGTTTTGCTTGACTTTATCGGAAGCCAAGTAAAAAAAAAAAAAAAAAAAAAAATATCACTAGTCAACATTTCTGTTTTTTTTTTAAATGACATTGTTTTTTTTTTAATTTCTGAAATGACCAATGATAAACGTTGCAGAGTACAGTAGGCGTATGCGGTGTTACCAGAACCAACAGGATTAGGGCAGGTGGAAGTATAAAGACCAACGCGACTGATAATAGAGGCAGTTCATTTCTACCTTGTCCTCAGTGCCGGTGAATCTGTACCGACCTAAAAAACACTGTAAAAAAATATTTCTAATTTTTACTGAGACATTGTTTATAATTTTACAAATGCTTGTACTAGTAACCGTGTTTGTAATAGACATCAAGAAATGTCTGTACTATATTTGACCCGTATTCACGAGCTTCTGGACATTCGACAACGTAAAACCACATACAGCTGTTTGTGCAAAAACTTTGGCATCATTTACATTGCGTAACATTTTCGAAATAAAATCTTCGTAAGTTAACCACTTAATAAACAAATAACACATATTAAATAAATTAGAGCCAATTTTATGGACATAATTGCCAATGCAGTAGGTATATTTTGATCAATCTGAATTGTGCGATCGGAAGCTACGGTATTTTTTAATTCCAAAGTACACATTGCGATTATTACGTCTAATAAAATAAAGTAAATTAATACTCCAGTGACCGCAAAAAAAAAAAAAGAAAAAAAAAGTTGGTTACCGGTTAGTTGGAACATACGAATGCGTATGTATTGTTCTAATCATTGCGGAATAGGCAAAGTACGCTCTAACTGGCCACGTTAGCATAGACTGCAAACCGTTCCCTACTGTATCTGGTCATTCAGAAACAACGAAAACCGGATTAGAGCCAAGCGTGCTACCAGAAGGCCACGCCCGTTCCATTTGAAAGAGGATTATTTGGCGCCACTGAACGCATGATTTTGTATTTAAGTGAATTTCAGGTTGAAAATTAATTTATTGTTACAATAAAAATAATAAAATTAAGTCTACTTAAAAAGATCAAATATGCCATCTTACAAAGAAACCCTTTGGTTGCTCCAAGAAAACTGCACGAATACTCCACAAAAAAGTTATTCGTACACATAAATAAAAAATTAATTACTTGTATTTTTTTTAACTATAGCATATTATTGTCCAGCGGATAAAATGTTACAATTATTTTCCGTCAAAATTGTTCCTTCGTTTTAATAAACGCTTGTTTTTTTTCTTCAAATTAATGCATCAGAAAAACTTTAAGGTAACGGCTTCGAAATATTCTCAAGAAAAAAAAATAACGTACTACGACAGGAACAATTGATGACTTTTGTTTGTATGTCAAAACATACTCATTGGCCAATTGCTCTCTCAGTAAGAGGCCTTGTTTCGGCGTGTAATTAGTTGCGCGATTGTTATTGGCTCTGATTCTTCCAGGAGACGTCAAATAAATAATTCACAGCTCAATAAATTGTGAACATATCCCAAAACCACGAGATTTTCTGTTCTAGCTAGTTGACAGTTGATCTCAGCAATTGTTCTTTTGTTTGTTCATCAAATACAAATGAATACAAACCGACTAGTTTTCGAAATAAATACCAACCAATGAGCTGGAAAGCTTGTTTAGGAATTTTAAGTTATTCAACTATACAATATTTCGACTGATTAAAAAACTTCCAGGTGTAACAAACAAAATGTTCTATAATGACAGTATTTGAAGGAAAAAAAAATCTCATTTTCGCTGCTAAAATGTAACAAAACTTACACACCAAGACAGTAAATTCAGGTGTGCCAATTGTAACAAAATACTGTTACGTGTCTTTTTAGCATTATGACACACACAGCCTTATTTTCAAATGTTTATAATAGCTAGGGACCAGCAAAATTTGGATTATTTTCTGGCAGTAGGCTTAAATTCACCGCCCTATACATATTTGAGCCGGTGAAATTAGTTTATTGGCTTCTTCAGGAAACTTTTAACCTGTTGACTTGCATGGATGTTATTGAGCCACCCTCTCGTTAGAGGTTTCCTATTGGTTCAAAGGCGTCCATGGAGTGTCTGGACAAACTATAATCCAATGACGCACGCAGTTCAAAAGCACAAATGTTTGATATCTACTTTGTCTTGAAACAATAACGCGAATTTTACACGTCTCTAATAACAACTTTAGTTTCTTGGGCATTTTACTGTATTATCAAAACAAGAGCTATTATTAAAACTAGTGCCTAAATTCCGTATTACAAAAACTTTGAATTGAAGCCGAGAAAGATACAGGTTATATCAACCTGATTTTGAAGGCTTGCGAATTTATTGTTTAGCACATTGAGGTCTGCACACATTGACTGGCACTTAAGACAAATTAGAAGTGAGTCACCTATATCAACTACTGCAAGAACACCTGTTCTGTTGGTGTCTGTGTTAGAACTCACCATCGTCCTATTGGTCCATACCACACCGGACATTTCCCCTGTACTTTGCAGCGTTCATTATTGGCCGATCGTCAACCAATGGACTGCCGAGCTGATAGTTACACAATCAAATGTCCTTCATCGTACAAAATGATTTAAAAACAATCATATTCCTTTGATTGGCTATAAAAAATTATTTCGTTAACGATATAATTTTTACTGCGCTGTCGTGTTCTTGTGAGGTCGTGTTAAACACTAGCCGAACAAAGACTGCACATCCATGCGAGTTTTGTTCTTGATATAGGCTGTTCACGGTAAAGTGAGCATTATTAAGACACTCCCAACAGGCATTAACCTCTAATAAATATATCTTATTGCAGCCTCAGGTATTAAATTTTCAAGGTGGTGAAATGCTTACACTGTGTTTATTGATCGCATTGCAATGTTTATATTAAAGAGCGGCAGGAAGATGGAAATTGAAAAATTTAGAAGGGCCTTAAAAAGTATTCACTTTACCGTGAACAGCCTATAACAAAGAAATTTCCAGATTAACTTTGCTCGAGTTACACTCGAGAATAGTCTACAAGGTGTTAGTCAATGTGATCCATATCAAATTTTATTATTTTAAATACTATATTTATATTGTTACAGGCCATTTTTGGTATCCCAAGCTTTGTTTTAGAGAGTTCCCTCCATCAAACACACACACACACGCAGAGTTTCACGTGCAGGTGTAACTGACAGTATTTATTTTCAAAACCTCTCGCTGTGGAACGTTCGGAAAGAGGCAGGCACGTCTGGTTTTGCTAATGATTTTCAGTAGGGCGTGGAAATTCAAACATGCATGCATTATGTAGTTGTAAGCTAGGGAGTTGGGGTTGGGGAGGAGGGGGGCTGATACACATCACTGCCACATTTACTAATGCCATCGCATATCTCCCCGCTCAACATAACTGAAATATTTCACTGCAGAAACACTTCTTTTATGACAAAACCAGCTTTTGTCCGCTACTTTGTCCGCATGGAATTCGCGTTTTCGTTAAATATTATTTTTAAATAGTAAGGACGTCTTTAAAATAAAAAATTCATATTTTAAAAATAGGAAATCGAAAGAAATGCATAATTAGAAATAATAATTTGTTATTTTCGATCGGCCGTGTCAACATGTAGGCGAAGTTACGCTTTTTTACAAAACTAGTTTATTTTTGAATATTTATATTATATTTTATATAATTTTATTTATTTAGCAGTACTTTCACGGAATTTTGAGTTAAATAGGATCATCTAATATTTTCGAGTTAAATAGGACCATCTAATATTTTCGAGTTAAATAGGACCATATAATATTTTCGAGTTAAATAGGACCATCTAATATTTTTTTCCATACAAACATTTAACCCCGACTTTACATCTTTAAAGGTTAAATTTAAAAAAATCCTTCCTTTGTGGCTGCCTACTTTATATAATAAATTTCCCTCCAAATCTAATGGTGTTACTTATGGCAATATTTTATTTCGTTAAGACAAATGACATTTTTTTTTCAGTCTACTTTTATTTATAGTGAAGTACTCTCACAGTATTTTTTTTTTTCATTCGCAGAATTCGGTGCTTAATACGTAAAGAAACTTAGTAACGATATCCCTGCACAACAGTGTTGCAACTCAAGAAAACTGATTTAAAAAAATAATGTATTACTTTAAATGGAGTACCAGAAATTTTTGTTCGCGTAAACGTTTTACATCTTAAACGCTGACAGTTGTATCTTGCGTGGGATAATGTACAATGACCAATGTGCTGGAGAAATACATTTTGTTACTATAACACTTGCCGTACTGAAAAACCGCATAAATTGAGTTGTACATTATTTTACTGAGGCGCCCATACTGTTACATGTTCAAAATTATACTAACTCACTTTATCACGAAAAATGCTGCTGAACTACTAAAACGGTATATGCAAGGTTATTATTGCTGTTTATATATATATATATATATATATATATATTATATATATATATATATATATATATATATATATATATATATATATATATATATATATATATATATATATATATATATATATATATATATATACACACACACACACACACACACAGACACAAAATATTTTTCGTTCGTGTCAAACCTACTTCGCAAAAATTCATACGGGTATTTGAGCAGAATGTTTTTTTCTTTCGCCGACAACACATAATGTGTTAGAGCGAAGGAAATGTTTCATGAGTGCGTGGATAAATAATTTCAATTCATCAATACTTATTTAAGAAAAACTGATCCCGCGTATAATTCTGTCGCTAGTCACTAACCTACTAGTTCCCCAGCTATAATCCTTTCACGGTTGCTCCACACTTTCCTGGAGACATGCTTAGGTTCTACTTCCAGGATATTCCTCCGCCTCGAGCAAACTAAACTTACATGATTCTATAAAATTACACCAAAGGACATCGAACCAAATTCGTGCGCTCTCAGTTGTAATAATAATATTTTTCATGAGAACAATTTCTTACTAGGAGTTTCCAAAACACCTTTTTCCTCCCTGGTTTCATAGGAATTAATTATAAATGAAGCATCATAATTTAGGGATAAAATATAAGCAAAATTCCAGCTGATCAAAAATATCATACTTATAATTAAACAGAAAAATTAAACTGCCTGTGACACGTGATTTTGGGCAACAACGAAACACGTCATAGGCCTATATGTAGGGACAGGAAAATTTCGCGAGTTCATTTCAGGACAAGTTGGACGTCCAATATGTGTACACTGAAGTCAGCTTTGTAATTGGATCTCAAATCATTATACACACCATGGACATCTCTGAACCAATAGCAGACTTGCAAGGAAACAAGTAACGAGTGACGTACTGCCGGGTGTGGAGTAACACTGACTACTCTCTGGGGCATCAGCCAATGGACAAACGTCTGAGGCTCGAGTATACAAATGACTGTGGAGTCTAGCCAACAGGTAATCGAACTCGCGAATTTTTCCTATCCCTAGTTATAGCCCCTGATAGCTCGACAAGACCAACCCATCACCGATTTAATTCTCCTTAATTGTTTTGCAAATTGCTCAGTGTTCCTATAATTTCTCTGTCTTATAACCTGTTCACGATCAAGTGAGCACTTTTGAAATCAACCTTAGTAAAAATGTCACTGCCCCTGCTGGCATCTATTTTAAAGGGCGCACTGAGAGACATGCGCCCAGCAAAGTTGGTAACAATGGATGGAAAGTAGTTTCATAGCTTAACGTCGAATAAAAAGTATTAGGTAACCATTGGCGATAACTTAAAATTATTTCTTTTCTTTTGTTTCTTATTCATAGATGTGTAAAAATTAGCATATTTGTAAAATATTTACTTTTCTAATAATTTTGTAGTTTCATCTGACCGACGAATGAATGAAGTGATGCTCATGACAATGTAAATTTTGCATAAGGCGAACGAGTACCCAACGTACGTAGGGCTACAAGTAAATCTTAAGCAGGGCTTTCAAAGGTGATCATTTTACCGTGCACAGACTATAGTAAAGTTAGGAATATATTCACAAAACCCACTCACCGAGGATGTCTTTAAAGTGGATTTTTGAGAAAAAAAATGTAAACTAACAGTTTAAAGTTAGCCATTTCTTGTACTAGTATTGAGTCACTGAATTAGCCAATTTTACTTAGCATTAAGTACAGTTCTTTTCGGAATGTGTAAATTTTTTTAACATCTAGTTACTTAAATTTACTTAAAAATATCTCATTTTGACTCAGGAAAAATTACAAATGGATGTAACTGTGTTTAAGTTTATTAGTGCAGCATTAATGCTTGAAATTTTTGCAGTATTTTCTGGTACCACAGTTAGTTATCAAGTATGATTCTAGAGTGTATAAATGAAATGATGAATAAATCAATAAATGAAAAACATTTATTTGAAAGATAGAGGAAGGAGATACTAATTTTACACTCTAGGTTACTCGCGAAGACATTAAAATGTTGTGAACTGTTCTCAGTATTTAATATTTAGAAAAATTAATAATTCATGTTGAAACATTTTTGCAATACAATTTTTAAATTCACGTCGTATTCTTGCAATAATTTACTCAATTTGAACACAGTATGTTACAAAATCCGTGGCAAAGTACTATTCACCGTAAATTTAATTAATTACGTGCAGTTGAAAAACTGTTCAAAATTTGTCTCTATAAAATTATGTTTCCGAAAAATGTAATATAAAGACCGCAATAAGAAGAATGCGGAAAATAGACAGCTTTGTTTGGAAAATATTTTTCCCTGCAAAGAAAATTTATGTGTAAGAGGCCCAGGATTAGCCGTCTTTCCTGCATTTCCCCAAGTTTCTTTAACATATATCTCGCCGTCTTTGACTGGGTCTTGTTTTGACGTTTTATTACCAGCACGAGAAAACTCAGGAAGATTGAGTAATTTTTCGGAGGCTGCTTCAGCGGCGTCAAATTATTAAATGTTCGTAAATTTCAACACCTTGAGGGCTATGCTCGAGTGTAGGTCGGGCTAACTTGTTTGAATATTTCATTTCACATCGAATAAAAATTTAACTGTTCCGGGTGTACCTAATATCAATTCCCTATTTCATAAGGATTTAAAATAGGAATTAACACAACACCAACAACGATCTTCGTAAACGAACGACGAATTTTTGCACAGTTACGCAATACAACACGATGGGATGTACATCCTGTTACATACGAAAGAACATTTGGTTGGGAAAACGGTAAACTCGGCATTCCATTGGTTGGCAGCCGGCCAATACGGGTGTCGTTTTGACCAGTAGAATGGCGTTAAGTGACAATAGGGACCAATAGAACACGGTGTCCCTGCAGCGGTGTGGATGTAGGTGACTAACGCCTAGCTTGTCTTCAAAGTTCAAAGTGTTAACAGAGGTTTTCTTTGCTTTGAAGGAATATAAGGGCAGCATGTTTTATTAATTAAACGCCGTAATTGAACCTCGGCAATAGTCGATCTCCTGGACGGCGCGATAAATTCAAACAGGAGCAAACACGATGCTGCTGTATTAGCTCACCTGGCGGGGATAATGAATGATTGCCAGTGGAGGAACGACGTCTCGGCGAGAAGGGCGGGATATTTCCTTTGCCGCTACCAGCAGTGTTTCACTAGTAATTAATCCATCCATATCCCCCCCCCTTTTTTTTTTCCCCGCTTCTACGCCGATGGAAGCTTCAGTTGCGGCGGGAAAAAAAAAAAAAAAAAAAGAAAAGGAGATAATTTCATTACTGCAATGCACGGAGAAGGCAAACACGATTTTAGGTCTGCCCCATCCCACAGGACCAGAGTTATTTAGACGTATTCCGTTCACGTCTTTCCTCGGTCCCGATGTAATCATAGCAGTAAAAATTTTTTTTTCTTTAATTAAAACTTTAAAACTCAATTTGTTGAGGCTTGAGATGAGACTGAATAAAATTCCATCTTAGCGATAAATATGTTAACACGAGCCTTGCAAACAAGTAAAGGGAGATTAAAAAAAATTTATTGTGAATTTTCTACCAAGAGAAAAAAAAACGCGGGTTTACTGTTGTGTCCGTTTAAACTCTGTATTAACTTGAAAAAAAAAAAAGAAAAAGAAAAAAAAGCAGATGTTCATTTTTTATTTTTATACTCGAACAGGATTTGACACATTTTGAAGGATGGTTGACCAGTAACCATTAGTGAGTCTTTGCGATAATGTAAAATGTTCGCATTCTCTCCTGGACGAAGTAGACATCGCATTGCGCAAGAATTCAAGGTTTTCCTACGCTACCACAGTCACCTCCATAACAGCGTAAAATAATATTGTAATCGCAATATTTTGCTCAGATAGACAATGCCAGATGTTTTATGTTACTGATATTGAAAGTTTGTTCGCATTTAAAAAAAAGTATAGGTTTTATTTGTGTATTTAACACAAAAAATACTTTGAAGATACAAAATATATTTTATATGCTTATAAAATTTTAAGCATAACGTAGTAAGCAATTTTGGCCTTCCTTATACCAAACGATGTGCTAAGAAAAAGAAAATATTTTCCTGCTTATTAAAAGAAAGAGTGTGTAAGTTTTCAGTTAGGTGAAATAAATATAAGTACATGCTGAAAGGAAATTCCCTTGGTCGGCACGAGGATAACGCTATGGGTGGCAGGCAATTGAAATAATATGCAGCTAAATATTTTATAGACTTGTAAAATAAATACATTTTTTTTTTAATTTGCCTATAGTTGAACACTTACTGAAGCCATGCTGCATCACGGGACAGCCAGACTGTCCACAGCAACATGAAATTAATGAAATTGGTTTTATCCAAGTGAGCTTCATTTTGATAATCAAACCCTATCGAAATACATCCAGTACACCGAGGAATATGTTTTCTTGAATAAAACAAGATTGGTTTGGTGCAACAAAAAAATATTTGTATGTATAGGCGCACTGAAATATTTTGCTACTGAAACCAAATTGTTTTGTTGCACTTAGTTGGTTGCCCCAAACTTAAGATTTGGTTGGTTCAAGTAAAGATTTGTTTGGCTCCATGTACATTAAACAGTTTGGGCCGATATAAAAAAATCCTACAGGTTCAACCGAGTTTCGAACCTAGACAACCTACTTCCGAGCGCTTTGCCTTAGTAATCTCAGCTAACGTGACAACTGACGACACTTGTAAGCTTTTATTTATATATAATACAAATATTGGGCAATGTGTGCAAATAAATATTTCAAGATTTACAGCTTAACTTGTGAGTTTCTTGTTGTATTGTTTTATTAATGTGTTTATTCGATTGTTAAGCATAAATAGATGCACTAACAAACATGGTTACTATCCTAATCGTCACGAAAAATACAAACAAACTCTCGAGCTGTATTTTCGAACGAATGCAGTCAAATGAGGGGCCAAACAATTAAATACTGTTGATTCAACAAAATATTTATTTGACAGTCTAATTTTTTTTTGGTCCGACACAGTGATTTTGTTTATTCTAACATATATTTCGCTAGATGAACAAAAGTAATTTTGTTGCTTTTAAAATTTTGTTTATTCAACAATATATTTTGTTGGGGCAACTAAATATATATTTGGCCCTATACAAACAAATATCTTGTTCGATTTTCTCTCAGTGTACCGTAATTGAAATTACAGTCTTAAAACCTCGTGTTTCTGTGTTAAAATAATTAAATGCACATGTAATTAATTTTAACTAGTTTCACTCTATTAAAAATACATTTAGCCAAGATTCACTGTATACTGAATATCTTCATGGTGAGTATGCAGTTATTTAATAGTTGTGAAACAGTTCGATAAGTTGGTGGAGAGCAATGGTTTAAAGTGTGCGTGATGTTGGTGCTATATTTAAGAATTTCTCATTAGGAGAAAATATTTCTTCTACCCACGAAATAGAAGGTGTTAATTTATAACGCCAGGATCCGGGTTAAAGTTGGTAACGTAATACATGATTATAACTTGTCGTTAACACATTGAAGTCTGCACACATTTACTGGAACTTAAGACAAATTAGAAGTGAGACACTACTGCAAGAACACCGGTTCTGTTGGTGTCTGTGTTAGAACTCACCATCGTCCTATTGGTCCATAGCAGACCGGTCCCAAACCCTGTACTTCATATCGATCATTATTAGCCGATCATCAACCAATGGAGTGCCGAGCTGATAGTGACCCAATCAAATGTCCTTAATCGTACTAAAGGATTTACAATCAATCATATGCCTTTCAATGGCAATTTAAAAAAAAAGGAAATTCTATAGTTAGCAACATCATTGTTACTGCGCTGCCGTGTTCTTGTGAGGTCAGAACAAAGACTGCACATCCATGCGCGTTTTGTTCTTGATAAAAAATAAATTTCCAGACCAGCTTTGCTCGAGCTACATTTGAGCATAGACTACAAAGTGAAGAGATTTGGGCGGCTCTTAACAGCGAGGACTTGAGAGCCGGTGAGGGTGATTGAGGAGAGTATGGGGCAGCGCCGGAATTAAAGGGCGGGGGAAACGGGAGATCCCCAAGAAAACCCGCCGACCAACGGCGTGGTCGGGCACGATTCCCACTTGCAAAAGCTAAGAAGGCGGTGGGTGACATATTCCTATGAGTGCTGTGTGCGACACATGAGATCAACCGAAGCGCTTTCGGCTGTATCAGAATTTATGCAAATGTGTTTGCGAGGAGAGAGTAGTGATTCGGACGAGGGCGAAAGACAGGGAGGCAAGAAGCAAAGGACATGCATCTGTGTTGAGAGAAATAGCGACTCCAAAGCGCGCAACGCACCACCCGTGAACTACATTAAGGACATTCCGATCCATCTGTGAGACTTCCCCGCGTCTCCCGATTCCCGGCAGAATGCGCCAGCGGCGCGGGAAGTAATCAAATTAAATTTAAAAAAAAAAAAAGGTCCCGAAGCGAGCGAGGGCCGTGGCATCTATTGTGGAAAAGGGGGGGGGGGGGGGAGAAGGGAATGAAGTGGGTGCGGATGGTTGGGCGATGGTTCGGAGTGCCAGACGCAGAAACCTGGCAGGAGCACGAATTTAACTAACCGTATTTTGTTATTTTCCACTTGAGAGATTAGTTCCGCCTCATTGTGACGCAAACTATTCAGACAATTGTGAAACGCGCCGAGCTTCGCCCGTGCAAAAGCGGCGTAACGCGAATGATCGACAAACACTTTGGTATCAGCGATAGTTCCCAGGGGAAAAGGACATGTACAAGAGCTGTATTTATCGTTAGGCTGCGTGCAGCAAAGAAATCAGCATCATTAAACCCTTCATGCACATCGCTATTTGTAGGGACCTGTAAAATTCGCGTTATTATTTGGAGGCATGTTAAAATTGAAACACATGTACCTTTGCAATGCGTTTGTCACGCGGACCATAATTTATGTGACACACCCCTGGGTGACTCTGTACCAATAAAGGAAAACTTCAAAGTTGTGTGCTCCAATCACGTGCAGGTCACTCAGAAAGGGAGTAACTTACGTCAAGGCAGAAGCCAATGGAGAAACGACTCTGGCTTGAGTATATACAGTACTGCAAATTTTAGCTTGACGCAAAAAATAACGCGAATTTTGCAGTTCTCTATGCAGTGGGCATTACCCGTGGCAAGACAGTAGCAAGACATGGAAGCATTTTTTTAAAAGTATACTTTGAAACAGAAGTGTAATTTAAAATTTAACTTTCACTGAAATACTTTAATCCACATTTGCCTGTTCTGGGAATAATCTTACCAGTGTATGACTGATTTATGCGAAAGAGTTCCACGTAAGCTAGAATTCGAAATCTTATACGCACACATGTGTTTTCATTTTGGTATTCGTTTCGTTAAACATGTGCACATTGAAGTTGACTTCGTGATTGGTTCGCAGTTTATTAAACACGCTTTGGACAACTCTGAGCCAACAGCAGATCGGAAAGGAAACAAGCAGCGAATCCCATACTGCCAGGAGTGGAGCAACACTGGCTACTGTCTGGGGAAGCAACCAATGGACACACATCTGAGGCTCGAGTGTACACGGCACTGTGGAGTCTAGCCTACAGGTCACTGAACTCGCGAAATTTTCCTATCCCGAAACATAACAATTGAAACCACCTGTTCGCGAAATTGGACCTGGCATGAATTATTTTGCATGGTACGAAGACAGTACATCTTGTTACAATTACATCATTCTAGAAGTTGTGAATAAATGACCAGGATTTGTAACATTTCCTGGGTTATTGCAAGGGAATGAAGCATTTGTGCATACCACATACTAGAGTTAGTCCTCTTTCTACACTAACGATATTAATGTATTTCATTTCCACCGATTAATTTCCTCATTAATGTTTCACCCAAACACTATCTTAACACTTGCATTTGTGGTACCGATTATCTTTACTGCATTCGCAGATCGATGGGTAAGTTGGCGAGGAAGTTTAATAAATTTGTCTCTTTACAGCGTCTATGAATATTTTATGCCTCTACAGGTCCTCGTAAAAGTTGTTCGTCGTCTTAAAAATGTATGTGTATCTACACTCAGTCAGTCGACGAAAGCTCCACCTAAAGATCCTGATTTTTTCACTGCCAACCAGATGTCATTACATTAAAACCATTGTTATTCAAACATCACAATTACACATGCGATTTAACATCCAATACAATACGTTTAAGGACTACCGTAATATTTTTAATACATGATTTATGGATATAAATTATACGAATAGCCCGCAGACAAAAATTTACACATTTACATCAGTTAGAATTATAAATATCTTTAAAAAAATTCGATTTGTGCGAACCAGTATCCACAACTGATTGGCTTTGATCTGGTTGCGATTTGTCCCGCTTTAGAATAGAACGTTTTTACGAAGGTAATTCGTGCAACCGCTGCTGAGACGAAACAGTGACAGGTGTCTGAGGGATTTGCTGTAATTCGCTATTCGCCTAAATGCTATTTCAAACTATTTTTTTCTTTTCATTTTTGTACAATAAGAACAACATACACTCGTCAGGTTTAATCAGCCCACTGTGATTAGTTATTGGGTATCGGAAAATTAATATAGAAGCGTGTAACGACCGCATCGGTCGAATATCGAAGCTTACAAAGGAATATACTTCCAATTATCGGACTGAAAAGGTAAATAGTTATCAAGACCGTTTTCATTGACACGGGAGAGATAGATTCAGTAGAGTCCCCGAACATTCAGAAAGCGGAACTTTCCACTAACTGGAGTTCGCGTGCAGAATCAAAGAACGCTTCTGCTATCAGCTTTCGCTGGGTATTTTCGTTTCTTGCTACTATAGGTAGTAAAAATTATAATAAAGTGTACTGAAAAATTTTTTATTTTCACAAAAAAAAAAAAATTCTAGGAAACCTTGTTGGCAAATTATTTTGTAGGTCTACAGATTGTTTTCTTGTGTACATCGCAATATACAGTAAAATTCTATTCTTAGATTTCACAAACAGTTATTTGCAAACGACTTGCAAAAATCCTTCTCGTAACGGTAAATTATAAATATTGTATCTTTACAACACATTGCTTTATGAGACACGCAGAATTGTTTATGTATCTCCAAAACAAAGCATGCAGTACTCGGGTGTCAAAACTCAGCATTAATTTCATACATTACGATGTAAGGTAATGTAAAATTTACTGTAATTTATTTGTAGTGTGACAAAGATTATCTTCACGTTTAATTTCCAAACAATTGTTTACAAAATATTATATATATATACTTTTATTTTTATTAGCGTTGTTGAAAACTGGAAATAAAATTCTTTTGTGATCTCGGAAATAACTATGATAAATAAAAAAAAAAGTATAACGTTTTTAATTTTTTTTTTTTTTTAAAGAAGCTCGTCACCATTGCGACTCGAACCAGCAATAATTTGCCCACGTAGCTCATTTTGATATAAATACATTGGTAACTTGAACAAAAACATAATATTACCTGTAGGAAAGAAATCAGATTGGATGTTTTGACAGTTGCTGCAATACAGAATGACATTGGAAGTAGACTGCACGTTTTCACAGCCGAAGTTTTATAATTACCAAATAGGCTTACATTGGGTTTGCAAGTGTTTGTGTTTAAAAATCGTATTACCATTACATACCTCCACCGTGTTATTGCTGTCTGGTTCGTTACAGAAACCAATTTGGGGGGGGGGGGGGGAGAGAGAGAGAGGCGGAAATAGGTACTCATATCCGCACGATCCCATCAGATTCATAAATAAAAAATTTATACAAAAGAAAATGAAATATTTCACCTGAAAGGAAGTATAAAGAAAAATTTCCCTCCCGCAAGTTGATAATTATTCATTAGCATTTCATCCATAGACATATTCACTTGTCTTCAGTGAAATATTCTACAGCGAATATACAGTTTTCAAATTTATCTTCGCTACTGAAAGTGATTTTTGGCCTACATGAACATTTTCCTACATGAATTACAAATACAGCCCTTGATGTTTGTAAACATACAAATAACAGTTACAAGGCGATATGTCACTTAGCTCGCCTCTTGAACGAGTGAATAACACAAACTATAATTAGGTTATTGTTAGCTACAATCTCTTTGGTGTTCCTGCACAGCAACAAAACAAGCTGTTACTAGAACAGAACAATTTCAGTTAGTATTACGCATATTTCCGGATTCTCTATTTAATATTTTTGAAACACTGTCAAAGCTGACCTTTAACAAGTTGAGAAATTCATAGAAAAGCTTAATAATAGGATTTATTGGCATTAATAAACTCTTTAAACTGGCAATGAAAATGTTTTTGCAATTTAAAAATTATTGTTTTAAAAAAATTAATTCGTGCCTATTTTTTATTGCGGCTGTCCCTATGTTTTTAGAAAATAACTTTTTTTTAAAATATACCTTAAAATTAACTTAGACAAGATATTTCAGTTGTTCTTAGTAAATGGTTATATTACAAAAGCAATGAATGTTTTACTTTGAGATGCTATTTTGCAGAAACCATGCTGTTTAAAAACAATTGCCTGAGGAATATGTAATCACAGATAATATGTACAAGCTGGACAATAAATGTTACGAATATAAAATAACACTTGTTTCCGGGGCCAACACCCTTAACACGAACGGTTATCGAGAAAACATGCAAAGTTACCCGCCAGGTATGCAACCTACAATCCCAAGGCCATTCCTTACAACCTACAATTCTAGGCCATTCCTTACAACACTACAATTCTAGGCCATTCCTTACAACCTACAATTCTAGGCCATTCCTTACAACCTACAATTCTAGGCCATTCCTTACAACCTACAATTCTAGGCCATTCCTTACAACCTACAATCCCAAGGCCATTCCTTACAACCTACAATTCTAGGCCATTCCTTACAACCTACAATCCTAAGCCATTCCTTACAACCTACAATTCTAGGCCATTCCTTACAACCTACAATTCTAGGCCATTCCTTACAACCTACAATCCCAAGGCCATTCCTTACAACCTACAATTCTAGGCCATTCCTTACAGCCTACAATTCTAGGCCATTCCTTACAACCTACAATTCTAGGCCATTCCTTACAACCTACAATTCTAGGCCATTCCTTACAGCCTACAATTCTAGGCCATTCCTTACAACCTACAATTCTAGGCCATTCCTTACAACCTACAATTCTAGGCCATTCCTTACAACCTACAATCCCAAGGCCATTCCTTACAACCTACAATTCTAGGCCATTCCTTACAGCCTACAATTCTAGGCCATTCCTTACAACCTACAATTCTAGGCCATTCCTTACAACCTACAATTCTAGGCCATTCCTTACAACCTACAATCCCAAGGCCATTCCTTACAACCTACAATTCTAGGCCATTCCTTACAGCCTACAATTCTAGGCCATTCCTTACAACCTACAATTCTAGGCCATTCCTTACAACCTACAATTCTAGGCCATTCCTTACAACCTACAATCCTAAGCCATTCCTTACAACCTACAATTCTAGGCCATTCCTTACAACCCTACATTTCCCAATGACGGAAGATGCTACAAACTTGCCAAATGTAAGCAGTCATCAAATCAGGCTAACATTATTAACGGAAGTATTTTTTCATCTCAACTATTTTACTAATATATAATTTTTTCCTCCCAATTTTAAATGATTTTCACTCACTTGATGATTGCGCTACCTCATTTTCCGTGTCGATTTGTCTCACATAGTTTTCACCTGGAGTTCAGGGTAACGCTGTTCTTGACAAGATGTTAGAACCGCTCTATACTAAAGTGCAGAATAGTAAAGAATACAGAAACTATAATCTATTTGCAGTTCCTTCACACTTTTTTAATCAGCCCTTTTAAACATCACCCCATGCATGACATACTTGCTTTTTCCCTAAATATGACATACATCACATGGTTTTATATTTGTATTAAGGCCATGCTTCACCATGCATGGGCGTAGGAAAAGGTTATATGCGGACAAAGATATCTCAGTCATTTTTTAAATAGTATTTTCAGCTAAGGTTTTTTTTTAAGTATAGATTGAACGCATCTACATTTGTAAACCATTCGAATGATAATTTTTAAGTTTTAAATACAATTTTTCATTATTTATAAAATGTCACAATTTTATAAATAATACAAACTTACATTTGAAATTAAAGAATTAATAAAAGTGGAAGGTTTACACATGTAGATGCGTTCAATCTTAAACAAAAAACAAAAACCTTAGTTGAAAATACTTTTAAAAAATGACTAAGAGATCTTTGTCCGAATTTAGCATTTAATTCCCTATATACTCATCATGGTGAAGCATGGCCTTAAAATAAAAAGACAATTTGGCAGGACTACAGAAAAATAGGAAGCAACCGTGAATGGTGTATGCATTCAATGTGGACACCAGGTACACGTGTCAGCCACGTGTCTTCACATGCCGGAAACATTGTAGTGTTTCATTCGCTAGTGGATAGGTACGTGGAGACGAGCCTGCTAGAAGGTTACGTTACAAATAGGCAGGTTTCTGCAAAATTCGTGTTACTTTACGACTGCTTGAATTCTACTATTGGCACCGAAGGAGGTGGCTTACTGGTTAACATTTGGACTCGCATTCTGAAATGGCCTGTGCTCGAATTCTGATCCAGCCACCATCATTTCGGTTTTCCACGGTTTCTTGAAATCACTCCAGGCGAATGACGCGGTGGTTCATTATCCTAGACCACGACTTACACCATCCCCTTTACTTCTTGTCTGAGAAACTTAAACTGTCTCTAACGACCTTGCTGTCGTCGAAACGTCAAGCATTTTTTGCTTAGCTACCTTCTGGCAGTTAGACAACAACTTACGCGGCACGCCCCAAGGACACGTCCAGCCAATAGCAAAGGCTCAACGGTTCTGCAGCTAATCTGCAGTGAAGCGGTCACACAGGTAAATGACGCTGTGCAATTGCCATCGGACAATGACATCACAAATTGCTTCCAAGTATAGGTGAAGTATGGCTTGTTAACAAAGAATACGCGAATTTTTGCACGTGTCTACAAATAGGTGATTGTCCACAGCATGCAGTAGCCAATCAGACTCGAGGCCAATTACCAGAACCTCGTCCAGCAAATAAGCGACCAGCTATGCTTACACCAAAGGCAGCACCAGTCATTTAACTTCTGGATACCTCTACTGTTAGAGATAACTTACAGTCTCCAAACCTACATGTTACATTGTCACTAGGTTCATTTTCACACTTATTGAATTTATTATCGCTAGTTCCTTATTGTAGTTCGCCTTCTGCTGCCACATCATTAGAGTCTTTCAGCCATGGAGAATTTCCTGGCAAAGTAAATATAAACGATAATTATCTTTTACATCCCAGTACAACCAAAAATGCTTTTAAGCAATTAACTGCTTATAATCGTAGAAGACTAGAAAGGAACGATTTGCTGAAGTGAATCCCTTGAATGAATGTAGTTTCGAAATTATAAACAGGCACAATCAAATCACATGTAGCACACAATGAACATGTGAGAACTATTGTGCCACAACATGAACGTATCAGACAGAAATGACAAAACATTTCATAATCAATGGAATTTAGCAAGCTTCTTATAATCGATAAGAATTACATACAGCCCCCCCCCCAACCCCACCCGCAGAAATTAGTGCTTTTGTGGCAGCGGTAGGGTCGAACAGACGTGCGATGGCTCGGCATTTCCTTTTATAGTCTGTTCACGGTAAAGTGAGCACTTTTTAAGGCTCTCACAAAAGGCATTAACCTCTAATAAATGTATTTTATTGCAGTCTCAGACGTTAACTATTGGGAGTGATGAAATGTATACTTTGTGTTTATTAGTCATATTACACTGTTTACATTAAAAAGTGGCGGAAATGTATAAATTAATTGAAAGAAAAAATTTATCAGGGCCTTAAAAAGTACTCACTTTACCGTGAACAGTCTATATGAGCATGTACTCATTCTCTGGTTGGTTATGCGAGACTCTGGGGAAAGTGCCTTGCGCCTGATTGGCTATCGTATAAAGCGAAAAAAGAAAATCCCTATTGGCTGGTCTACCGGCTGGCGAGTAAGCTACCAGGCGTTGATCACCAAAATGCTTGTGTGTGCTGCTGGAGGGAGGTCGCGGTGTAAGCGGTCGTTTCACGTACAGAATGTCCGGTTGCACCATCTTGGTTTGAACCTCGATCCGAGATCGGATCTAAGATCGACACAGAAAACTGTTGCACCATTCGAGTCCAGAGCTGGACTGGAGATCGAGATGAAGTTCATTTCGAACAACTGAAATTGGTGCTTCGAAATCTCTATCCCAGATCAGCAGCCATCGTTGACAAATGTAGTTTTAAAATACGCCAACAGATAGAACTACGTTCGATAATTGTCTTGGGAAATTAAAACAACATTATACGTACTTGAATATTATTCAGTAAAATTCGTACAACAATAATTCACTTAAAACAGATAAAACATCGCACATATAGTTCTATCTATGAAAAATACGCCTACTTCCATGACGTCATATATTACGAAATATTGCGAACCAATAGCAAAATTTGTGTCATACTTAATCTCGATCTCTCACTTTGGAACCAAGATCGACGAATCGGAGATCCAAAATCATGAAATTCCGTTGGTGCAACACTTTTACATTGGAACCAAGATCAAACTGGATCCCGGTTCGCAACTAGGATCATTCGATCTCGGATCGGGGAAGACGTTGTGCAACCAGGGCATTAGCTACAATGTGGTGCAGTTGAAATAGCAGCAGAGAAAAATAAAATGCACGGGTGGTGGGACTGAAGAGTGACACTCGACAGGTGATCAGGGGCGGGTGGGTGGAGCCAAAGACGGTGGCGAGTGGAGTGGGAAGATGTTGCGGGGGGAGGGGAGGGGTAGTGATGGGTGGGGTGTGAACTCGGGCAAGTGACGACTGCCACCAAGTGAGAAAGGAACTTGCAGCCTCGGAGGGGAAGAGCTTGATGGATTGCAACCTCGGCCCATCTGCCACTGCGAGACGAACAAACGCGGCAACAGCATGCGCGCTCGGGAGATAGGGACTGGAATGATGAATAGAAAGAGGCCCGGCGGACATCCAGCCTCGCGGCAAAGGAAGTTTTCGGCGTAGCGTGTTTGGACCCGCCCCATTCCACCCGGCACCCGGGGCGAACTTCAACCCCCGTCGGCGAGAAGTGGAGGGGATTTGTGGGGGGCGGGAAGGAAGGGGGAGTGTTTGCGGTGGTCGACATCTGTTGCTCAGGCTGATTGCCCTTGTTCCACGGGTTTAGCGGGGGTGTTGGGAGGTGAAACCCCAGGAGTTTGCACCACGATGGTGTAGAGGGTAGAAGTTCCGAGCTTCCAGGGTAGTGGTGGTGGGTGACCTTGAAACTGCGCCATCTGCGTGCGGTACGCCGAAACCGTTTTCGAGTAATTCGAGCTTACATTTGCCTTATGTGGTTTTGGAAGGCCTTCAGATAAGCAGCATGCATCACTCTCAATGTTACGAAGTGGCGTTAAACCCCTGTCACATTGCAAAATTTCTTCCTTCAACTACATTTCACTGTAAAATTTGAAGTCAAAATACGACCATAAAATATTTCCTTCCAACAAATAAATATTATCAAATAATCTTGAATGTGTATGAAAATGTGTCACGCTGTAAACATTTTTTACTACGAGACTCTAATTTGAATTATTATTTAAAAGTTATTTCATAGTGAGATATTGCTTTCGTTTTCCATCCAGTTCATAACAGAATGAAATGTAATGATTGTTGTAATTTATTTTGACTTCTTTATTGAATTCAAATTTTATTTATCAAAGACTTTTCCTGCGCAAATGAAATTTAATTTCTTTGAGTTAGTAATATTATGTTCAATATTCACTTAAAATAACCTTCACGCCCAGACAGCTTCTACATAAATTAATTGTCTTCATGACCTACTTATTTTCTAGCAATTGTTGGTTATTTTAAAGTTTCTTGACGTCGATTTTTGTCGTGCACGATTCTGATTGGCTGGGCCACTCAAGCATCAATGAAATTTTACGTCCTCTCCATTCTTCAAATGTTTGGTGGAAACCGAAGCCAACCAACATTCCTAGACAAAAATGGCGACGTTTATGACATTTTGATGTCATAACTGTCCAAATTTATTTGACCAAACTTATTGAAAGCGATTTGACGGGAAAATTTGACAGTGTTACAGGGGCTTAAAACATGCCCATGAAGAAACTCGGGCTCGTGTGTGTTGTCCTTTTAAAATTATTATCATGCTGCTTTCTTATTAAGGTTGAAGTAAAGAAAATGCCTATGCAGCACTGCACCTGACTGCACAATGTGAAGAACTCATAAGAAATTAGTACAGACACAATGGAAATTGCCAAAAAAGTGCGATTTGTCCTGCATATGAAAGAAGAATGCATATGTATTGCAACATTATGAAAGGTTTTTACTAATAAATGTAAACAAATAATCGATTGAAATAGTCTGTATTTTAACCAAATTTACGCATATTTCCATTCTGGATGCTTCAGAAAGCAGAATTCACAAGAAAATCTTCTTCAAGAAAGAGCGTCATAATATTGACTTCGATTGTGTGTAAGAAAATCATAGTAACAATGTATCATATCAATTTTACAATTAACTTTATTTACGTCAGTTTCAGCCATAAATTTTTGTGACAAAAGGACATACATCACATCATTATTTGAGCAAACAAACTTTTATTGACTAATTTATAACAGTTTTTAAAATAGTGAATAACAAAAGAAATGATGCTTATAGACATATTTATATTTGTCTGTGCTGACGCATAAGCATCATGATCCGTAATCTCTACTTATGTTAGGGGCTTTTCCAGTCAGTGTAATGTCACGAAAGTTTTATTAAAATTTCAAAGCAGATTTTTGCTTGAATGTTGGAACTGGAGTTGGCCCCGTCCATAGAAAACTTTGCTGGATAAAGGAGTGCGGAAAATTTTCTTCAAGTATTTCCAGCTCTGAATACAGATTTGGAAGACAAAAGTCTGCAATTTGAAACGAACACTAATTGTATGATACCCTTGTGAAATTGATAAGGATACAATTATTATCCGCCGTTCCCGGAAAAAAAAAAAAAAAAAAAAAAAAAAAAAAGGAACAAAAACCTTAAATTCGCAAAGAATGTTCGCGGGCGAGAGGAGAATGACGAATAAGTCGGGCGTATCTGGAGAAAGGAAACTTTTAAACTGTTGACGTCAATCACCGACTTCCTTAGAACTCAATGAAATCGCTTCATTTGAAGTATTTTCTAACCTCGGCGACAGAGGGCAGGCTTCGTGCAATAGCAAGATTTTAGTATTCAGGTAATCAGGAGAACAAATAACAACTGAAAGAGCGAATAAGTAATGAGATCCTCATCAGCTGAGTTTTAATGATCGAGGTTTTTGCAATCAGGTCGCTTTCCGAAAAGTCCTCGGGATCCGATTCATTTATTACTTCCCCCCCCCCCCCCCCCTTCCTTCACGATTCGAACTCTGGAGTTCATTACGCGGGTAAACAATATGGCAAGCTCTGGGAGTTCGGTATTGAGGAGAATATCTTATTCCGGTGATTACAAGGCGGAGAGACTTTGCCCTCTCCAGTTCGTTACCCAAGTTTGTCAGCGAGAATAATAATACTTGGCAGTTCCACGACTCTCAACCTGATATCTGTCACACCGGAGCGTCGTGTGTCTTTTCGTATTACTCCGGCGTACCTGAGAATTTCACGTTATTACCACAAAGGATCCTGTGAGAGCAAATGGCTGAGCCGAATATTGTTTTCCACAGTCCGGCCCTACATTATACATATAATATTATAACTTTAGAATTTTTAATTTTATTATATGCATAATGAGCCGTAAAATATCTTTGTAAACCTTAATGAGAAATTATTTTTACTTTTACAAACATATGTAAAACTTCAATAATGTAATCTGTACAATTTTCCCTTCGCAGTGTTACAAAAATCGTATACCTAATAATGAAAATGTTATATGTACTTTTTTCTGCAGCACATAATTTTTTGACGTAAAGAATTTATTTAAGTAGTTTGATCTAAAGTAGTTTTTTGTCAGAAACAATTTTTTTAAATTTATATAGTAATGACTATGATTTACATAGTAATTAATAGCACTGGCGTTACAGCAGATCAGCTGACGTGTTTGTGGCAATTTTGGTTGCAATGTAAAGAAAATTTGTGCTTTGTAAAACAGCCGTGATTTGTTTTCGGGGGAATAGCAAAAATTTGCTTGTTTCCACTAGTCAACACAGTATGTTGAAATAGAAGCCTTTGATTCTTTCAGAACCATCTTAATTTGTATTTTCAAGTTCTGCAAATAAGAAACATTTTTGCGTGCGGTAATTCAAATGTCACAGCGATGTTTCGTTATCTTATCCAGTGAGTCGTCTGTTAGGCTGCAGTAATACCAACTATTCGTATAATCCATTCGTGGCTATTTTACACTTTTCTGAAACCCTGCCAAAGTTCCACTTCCAGGATATCCCTACGCCTAGTGTTAATTAGGCTTAACTAAGTCTGGAAAATCACACCAAAGGACAATTAACCGAATTCGTGCGCACACAGTTGTAATAACATTTTGCATGAGAACTATTTCTTACTAAGCACTACCAACACAGATGTTTTCTCACTTCTTATTCATGTTTATTATAAATGGAATATTATAATTAAACAATTTATATAGGCACTATTTCAAATCAACAAAATATAAGATACTTGCAGAGGTATAAAATGCTTGTGATACGTGGTATATCTAGGAAATAACTAAACACGTAATACATAGGGTGATTTTTCAAAGGTTTGCTTCGAAAAGTGTGAAGAAACCGCGATTAGACTATATCACTTAACAGCAGTGCAGTTGATTCAGTTACCCTAAATAAATATCATTGAGCATCGAGTTAAGGAATGTGCAAAATATTCCAAATATAACACTAGTGCATAACGCAACTGTGTACAATGAGTCGAATGGGCCAATATAAAATAGCATGTGTTGCAAATTTTTCACAAAAAAAAAAAACATTTTTCTCATTCCACAATTTTTTTTGCATCTGGATTACAAAAAAAAAAACAAATATCTCGAAAAAAAAAAAAAACAACGTTTGCAGAGTTGCTAGAGACATTCACTTACCGCGAAAAAAAACTGACTGCTTAAGTTAGCTTTCAAAATACGGTGTACATAAAGGCATTATTAGCGGATACCCGAAAATTCTGCGAATTAATTTAGCACGTGATAAATTTAAAACACATACACGTCTCGTTCACGATTACAATTTGGATCACAGTTTTTTGATACGCCCCAGGGGACTCGAGAGCGACGATACTGACTCTGCAGTCTGCAAGGGAAACAATGTACGAAAACTGTTCTGGCTATTTACTGAAGCAGCATGCAACGCGGCGAGCACCTAAGGCTCGAGTCTGCGAAGTCTAGCTTACAGGTCGCTGACAACGAGAAACGAGAAATTCCCACCCCCCCCCCTGCTTTTATCTTTTGGGAATTCGCACATTTGTGAGACCTTTCCAAAGTCCACATTACATATAAATAAATATACAGGATGTATGTAAATTCGACAGATAAACTTCGTCTGACGGTTAATCACGAAAAAATAAGTATAAAGCACACTGTAAAAAATTGTTCTGGTAAATCTCCTAAACTGTAATGGAAGTTTTTAACCTATATATTGTATGTAAATAATACCACACGTCAAGCTGCAGATATAGGAATGTTTAGTAGCGCTACTATAGAAAGTTAGGAACTTCCCTATGCATTTGACTGTTTCCTGAGCAAATGTAGGAACGCTTTGGGGAAAAAAATTACCATTCCCGCTTTCTCACTAAGCGTACACATTGGTAAGACAAATTTCCGAATCATTTCTTGAAGTGAATATATATGCGACGTATGGTCTAAAGTCGAACCTGAAACAACTTATTTGTTGCAAATGTTGAAGAAAATATTTCAGTTGGGAGCACCCGGTGTCCGGATAGTGGGTAATTGAACATAAAATTTGCAGACCCCACAAAAACCTGTCACTGTGGTCAAATTATTTCATGTGAATAATCATGGTCACTACCCTTATTTGTAACTGATCTCTGTGACACGGTGACATTTGGAATTTAAACGTTGGATTATTAATCAGCATGCCAAAATTAATGAAAAATGTCTCCTCGTGTAAATAAGTACCTAATGCTTTGCCATTTTCGAATAATTCATGTTTTTCTTTCAAAATGATATTCACCAATACCTGGCAGGTGGTGCATGCACAGCAACCCGAAAACACACTGTTCCAGCTATTAAAGTGAAGGGAATATTCCAGAGAGAGGTACATAACAGTGGCACTGTAATGAACTAGTTAATAAGTTCCATCTTCAAAAATGTGTAGGCTACCTCCCTTAGAATTCATTTTAGAGTTTTATGCCACAGGTCGTATTCAAACTTATATTTCCACGACTAACCTGCTACCGAAGTTTGTCTGTCGAATTTACATACATTCTGTATGTAAAATCGTGAAACCATGAAATCAGTCGAAAGCACTCTAGTCTCTAGTTCTCTAGTCAAAACTACTTTTACAAAAAACATTCTCATTAAAACTGGAATAACGGGGGGGGGGAAAAAAATAACAACACATGAAACTACAGCAAACTCGTAAAGAGTTAGTTTAGTACTACGCCAACTTAACCTAGCCTAAACTAACTTAACGTCGTTCGATTTTCATTCATACATTTGGTCAGAACAAGTTTCAACCAAGTGGTTGAAATCGTTGGGATCGTAAATATTTTACGTAACTTTTGTCAATTCTAGTTCTCCCTGAAACATATCTTGGTGAATTTCAGTAATGCCTGGATAATACCAGTTTGAACGAAAGCACTTTGTAGTTCTTTCTAGAAAATTCGGTTTTTAACGGTTTCAGGATTTTACACACACACACACGTGTATATAAGTGTGTGTATGTGTGTGCGTGTGTGTGTGTATATATATATATATATATATGGCGATTGTCAATTAGACCGACAAATTTAAGGGAGGTGATCCTTCATGGAAAAGTAAAAGGAAAACATATGAGACACTTTATACATAAACTGAATATTAAGGGAGGTGTGAGCCCTAAAAAAAAAAAAAAAAAACGAGATTTTAAGCCGTATTTGTGCAAAATATCGGCTCTTACGTTGAACGTCCCGATAACATACAATAACGTTCCGAGAGTTTTCATTTTATTTTACTTCGTTACCGATATTTTGCACAAATACGGTTTGAAAGCTCGTTTTTTTTAAAGGGCTCATACCTCCCTTAGTATTCGGTTTAGGTACAAAGTGTCACGTATGTTTTCCTTTTACTTTTTCATGAAGAATTTGGTGCCATTTGGTGGGGGGGGGGGGGGAGGGTTAAATGGCCTGGAGGGGAGTCGCGAAGCAATCCCCCATCTGCTAGTCGCACGGGGTATTTTGTAGCTGTTTACCTGCCGGGCTGGAATGGACTCGCGGCACGCATAGTACTTTCGCAAGGGGTGTTAGTTCACCACCCCCTAAACACCCCTCGTCCCCCTCCCCCCCTTGGTGGCTTATCTGCCCGCGGCCCCCGAAATTGTTTCCCAGCCTTTTTACGGCCGTAATGAGCGGACGCGTGGGTACAGCGCACCCCCTGCTACCGACCCGAAACAAATCCCTATCTTCTACCCCCTTCGACGCTCATAATCAGAAACGTGGTAGTGTGGTTGAGGCGTGATTTGTGGTTAATTCCGGGGAAACATTTTCATGGCGAATAAATTTCCTGCTGCATACTGCGTCCAAACGGAAACAACCGTGACGTAATAAAAAGTATGGGGGAAAAGGGGGTGAAGGATGGAGGGGAAGAGGTGCACTGTAGAATGCAGCTGAGTTCGGGTATGTTACAAGAGTACCGCATTTTTGTCTCTGCTACAAAAAATATATATATTGCCGTCTGAAAAAAAAAAAAAGTAATTCCGATCCAAATTTGCATTCTGCTTAGGTGTTTCTAGAAGTCGCAGAGTGCCATCGTGACAATTTATTCGGAATCCTGCGATAATGGTTTAACATTTAGCTACCTAAACTTTTAATTTTATCTGAAATTTAAAATTGAAATACCGGTTAATGGCGTACAGAAATAACAAGAAACTGTTCTCATGAGAGAGATCCTGACTGATGACATGGAAAATTATTTCTCATGTGCATTCTAGAGTAATAATTTTGTTTAATTTGATAATTCGAACTAAATATACATTTAAAATGTAATATATTTATTGACTATTATTCCAAATGAGAGGACATTCAAAAGTGCTCACTTAACCGTGAATAGCCTATACCCAAATGTATGCCCGTAAAAAAAAAGGCTTGTAAGAAAAACTCCTTGCCTCTTACCAAACGGTTAGATATATCAATTTGTGGGTGGGAGGGGATGGGGAGAGTGGGGCGTTCAATATCAGGCATGTAGCCCTGACTGTGCTACCTACGCGTGATGGACGAAAAAAAATTTTTTATCCTTTGACTTGAAAAGAATAAACAAATTTACACGGTCCAAAGAGTCTTTTGGTTACTCAGTAAACAAAACCTCTGACGTGCGCGTAGCATTTTCAAACTCGAAACCTGATGCGATTTTTTTTAAAGGAAAAGGGGGGGGGGGGGGGGGGGGGGATTTATTTCTAAAATATTTTCGCAGTGCCTTCAAAGTACACTCAGGCGCAAATAACAACAGCTTTTATGTTCGTCGGCTAATAAAGAAATAAGCGGACACCTTGGTAAAAGTGACAGGAAACAGAACGATGTTATCACTCACCCATGTCAATATTATCAGCCGTCATAGCTGCTCTGCAACAACATATGATCTGTATGTTTTGTGTAGCACCAGTTTGTAAATATCTGCTGTGATCGGCCAACATTAAATTATAAAATCGTTTGTTTATTGGCTTTTATTGCTGGCTCGAATGCTGGAAAGATTTTTACAGGCGCCAGTGCCGTGTTAAAAAAAGAAATCTTCTGTTACTGCAGATACTCACTGTGAGGGTATATGCATTCGAAGCACCTGTTAGAATAGCTTTGTATTCCTATGATGTTACCATTTCCTAATTAATTACTCAATAAACACCATTTTTAAATGAAGCTTTCTGTCGTGTGCTTTGCGCTGAAATGTAATCACACGCAAGGGAAAAGTTTGAAGAGAGATTAAGGTGTCAGTATTACCTCAACCGGCAATATGGTTTTACGAATTCCGAAATACTACCACCACCCCGTAAATAGACTACATGCAGTTGAATATAATAGTTTGCTTCAGTTAGTTATTTCAGTCGTAACACTGGTAAATTAGAGCATTATCTACACTCTAAGGAAATATTTGTAAATTTACCATATCAGAGTACACGTGCAGTGACAACGCGAGAATGGTAACATATTTTCCCGTACATCCATGGTAGCATTCCTGCAGTTACTCGAGAAAGAGTCAAATGAGTAGGGACGTTCCCATCTTTGTATAGTAACGATACTAAATATTCCCATATTTTCAGCCTGATACATAGTACTATTTCCATACACTGTATAGGTCAGAGACTTCCATTGCAGTTTAGGAAGTTCACAAGAATATTTATTACAGTGTATAGTAGCCGTTTAATATGTTCTATATTATATATATGGCTCCTCTAGTGAGTCCGTCTGAATCTCAGCAAGCAATACGGGTTCGTAGAAAGAAAAAATTCCAAAGTAGAAACGATTGGATGAAAACTAGACCCGCGCTGTACAAGACTTAGAGCTCTTCATGACGAGAGGAAAATCAACCGGGAATAAACTCTTCATTAACACTAGATCTCAATTGATTTTCAACACTCACTGACCGAACGTTGAACTACAATAACACACAACCATAGTATACTTACTGCATGGCCATGTAGTACGATTACGTGGGAAATTTTGGAAATATAAAGCAAAGAATACAAATGGGAACAGGCCTGACTGAGACATGTCCTCTAGGTGCCAATACTGGCTAAAAAAATAAATAAAATTTCTAAACACCCAAAAAGTGTTCCCTAGAACACGCAGGACAAATGGGAATGCCGCAGCAAATAAGTGAAAAACTGTACTAGATATTATTTACGGGAGACATAAATACTTTAATTTACAGCGCCCGTTTAGGAATATTTGATTTTTTTTTTTCCCTTGCAGGCAATACTCCGCCTCGGTTACACATGTGCGCTTACGGAAACGTTTATCAAATTGTTGACAGTATTCCTGTATGATGTAAGGCTGGTCAAAGTGCTGTGTCTAAAAGTTCATTAATTATCTTATAAAATGCAAAAAAGTCTATGACAAAAAATTATAGCAATTTTTTTCTTAAGTTTATATAATTTATTGTTTAAGTATACGGCTTCTTAAGTTATTGTTAGCGTGTTTTAATAATTTTGCTATTTAGATAATGTGTTATTAAAATAAACTGAGGAATGGAAAGTGTGTTTAGAAGTCATGAATCGAATGTTATGGGTGCTAATGATTCGGCAACTTTCTTCATTATCTACTTCGTTTTTAAGAATCTGGTATTTGAATGTAAATTTTTTTTTACTAAACTTGAGGTTGTGGTTGTTGTTTTTCTTTCTTTAAGCTTCGTGTTTAGGGGCGCAGTGATTTTGTAACTGGCACACTTATGGAAGTGCTTTATTCTGAGACGTTTAGTGCTTTTATACATACTTTAATGGTGTACACATTTTCCTACACGGTGCAATGTAATTTTGTTTTCTCGGCTGTGCTCGACAGAAAATTAAAAATTTCAATCAATACGTGCTCCATATACCTTAAGCACTACTAGCAAAGTTCTTAACTGTTAACGACACACCCAATATGATAGCTACATTGTAAAATACACCTGAAAATAGTTATGTATACCAAAGAAAACATTTTTTGACGTTGTTTCGTTTACAGTAAAAAAAACTGTTCTTTTATTCGAAGGAAAGATTAAATAAACTTATCTTTGCTGTTATAATTCATTATCAGTATACGCTTATTGTTTTATGGCAATAGTACGATTTTATTTTTGTAATGAAGGAAAACTTTCTTTGAGATCGTTTTGTTTACAGTAAATAAATCTTCCTGTACAGCCAACGAAGGCATGAAGTGGTATTAAAACGTTAGTTTCGCAAATTGCAGTTCTTGATACGTAATTCAGATTGCTAGATTCTAAGTTACGTAATAACGAATTATTTAGATAACGAGCACAATGGTTTACCATTCAAAACACTCTAATTCACTTTAACACAAAGAATTTTGTCGAACGTTTGTAACGACAGTGCAAAGTTGTCATTGCTTCAATATATACATAAAATACAATTCTTCCCTTTATTGCTGTGGTTCGTATTCAACCAAACATTTCTTTTCGGCAACAAGTTAGATGTCGCAGCAAATAAATATGTCTTAGAGTGTACATAAATTATTAATATCATTATTATCTAGCATCAATGAAGTGGCTTAGTGTCATTTCGAGCGAGGGGAGTTTTATGTATATGAGTAAGATCTTCCATAAAATTTATGCAATTTCCAACATACCCGGCGACATTGCAATAGAAAGTGTTTTAAAGGTAATTCTACGTATTGTAAAGGGGTTACGTATTTCTAGGAAAAGAATGGCAGTTTATCGAGATGTATTTGTCATTGTTCGATTTCTTCTTTGCCGCTGTACAAAGTATGACACGCTGTGAGTGTTGACAGGTGAATGCCAGTTTGTAAACATCAGCTCTGACGTAAGGGGAATGTTTGTGTTGCTATGGAAATAAGCGTACAATGGACTATTTTCAGAGTTGTTTGCCAGAGTACTACACGTTCACATCAAGCCATTGTAAGAGCTTAGCAAAGGAATCATTCGTGAACAGAAAGGACGCATTCTTGTAGAAAGGCGAACTTTGTGGTGCCACGAAATTTCCTCCTGTATAACTGAGGTGTTAGAGTATAGAAGGTAATATTAAATATAAGTATTAGTTATGAAGAGAGGTCAAGAATTGGCACAGCACATAACGTATTTATTGGGGAGGAACCATCCCCTAATAATATTTCATGAGTCATGGCGGATCAGGGGAAGATGGTGAATCAGTAAACATTTTCTAACAATGAGTCCTGCTCTACCAAAAGTGCTTATAAAATGTGGAACAATACTATGTTTACCCTCTGCGATCGGTGTTGGATACAAGCAGTGACGAGAAAATCCAGTCAAACCACCTCTAACAAACGAGGATATGTCAAAGCCTTAAACAATAGTAGAAAAACAATAGGCCTCCGTCACGTGACCATTAATTGTGATTTTTCTGTGCGTGTTGTACGTAAATATGTGTGGCGAATTGATAAGGTCTTGGGATGGTATAATTTGGCTTTCTGTCCATACCCTGCTCCAAAATATAATAATTAAATCTTAATCTATTTTCAAGCAAAAAATAATAATGCAATGTTTTCGAGACGCTACTGTAAGAAGCCGAAACTATAATAAAATACTAACACTTTTTAAGAAAGATCCGTAAACTATCAGAGAGTTCCATGAAATTGACGTGACGTTCTTTATTGAGGAAACGATGTGTTCGAGAGCTTATGAAAATCTACGGAGAAACGTTTTTCGGCCCTTCCTTAGTTTGATTAAACATTTTTATACATTTTGTCGGAATAATGTTTTTTGTGAAATGCTCCCCTCCTCATGGTCGCTATTTTCTTCGTAGTTTTCCCTGACATCTGACGAAAAAACCTACACAGGTATATAGAAATAACAAATAACAAAAAAAAGGGTGAATTTGGGGGGGGGGACGTATTGCGTTTATGCTCTGAACATGCAATGAAAAATATTAACTACTTTTGCACATAAGAGTGAAATGTGTTTTCACTACATTTACCTGAAACCGTAATTATGCCAGTAAAAAAAATGCAATATAAAAATAACGCACCAAAACTAGATTACATTATATTTTACGCATAAAATTTTTTTACTATAGCCATTACCAACGTACCCTTTTTGATCTCTATTTTGCTATGCATACTGATTAGGCGTTTGCAAGACGTATTTGGCTTCTAAGAAAAATATGATTAAAGTTGTCATGTATCAAAAAGAATTTATTTTAACGATGACGGAAGTATATAACGTTTTTGAAATACCTTTTATTAATGCTTATTGTAAAAAGATGAGAACAGATTTATATTTTATCAATAAGTTCCTGTCTTTTTGCAAGCAGGAAATAACACACAGTGAGAATTAGATACAAACGTGTTAAACAACTAGTAAATTTTCTATAGTGAAAAATTCCTAACAATACATCTGAAACTGAAATTATGACACGAGAACTACGACATTCTGCAAACGGGACGAAACCGAAGCCAGGACTTAAGGGGCTAGCGATTAGCAGCTTATACACTAAATTTCCTTCATTTTACGGAAAAGTGCTGGTAAAAATTTACCCAGAAGTGTTAGTAAACTCTCCGTAAAAGTACGGACACATTGATTTTCAGAAACGGATTTTCCGTAAATTTCACGGAACCTCTCCGTTAATTTCCAAGTTAGTTTTCTGTACTTTACGTTTAAAATAAAAAGATATAATGAAAATGTCTTTAATTCTCGTTATGTTTGGTGTTCTACCGTTTATAAAAATGATATTAGAAAAGTTAAAATATTTTGTACTTAAGCGAGTTTTGAACTCGAGTCAAAAAATTAATAGTTCATGACTCTAACCATTTTTTTTTTTAAATCTTCATTTTGACGTTGACGAAGCTCTAGTGAGACCGAATTGTTGACGAATTCTCAGTGCGACAATCGAACTAAGCATCCGCCACGTCGGAGGCACCGGGGCGCGAACCCGCGACCCTCCGACTGCAAGTCGGCCACCCTACCCCTGAGCTATAAGGGTAGAACTACCTTTTGTGAGTAATGGTATAACTTTTATATTTGTATTCAAAAGACTAAAGCAAAAATTCAGTTTCTATTACATTTCGTGTATTTTTAGTGTTGCCAAATGTTACAGACGCCTGGTGCTATTTTTTTAATGTTTGAAAGAATAGGTCATAGTCACGTGGATATACTCAACTGCCGCAGAAACGACAATTTTCTTGTAACAGTGGCGAAGAAAGCTTCGTGTAGAATGGGCATTGTTCGTTCCCGTAACTAGAAGCCAAAGGGAATACGGAGACTTTCCGTATATTGTATTTACGGACTTAACTCCGTTTTTCGTCATTACGGATTGCCTTTCCGCATATACGCTGCACATTTCCGTTAAACATTCCGTAAATATACGGAAATTTTTAACAGTGAGATATAAACGAACAGGCTATCAACGTGTGCGGTTTTGATTGTCCTTATGGCAATCTTGAGTGGAGTGGAGAGATTTGGGTGGCTCTTAACATTGACGTCTTGAGAACCGATCAGGGTGAAACGAGGTGAGCATGGAGCAGTACCGGAATGCGAGGGCGGGGGGGGGGGGGGGGGAGGAACGGGAGTTCCCCGAGAAAACCCGTCGACCAGCGGCATCGTCCGACACGATTCCCACACGGGGAAATCCCGGCGGGACTCGAACCTCCTGATTCGTCTAGGCGGGAAGCGTGTAGTCTAACCACCACACCGCCGCGGCCCCTTGATAATTCTCGAGGACGTGCACGGAAGACAGAAATCGGACACTGCGCAAGTGGCATGCGCCCTCTACCCGTCGGCAGCATGTTCCCTGGCAGAAACCTGTCTGGTTTCCAGTTGGTCGAGAAGGTTGCACACTCCCCCTCCTGGCCCACCCTTCAACCCCGCAAGGGCTCATCCTACCCTCTGGTGGCACGAGTGTCTTTGGAGATGCTGCGGGCCGGTTTAATGAGCGCCCTGTCCTTCATACCTTCGCTACCCTTGGAGTCTTCGGGGAGGGGTAGTGGATGCAGAGAACAAGAGACAACCACTCCCTTCCCCATTATACCTCATCTTCATTACCTCCCCTGTCCCATTGAAGCCAACGTCACGACTCCATGCCAGCTTGCACGTCGTAAAACCTTCCTGCCTTCCACAACCAGCGCACGTGTATACAGCCAGTTAGTTTCCACGGGGAGGAAATATTTGAACTTGTTCCCGAGCCTTAAATGTATTGAAAGGCTATTCACGATAAAGTGAGCACTTTAGAAATGAACCTTAGAAAAAAAAGTCACTGCCCTTGCATGCATATATTTTAATGGGCGCACTGAGTGACATCTGCCCAGTAAAGTTGTTAACGATTGATGGAAAGTAGTTCCACAGCTTAACGTCGAATAGAAGGTATCTATTAGGTAACCATTTGTGATAACATATAATTAATTCTTTCACTTTCTGCTTCTTTGCTTCTTTAATGCATCGAAGTGTAAAAAAATGAGCAGATTTGTAAAGTACTTACTGACTTAGTAATTTCACAGTTTCATTTGACCGACGCATAAATAAAGTGATGAGACCCATAACACTGTCAATTTTACATAAGGTGGAGGAATACACAACATGTATACAAGCAGATTTAAGCAGGGCTTTCAAAGGTGCTCATTTTACCGTGAACAGCCTATGCCTGTAAGATTTTCACTGCAAACCGAGAACTTTTGAAAGCCCTGTATAAGATGTACTTATATGCGCACTCCACCATACGCATAATTAACATTGCCATGGGCCTCATCACTTTATTCGAGTGTAGGTTCTTACAATTTTAACTCATAACAAAATGGTGACAAGAGAGAAAGGAAAGAGATGAAGTAAAAAGAGAGAGAGAGAGAGAGAGAGAGAGAGAGAGAGAGAGAGAGAGAGGAATACGGAATTATACTATTTGGAAACACGATGAGTCTGGAGGTCTATACACACTATCCCCAGAGGCAGGACAATTTTGCATTTTCATTTATTGATAAGTTATTCTTCAGGCAGTTGCAAATTTAATTTAGTTTTTTTTTATCGAACTCCAGTTTAAATGACGTGACCTCGACTAGTGCGAAACAATAACCAGAATGTAAAGGGAAAAATTGGACTGAATACGGCGTTAACTTCTTCTGGGTAAGGCCAGTAGCCAATGGAGCAACAGTTGAGACTCAAGCACGCTGAAGAGTGTAGAGTCTAGACGACAGATCAGCAAATCAACGAATGTTTGAAATCCCTGACTGTCCTTTCAACTTCCAGGCACAGCTTAAGTTATGGCTTCGGATCTTAATCTAAAAATGACAAGCCCTATTATGTTAATAAAATACGTTCACCAATTTGAGTTGAATCAAACTGCATCCCAAATTGGGTAGGGAAAAGTATACATACATCTCAAACACTTCTTTGCTGATCAGTATTCTAACCTCAAATCCAACCCGCGCCGATTTTTATAGCCGTGTTGACAGAAAAGCAGTTCGATGTTGGGACACATAATTTATGCACAAAATCCAAATTTTCTTGTTATGTCACATGAAATAATTCCAGATAAAAAGTATGGAATTATTTCAATGCGAATTTTTCTTCAGTAGC